>MNCI01018634.1:362951-385934 GCA_015680685.1 Gnetum montanum
ACATCTCACCCTAGACTAAACCATACATGACAAAGCTAATACTAGTCTAGGTGGAAAGACAATGAACTACAACCTAAGGCTAACTATCTAGGTGCCACAACCAGTCCATCTACGGAGTTCGACTGAATCGTGCATGTAACGCTCATATTCACATGGTTGAGTGTAGGGGTACCTCGCCACTCATCACTAAGTCATTAATTTTACAAAGTTCATTGTGTTAAGAATCATTCAGTACATCCTTCATACTTAAACTAATTTTTTCAAAAGTACATACTTAATGCATTAAATATTTAATATGGCTTCTACAAATAAGGAGAAATTATTACCTGCTACTGAAATTAATAGAAGTCATGACAAAGAATATAATGAAGAAGAGTGGAGTATGCCAATGCAAATGAGAATCTCTGATACTCATACTAGTCCATATTGTCCTGACTTCACATTTATCTTTTACTAGGATGAACAACTAAGATGGAGAGATTTACAGGGCAACATTATCTTGTCTCTAGAACATTTTGCACTATCAATGTTGTAAACAACCCTTATGAGATCAAACCTTAGCTATGTGAAAAAAGATTACCACATCACCAAGCACATGATTAAGCCTTACCAACCAACAGAGGCTTAGGTAAGAAGGTGATGAGTCACGATTTAGTTAACTGTGATATCGCAGCCTATCTCCTCATCTATAAAAAAGAGGTAGGAAGTTTCGATAAGCAGTGTTTTTGGGTAAGTTTTAAGTGTGTTAGTTTTTAGTAGTTCTTTCTATCAACCCTTCTCTTCCAGTGTATGCCTGTAGTGTGGTGATTGTAATTGTATGACATCCTTATTCAAGTATGATGTACTTGGACACACACATGACCAAAAATAAAGATCGAGATTACTTCATCATTGCAGCATTCACTTAGCTTAATTATTTATTTAATTTTTATTTACTACTTTCTTAGTTAATATCTCTTCACCCTAAACTCCTGTTAAACGCAGAATGAGTACAACTTGATTACGAGCATTTAAGTGTGATTACTTGGTAACCCGGTAGCGTACCTAGGATCTGTGCTTCATAACCTTAGTAGTAGTCATGTACGAAGTCCAAGATGTGTACAGATGATCGAGGAACAGATGCTCATTGCACTTAGGCTAGCTTAGATTCTCTCTCACCCTTTCTCTCTTAGCCTAGTTAATATTATCTTCCATTGCCTTCAGGAGTAGCATTAGCATAGAAACACATCATACACCTCACTTTGGACTAAATCATACATGACAAAGTTAACACTAGTCCATATGGGAAGACAGTGAACTGTGACCTAAGGATAACTATCTAGATACCACAACTAGTCCGTCTGCGGAGTTCGACCGGATCATGCGTGAAATGCTCGTATTCATATGGTTGAGTCTAGGGGTACCTCGCCACTCATTAGAAGGGATGCAACTATGGAGACAAGGCATGAGCTTGATAAGGGAAATAAAGTACCTCAAATGGTTATTTTAGAGGAAAGAGAGGATGCTATGTTCCACATGGAAAAATTCTATCAAACCCATGGATCTCAATCTCAAACACTAGTTATCTATATCAAAGATCCTGTCAAGATACAATTTCATTCAGCTCTTGCAAAAACATCAAGAGAAGATAAAGAGGACTCCACACTTAGGAGGAACTTAAGGCCTAAAACATATACTAAATCAAAAAGTGATGAATCAAGAAGTCATTGAAGGAGAACCAACTAGTACCATTCTCCAACACCTTCCTCTTCCTCCTCACACTCTTTCATAGATTTTAATAAGAGAGAAAAAGGAATGATGTATCATGATGGGGAGAGAAGAAGGGATCATAAGAGACATGCACATCATAGAAGACATTTTGATGAAAAAGAAAACAACATGAGAGAAGAATAAAAATGATCAAATATGAAGAGAGAGTGTGTTATGAGCATTGGAGGGGTCACAACTACAACAAAGTTCACAAATCCAAAGACTATGAAGAACCTATATTGGCTACTCACAATATGATTAACATCAGACAAGTAGTCTATATTCCTACCAGGCATGTAAGGGATAGTTGCATCAAGCAACTAGACATGAATAATATTTTGAGATTTGAAGGTGAATACAATGTAGATCCACAACACCATCTTCAAGCCTTTAATGATGCTTATGCCCTATAGAATATTGAAAATGATTGGCAAAAACTAAAGTTGTTTCCTAGAACACTTGTAAAAGAAGCAGAGAGCTAGTACAGATCCTAGAACTGGAATCCATTCAATGGTGGAGTATCGTGCTAGAGCTCTTTAGTGAAAAATATCAAACTTACTCTAGTGTCTCTAATTTAAGAAAATAGATTCAAGGATGAAATTAAGGGACACATAAATCCCTTGATGTGACAATGGGTAGATACTATTCCTTACTACATAAATTCCCATGCCATGGATTTTCTTAAATGGAACAACTATAACACATTGTCGATGGGCTACAAAATAATATAAGAAAAATCCTTGGGATATATGCCTAAGGTAGGTTATCTAAGATGACAACTCATCATATTCAAAGACTCAAAAACCAAGTGGTAAAAGAAGAAGGAGAGTTCAAAAAAACAGAATTAGTAAAAAAAAATATAATAAAGATTCCACCATAAGAAAAAAGGATGCAAGAATATGCAAATCATAAGAAGAGGAAAGTTTGGAAGATACACTTTAATGGAAGACTCTACCAATTCAAACATTAGTTAATGATATTTCAACCAAGGTAGAGAAAATGTGGAATTTCATGGATGAGAAATTTGCTATAGCATTGAAGATAGTAGAGAAAAATCCTAAACAAGCATTAAACCAAGGCAAAGAAAAGAAGAAAAGAAGAGATAGTGGGTGAGAGCACTACATAAAAAAAGAGAGGAAAAGTTGATGTAGTGGAGGAAATAAGGGACACTAATTCAAAAGATGATGAAGGATGTAAAGTATGCTAGTATGAACATCCTTGGGGATGTTTTCTTGTTATGGACCACTTACAAGAATCTGAGACATATGTACTTAAGACAAATTTTGTTAAGAAACAAATGCCCAAAAGATTAACTTATCCACAAGGTAACTTTTGACAGTTCACCAGCAAATATAGTATCCAAGCAATGGTAATCTTGAACTGCAGGAATAATACTAGCAATAGTGACAACAATCATAAGCATGGGGAATGCCATCACCAAGGCAACAATATCCACATATGTAACCTAATTCCTATAGATACTATGTTCAACGTTTAATCTCTCTAGAGAACATTTTGGTTCATCCCTCCTCTCACTACTATCCACTAGAGTATCATAAACCCACCACTTCATGGATGGATCCAAATTCTTATATGTCTCTACCAATAACTGCTCCCTTAATACAAACTCCTAACATTTTATTTCTAGCACTACCACCAATCATGTAAGGAGAGATGCTAACACAACCATAATAAAAGAGTGCTACTAGGGTAGTAACTACATAAGAGGATGTAATAGTAAGTGAACCAAGACCTAGAAAATGTCTTTTTCTTAGGAAAAGTATAAAAAAGGGTCAAAGGATTGGGACTTCACCTAACTCTACCTCATCCACACACACTCCTCTAAGGAACACTATGCTTTTAGTATCTACAGACAAGAACGTCATAATGGTCATGCTCACATAGATAATAATACATTGGATTCAAGAAAAAGAACTTCCCAAGAAGAGAATAGATCCTTGAAGTCCCTTAGTTTACCTTCAAATAGTAGAACATAAACCATGCAAGGCTCTCTTAGATTCTAGGTCAAGAGTAAATCTCATTTCACAAGATATGTACAAGGCCTGGAATCTTGCCCTACTAAAAAAGAGTAACATTTGACGAAAGTCTACAGATCAATCCATTATTGTTCCACTTGAGCAAGTGAAAGATGTTATTACTACCATAAGTGGATAGTCCTATCTTATTAACTTCTTAGTTATCCATGTGGGAAAGAACAAAGGGGAATTTTCCATAATTATGGAAAGATCATGACTTGGCACTATTGACACTAAGCTTGAAATCAAAAACTTATCCTTAGAAATATTTGAAAAAGATGAAGTTGGAATCATTCAAAGATGTAAGATTCCATGTATTGCATATAATGATAATGGGTACAATTAGGTGGATAAGATCTAGAGTACAAAACATTATGACATCACAACATGCAACAAATGTATAAAAGACAATATATGAGTGAAACCATTAACAAAACCACAAGTGCATATGTTGAAGAAATTTATAAGTTAGAATAATTAAAAAGACAAATTCCTTACATAGAATCACATAAGGAGGAAAATATTGAATGGGGACAATTAAAGATACAATAAAAATGTAAACTAGAACCCTTAAAATTGAAAGGCCTACTATAAATATTTGAGTATGCTTTTCTAATTAATAAAAAATTGGTAATCGTAATTGTCAAACTTGACAAAGAACAAAAAAATAAATTACTAGAAATGATGAATAAATGTCCAACTACATTTGCATGATCCTATGATGAAATCACTGGTATTAATTCATGCATTTGTTAACATCGAATCTATACAAATCCAACTATTAAACCATGTCATTAACATTAAAGAAGGTTGAACTCAAAACTTAAGGAAGTTGTCTGGAAAGATTTGGAAAAACTATTGAAAGCTAGGTTCACCTATCCTATGGTAGAAAGTGAATGGGTTAACCCATTGGTCACTATCCCAAAGAAAGGTGGAAAGTGAATGGTTTGTGATGAGTCACCAAATAAGTGACCTGATATCGAATCCCTGATATTGGATACACAATATCGGATTGGCCAAGTAACATCGAACATACGATGTCAGAGTTTGTCTCATTTTCTATAAATAAGGGATAGGGGTGCTTGGTTTTGCATAGTATTTTTTTAGTCCTTTAGCCGAACTCTTGTAGCTTTTCTCTTCTAGAGTTAGAATTATTTTTGAATACTTGCAGTAGGAGTCATAGAGTGAACGGATCTTTATTCGAGCACAGTGTACCTGAGCATAGCTTGTGTTTAGAAATAAAGATGAACTTTGTGATAAACCTTGCAATATTTAGAATAGCTTAACTATTGCATTTAATGTTATTTACTATTATTTGATGCTCTCATTAGTTAATAAATGTTATTTCTATAGAATTATTAATTATCAACAAATTAGCACACTCAGCATGCCCACTTCGAGCATAAGTGAAACACTTGGTAACCTAGTAACAACTAGCGTTTGGTAATCCCAGTAGTGTTACATTGGTTCAAGATGTGTCCAGAGAGTGGAAACGGATGCTGGTGTTAAGATTCAATTAACATTAGAGTTACAAAAACCCACTAGTTAACTAAATCTTCTCATTTTACACACTTAGGAGACCAAGATAGAAAATATAAAAAACATTAAAAAAATCATATACCTCAAGTTTACTTAACCATACAATTGTGCCTTACAAGTAAGCTTGGGAAGACAACGACTACACAACTCATCCTTATTTTGTGTAGGTGCATAAGTACATAATCCTCAAAGTTCGACTAGATTACGCATGAATGCTTGTATTTGTATGGTTGGGCATAGGGGTACCTTGCTGCTCATCATTGGCACCATTTCTGGGGATTTTTTTGTTTGTGTGCTAATTAGAACTTAGGAAATCCTTCCATCATTAGAACAAACCCTTAAGGTTAACTATCCTACAATCATCGAAAAAGAGTATCACACATTGAGTAATCAATCATGTCTCCTTTTTCTTATGAGAGTGCTTCACCAACTAGGTCCAATACCATGAACAATCAGAGGCAGGGTGCACAAGATAATCTGCTAATGCCCCAATAGTTTTTCTTAGTATACGCTCACCCTGATGAGTATGTACCAAAATTTACCTTTATCCTCCACTAGGATGAATAGCTGCGATGGCGTGATTTAGAAGGTAACATAATTTTACCTTGTGATTGCTCAATCTCAGACATGCTTCTTTATGCTCTTACATGAATTGGTATGCATCACTTACAATCGAGTACATTGTGCATGAACAAGATTCAAGAGATTATCTACTCATGGAGGCACAATGCTAGAGGGATCTATAATAGGAGAGAAATTATGAATCCATAAAGGGGAAGTGGTCTCAGAATGTCTCATATGTCCTAGGTAAAAATGATGGTGGTGAACTTATCTCGGGAGGTTTTCCACAAAATGATGTTCCTCTCTTTGACTTCGATCAAGGAGTTGGGTATCAGAATCTTCACTCAACTATTCATAACCTAGGTTCTAGAACCAATAGACACAAAGGGTCCAAAAAAGGAACACGAATGCATGACAATGATAGATATTACAATTGTAACCATTGCCAAGGTTGTGACCACCGAAGAGAAGGTGGCAGGCGATGACATGGTGCCAATCCTTCTCCCTCTTCACCTTCATCTTCTTCTTCCTCCTCTCCTTTGGGATCTAAACATAGTTGCAAAGGGTGAGATCATGAGGACAATGGTAGGAAAAATATAAATCACCAACAAAAAAATAGAGAAAGGGGACAAGGGCATTCCAAAGAGACACATCATGAAAGAAGGAAGAGTAGGGAACAACATAGGCATCATAGACGCCATAGGAAGCATGATCATGATGAACCCCTACTCATCACCCGAAGTATGTTAAATATAGTAGAGGTTGTTAGGATTCTAGCAAGGCACTAAAAAGATAGTAGGATCAAAAGACTAGACATGAATAACATTCCACGATTTTAGGGGGGATACAATGTTGATCCTCAAAACCATTTACAAGAATTCCACGATGCATGTGCCTTGCAAAATATAGAAAATGAGTGGCAAAAGCTAAAGTTGTTTTCACAGACACTAATCATGTCCTTAGAATTGGAATGCATTCGTTGATGGAGTACATTGTTGGAGATACTTAACAATAAGTATCAAATTTACTCCCAAGTGTCCAACCTACATATGTAAATCCAAGGATGGAAACAAGGAGGACACGAACCCTTGGATGCTATCATTGGCTGATCTTATTCATTATTACATCATTGCCTTGGCTATGGCTACTCACAAAAGGAACAACTATGCCATCTCATAGATGGGCTTACGTACGAAATGTGAAGAACCCTTAGGACTTATGCTCAAGGAAGGATATCTGAGCTTAGAGCCCATCAAATACAAAGATTGTTCGAGTGATTTGCCAAGGAAGAAGATGAGTTGAGGAAAAGAGAAAGTGTGGAGGAGTACAATAGAGATCCTTGCCTTTGAAAGAAGGAAATTAGATTTTGTGAAGATGAAGAAGAGTCACTAGTTGAAGAGATGATGAATAGAAATACTTTGCTCATTCAAAAATTTGCATCAAAAGTATTGGCAAAGGTGGATCAAATGTGGAACCCCCTAGAACAAAGTAGTAATTGAGAGAGAAGGAAAAAGAAAGAAGCTAAGTACGCATGTAACAAGAGTAAGGGCAAGTTTGCCATTATTGAAGAGGTTGTGGATTCAGATAGAAACAATGATGGTGGATGTGAGATTTTCCAATATGACCATCCTAAGGGATGTTTCCTAGTAGTGTCACATCTACAAGATTCTGGGGTGTATGCACTAAACCCATAATTAAACAGATGAAAAACACCCAGAAGGTTACCTTATCCTCAATGTAACCTAAAGTAGTTCCACCAACCCTTAACATATTATCCGAGTGGAGCTCCACCATAATCGAATGAATAGTATCAATAGTGGCAACATCCATAGTCATGGAGAATGCGACTACCACATCAATAGTACCCTTACCGTCAACTTGACCCATATGGGTATTACGTTTAGTAGCTAATCTCTCCATGTGACTCTACTAGTCACGACACTCTTCAACCTTACTACCAGACCCCCAAGTACTATAGAAATTTTTCTTCTTCTAAGGGTCATGCTCCACATACATACTACCCTTCTCATCTGTCTACATCTCTTCCACCCTTAGCTCCATTACCACCTGCTCCAACTATGTAGGGTGAGCTTCGTACCCAGTCGTAACAACATAACGCTAGAAGGGCTATTAATCTTTAACCTACTGTTAGTTTGGACAACGAATCAAAAAGGATACCTTTCTTTAAAACTATGAGTCCAACCAAGTTTTTATAACCACAAATGGCTAATTATCCAAACACCTCATCATCATCTGGATCTTTGGAGCTTCCTTCGAATCAAAAACTGCACTCAATGTACATTATCATGTTAACTCAGGCCATCACTGATTGGATTAAAGCTAGTCATCTTCCTAGGAAATTCTTTGATCCTGTAAGTCCTCTTATTCATCTACAAATCACTGGAAATAAGCCTTGTAAAGCTCTTTTGGATTTAGGTTTTGGTGTTAATTTGATCTCCAAGGAAATGTATAAAGCTTGGAATTTTCCTCCACTAAAGAAGAGTAACATTCGTTTAGAGTTGGTCGACCAGTCCATCACTATTCCATTGGGACTAGTGGAGGACATTGTCACCACTATTTGTGGGTGGTTGTATCTAGCCGATTTCCTAGTGATCCAAGTTAACAACTGCAAGGGAAACTTCTCAAGCATAATGGAAAGAGCATGGCTAAGTATGATTGATGCATGCCTAGGAATACATGATCTTTCCCTAGAGATATTAAAAGAAAATGTGTTTGGAAAGATCAAGAAAAAGAAAGTTCCATGTATCACATATAGTGACATAGGGTGTAACTGCATCCAAAAGTCCTGGTTTGTACGACGCTCAACATTGCCTGCATGAAACCAGTGTGCACAAGTATTTGACATATAAAGATGCTTGTATGTAGTAGCCACAAGATAGGAAGGCACCCAGTGGCTGATAGCTGACCTAGAGAGCAATTCAACTTTATGCATGGAACCAACTGAGAGCTTGATTTGTGCCTATATCGATAGCATAGATGTGTTAGAGTAATTCCATCATCAACTCCCAAGTACTGACATTGAAGATATCAACTGGGGAAAGTTGGAAATCCCTGATGAGTTTAAGAAAGAGCCCCTTGAATTAAAACTGTTGCCCACTAGTATGGAGTATGCATTTCTCAAGAATGGAAAATCAGTAATCATTAATGCTAAGCTCACTCCTCAACGAAAAGAAGAACTACTAAAGATGGTAAACAAATGGTTAAAATCATTTTCTTGGTCATCTCTTGAATTAACCAAAATAGATCCTAGGATATGCAAACATAGAATTTACACTGACTCCTCTATGAAGCCTCGATGACAACAACAAAGACGATTGAACCCAAAGCTTAAGAAAGTAGTTAAGGAAGAAATTGAACAAATTTTGAAGGCCAAGTTCATCTACCCCATTTCTGATAGTGAATGGGTTAGTCCATTAGTAATTGTGCCTAAAAATGGTGGTAAATGGAGGGTGTGTATAGACTTTAGGCTATTAAGCATGTTGACATTTAAAGATAATTTTCCATTGCCATTCGTTGACCAAGTCTTAGATACCATTGCAAGGCATTATTATTATAGTTTTCTAGATGGTTATAGTGGGTACAATCAAATCCAGATAGCACCAGAAGACCAAGCCAAAACTACATTCACAAGTCCTTGGGGGACATTTGCATATAGGAAGATGCCGTTTGGCTTGTGCAATGCTCCAACAACATTTCAACATTTGGTTCTCAATATATTTTAGTAGCAAATAGGGAATGGTGTGGAGGTTTTTATGGATGATTTCTCCACCTATGAAGTAGAATTTGAATAAGAATTAGACCAATTAGAGTAAGTGTTGAAACAATGTGTTGAAACCAACCTAAGGCTCAATTGGCAAAAAAACCACTTAATGGTCCAAGAGGGCATTGTATTATGGCATAAAATTTCACAAACAGGGATAGAGGTAGATCCTGAAAAAATTAAAGTCATCTAAGGAATCACTTGTCAACCTAAAACTATAAAAGATGTTCGATCATTCCTTGGACATACTAGCTGTTATAGATGTTTCATTGAGAAATTTTCAAAGATTGCAAAATCATTGGTAGAATTAACAAAAAAGGATGTACCCTTTGAATGGACCAAGGAATGTGAATTAGCTTTCCAAACCTTGAAGTAGAAGCTCATAGAAACACCCATTCTATAAGCTCTTGATTGGTCCAGACCATTTAATATAATGACTAACATGTCCAATTTGTTTGTAGGAGCTATACTTACATAGTTATATGATCAAAAATGTCCCTATTACATCCACTATCCAAGTTCAAGCATTGCTGGTGCACAACTCAACTATACCACAATAGAAAAAGAGTTAATGGTGATGGTGTTGGCACTAGAGAAATTTAGGCACTATGTATTAGGCTATAAGGTATTTGTACACATAGATCATAGTGCAATTTGGTTCCTCATGAATAAACCAATGATGAGCCCTCACATCATATGATGGTTTGTGATCTTACAAGAGTTCGATCTCATAATAGTAGATCATAAAGGCACCGAGAATGTTGTTGTTGATCATTTATCTTAGTTGTGATGGGACAACAAAGAGGATGAATACCCAATTTCTGATTGCTTCCCTAATGAACTCCTCTTTGCAGGTGTAATAAACATTCAATCACCCACAAATACAAATTGGTATAGTAGCATTCTTAGTTATCTTCTCATAAAAGAAACACCACAAGGGCTAGATGTTAGAAAGAGATAATAGTTTCTCAACCAAGTCAAACATTTCATGGAAATCAACAAACACCTTTACAAGGTGTGTTCCGATGGCTTGGTCCAATGGTGTGTTCTCAACGTAGATCAATTATGAGTTCTCCAAGATGCTCATGAGGGTTCTCATGGGGGTTATCATGCTGGGAGACAAAAAACCATTAAAATCTTGCTTCAGGATATTATTGGCCTACATTATTTCAGGACGTCCATCATTTTGTCCAATCTTGTGAGTGTTGCCAGTGCGATGGGGCAATGACTGCTAGAATGGAGGGTTCACAACAATGGATTCAACCCTTACAACCCTTTGCCATATGGGATATTAATTTTATGGGACCTATTACACCATTGTCTAATGGAAAAGCATACATTGTTGTTACTATTTATTATTTTACAAAATGGGAAAAAGGCAGCATTACTGGCTATACATCATCTACTGCTGCATGATTTGTTCAACGAAAAATCGTAAACAAGTTTGGCATGCCTCGTGCACTTATTTCTGATAATGGTACACATTTTATAGGTGCGACTTTTTAGAAGTTGATGCAATGCTTAGCAGTTGAGCATAAACTAACTACACCATATCATCCTCAACTGAATGATCAAGCTGAAGTCACCAATATGGAAATCACAAAATTTTTGACACGAACCATTAGCAAATATAGGTGAGACTAGAGCACTAAACTGAATGATGCTCTTTGGGCCTACCTCTCCACATGGAAACTCCCTATAGGCTATTCTCCCTATGAGTTAGTGTATAGTAAACTTCCAACACTTCCTATCCAAGTTGAGCTCTGTACACTATCTACAACATGTGACCTTAACCTTGACCTTAGTCTAGCATAGAAAGAATGGTTAATGAACCTTAACTTGCTAGATGAAAATCAATTAGATGCCCTTTCATCCAATGAACTACACAAGGCCTTCAACAAACAATGCCATGACCTAAGAATTAGAAAAGTAAAATACCAACCAAGAGATAGGGTTCCTTATTGGAATCCTACACATGTGCCACAATGAACTAAATTTCAAACACTATGGGAAGGACCTTATATCATTCATGAAATGTTTCCTTTAGGGGCCATGATGATCTATAAACTTGAAAGCCCCAATAAGTAATTATTGGTCAACATCTAGCAAACCAAACCTTTTCATGAGCCCAAAATGGCCAGTACTAACACTACCTCTATTAATGAACAGCCTTGCTCGTTATTTCAAATCTCCTCCTTCCAACTTAGTCTTGGAGGAGATGGCTACCAATGCTAATTATTTTAAGCTCTCATTTTCTTTTATCTTTTTTGTTTCACATTTTTGTTTAACACATTTTTCATCTTTACTTGTTTTTGTTTTACACCATCGTTAACATTTTTACTATCTCTTTCTCTATTACATTTTATTTGATTTATTCTCACTCATCACATAATAAGTGCTCATGATGGTGGGCTATACTATAATTGTGTTGATTGCTAATGTTTGGTTTTAACCTTTGACTTTTAATTTTGATACTAAGATATAGTTTCTTTTGATAAAACAAACAATGAGTCCATGTCATCCATTCATCCATTCAACTCTATGGTCTCCCTTTGTTTTGGAAATGTATTGTCCTTTTTTCTAATCAAACCTATTAATGAATTTGTGGCTTGGTATTCTTCAAACCAAGGAAAGATTCAAATGGATTGAAAAGGGTGTGACTTCAAGGGGATTTGACACATTTGTGTTGGCTATTATCTTGGGTACTTGGATGTTTTTATAAGATTTCCACTATTCTACTATTGACTAATATCAAGAAGTTAAATGAATCAAATAAGTCTTTGCATGGTGTGGTTCTTACTTAAAAAAACTTAAAAAAAATAGTGGAAATTCAAAGCACACCCCTTAGACATAATAAAGGAACATGGGCTTCAAGCACTAGTTATGGCACTAGAAAGACATGTTACTCATCCTTGAAGGTTCTCTCTAACTAATACCCTTTTTCACTTCCTACTTCTTTATTCTTCTCTTTTTGGGATGGTGGTTGCTCTATGGAAGCATTCTTGTTGCTTCAGGAGGATGGGTTGGTCAAGTGTGTTGATGTGAGGTCACTGAATGTGGTTAGTTTTAATCTATATTTGGATTGAATGTTATTAAGTCACCTTAACCACATAATACACAAGGGACTTTACACAACCTTAATTTTAGGATTCCATTCCATTCTCTCTTCTCTTTTTGTAGTGCTTCCCATATTCTACCTCATTGCCAATTTTATGATTAGTCTATATCTTGGTTGATGCATTGTTATTCTTTGGTAAATTCCTGTGGGTGAATTCTTAACTATTATTTCCATATGTCATTCCTAGAGCCTATGGACTCTTTGGTTTGTGGGTTTATTAGGGCATAAAGGGCATGAGCCTACTTTGGGAGGATCCACTAGCATTTCTTTTTGGTGCTATTGTTAAGTTCTTTCCCTTAAACATATCTCGTAATCAACTATTTCTCATTTCACCCCATCCATGACATCTATTTTTATGTTTCTCTTTCCTTCTATGCATTTTTATTGGATTCACCATTGTTATTTCTCTTATCTTCCTTTTCCTTTCATTTTCCATCCTATTGCTACCTAAGGTTCGCTCTTAGTTGTGGGGGATTTTCACAAATTTTTCCATTCCATTACTTATCTCACCCCTACACCTTGGGTAGTTATCAGTTACAAACCTCTAACCCAGTATTTGCCATACCCACAACTTAACCAATGTGCTTCATATCGAGGCAAGGTATCAAATACATTATATCTTATCTATCCTTGCTAATTCATGATTGTGTTGTGTGTGTAGATGGTGATCATGTGAACAATGGACTAGGATAGGAGGGAGCACTCAGGATGGATTGAAGCAAGAGCATTTATGCAAGGAACAAGCTTAGTCATGTGGCCATGGATGAACAATGGTGTGCACATTTTTGTCATCAGCAACAATGTGCCTCATTTTCTTTTCTCTCTCTCTCTTCAAGCTATCAAATGAGGGTCTAGATGTTATCTATGTACAGTGTTCACCAAAATAGTTATGAATACCAATTTTGTAATACATTTGTCGATCTTTTCACTGGGAACTTTGAGTCTATCATTCCATGTCACGATCAGTTGTCATTTAGTCAATAATCCCATACCCTTTCAATATTTTGTAAGGAACTTGAGGATGAGTTTTTGTTCTATCGTGGGGGTATGATGAGTCACCGAATAAGAGACCTGATATCGAATCCCCAATATCGGACCCTTGATATTGGATATGCAATATCAAATTGGCCAAGCGACATTGGACACATGATGTCGGAGCTTGTCTCGTTGTCTATAAATAAGGGACAAGAGTGCTTAGTTTTGCATAGAATTTTTTTAGTCCTTTAGCTAAACTCTTGTAGTTTTTCTCTTCTAGAGTTAGAATTATTTCTAAATGGCCACAATAGAAGTCATAGAGTGAACGGATCTTTATCTAAGCATTGTGTACCTGAGCACACCTTGTGTCTGAAAATAAAGGAAAACTTTGTGATAAACCTTGCAACATTCAGAATAGCTTAACTATTGCATTTAATGTTATTTATTGTTATTTGATGCTCTCATTAGTTAATCAATGTTATTTCTATAGAATTATTAATTACTAATGAATTAGCACACTCATGTCCACTTTGAGCATACATGGAACACTTGGTAACCCAATAACGATTAGCATTTGGTAATCCTAGTAGTGTTACATTGGTTCAGGATGTGTCTGGAGAGTGGGAGTGGATGCTAGTGTTAGGATTCAATCAACATTAGAGTTACAAAAACCCATTGGTTAACTAAATCTTCTCATTTCACACACTTAGGAGACCAAGATAGAAAATATAAAAAACATTAAAAAATCATATACCTCAAGTTTACTTAACCATACAATTGTGCCTTACAAGTAAGCATGGGAAGACAATGATTAGATAACTCATCCTTGTTCTACATAGGTGCATAAGCACTTAATCCTTGGAGTTCGACCAAATTGCATGTGAATGCTCATATTCATATGGTTGGGCATATGGGTACCTTGTTGCTCATCAATTTTTATTGATTTCTACTTGTTGAACATGGTGATGTTCAAGGATCATTTTTCTCTACCATTTTTTGACTAAATCCTAGATACTATCATAGGACACTAGTATTATAGCTTCTTGGATGGATACAATGGGTATAATTGAATTTACATTACACTAGAAGATCAAGAAAATACCATATTAATGAGTCCATAGAGGACATTTGCGTATGAAAAAATGCCCTTCAACTTGTGTAATGTCTTTGCTATCTTCCAAAGACTTGTACCAAGCATTTTCGAGAAACAAATTGGCAATGATGTTGAAGTCTCTATGGATGATTTTTCCACATATGAGTTAGATTTTAAACAAGACTTAGACCATTTAGAGCAACTGTTGAAAAGGGTTATAGAAACTAATCTGAAGTTGAACTATTAGAAAACCACTTAATGATTGAAGATGATATAGTTCTGGGACACAAAGTAGCTCACAAAGGAATAGAGGTAGATCTAGAAAATATTAGAGTCATTTATTATATCACTCAAAGATCACAAATTTTGAAAGATGTCAAATCATTTCTAGGCCATATGGAATACTACATGAGATTTATTGAAAACTTTTCAAAGATTGCCAAATCATTGGTAGAACTAACTAAGAAAGATGCATCATTTTAATGGAATGAACAATGTGAGAAAACATTTGAAACTTTAAAATAGAAATTAATTGAGACACCAATCCTTCAAGCTCTAGATTGGTCTAAGCCTTTCCACATTATGAAAGATGCTTCAAATTGCACATTTGGAGTAGTACTTACTTAACTAGATGAATAAAAAACACCTTATTATATACATTGCACTAGTAAAAGCATCATCGAGGTACAAATTAACTACACCATCACAAAAAAAGAGCTTATGGCTATGGTATATGAGTTTGAGAAATACAAACACTATGTGCTTGGTTATCCTATCTATGTCCATATTCTTCATAGTGCCATCAGATTTCTAATGAACAAACCAACAGTAAGTCCTAGAGTGATAAGATGACTCATTTTCTTACAAGAATTTGAAATTACCATAAATTATATCAAAAGGAACCAAAAATATTGTAGTAGATCATTTATCAAAACTTAGATGGAAACCCCAAGAGAATGATGAACTAATATCAAACCAGTTTCTCGATGAAAACTTCTTTACCAAAATTGGAATGGTTGTAGACTCAACAATGAAGTCATGGCTTACTGATTGCATAACATATCTTACCAAACAAGAACTTCTTACTGAATGAGAGGAGAAACATAAGGAATAGTTCCTCCACAAAGTTAAAAGATATATGTAGATCAATGGAAACCTTTATAAGGTATGTGTTGATGAGTTAATAAGATGATGTGTTTTAGAAGAAAATTAACAAAGATTCCTATAAGATGTACATGAAGGATCATGTAGTAGTCACTATGTAGGATGAACAACAACATTGAAACTGATAATGACATGCTAATTATGGCCTACTATATTCAAGAACACATATTGATTTGCATAGTCCTATGAAAGATGCTAAAGAGATGAAGGGCCAACAACTAGAAATGAAGAGCCACAACAATGGATACAACCATTAGAATTCTTCAAGATTTGGAGAATTGACTTCATGGGTTCCATTACACTAATGTCAAAGGGAAATTCCTACATCATAGTAATTATTGATTATTTCACAAAGTGGTCAAAAGTAGCTACAATAAAAAACTGTATAATCATAATAGCTATCAAATTCTTCTAGAAACATGTGATAAATAGATTTGAACTACCATGCATGATCATATCAGATAATGGGATTCATTTCACAGAAGTTACATTTAAGAAGCTAATGCAACAACTTGGGGTTAATCACAAACNAAAAAAGGTATTCCAAATGTAGACATGATGTCAAAAAAGATAACTATTTAACAAGCTAGGTGATAGAGTCCTCTATTATAATCCTAGTCATGTTCCGTAAAAGGCCAAGTTTCAAATCCTATGGCAAGGGCCCTACATCATCCACACTACATACCAATACAGTTCCATGAAAATCTATTAGCCAAAAAGTCCACAAAAACTCATGCTTATTAATATTCAACAAGTAAAACCATATCATGACTTTCCTTACTCTTTTTAGGACTCTACCCTATCTACCAAGTAGCTTAACATCCATTCAATATTTCAATTATCCACTTTTCATAATAATCATGGAGGTATCATGTTTGACACTTAGGTACCAATTCTTCTTAATATTTTTCTACTTTTAGTTTTTAATTTTTAATTTTTACTTTTCTTACTAATTTTTACATTCTTTCATAAGTTTGTCATTCTTTTATACTATTTCCATTAGTTAATAATTTTTCATTATTTAATATCTTTTAAATTCATTCTACATTTTTCCATTATTATCATTTTTCCATGATTTTTCACTACCTTTCATGTACATACTTTTGTTGATTTTTCCAATAAAGTGTAAAGGAATAAAACAAGATGTAGTTTCAATAATGTGAATGTTTCCCTATGTTATCTAATCATTGAAGAACTAATTCTATATACAGTGAGAACACATCATCCATCCACTCATTTCAAATAATAAGAGGTTCTTACCATGGTCATAATGACATTTCCTTCATAATGAAACTAAAACAAATTTGTAATCATTATGCCTAGATAGAAGAGTAAAGAACCAAGTGGTAATGAAAAGGGTGTGGCATCAAAGGGATTTATGGATTCTCTAAACTACTACTATAAGTCTTATCTTGTTGTTAAGTCATATCATTTAATTGAGTTCTAATGAAAAATGAATGTATAAAATAAGTGTTGCCTTGCCATGTCACTAGAAAGACACATTACCCATGCCTAAAGGTAGTCCTCTGGCAAGGTTGACATACTAATAATTTAATAAATATACAAAATGAAAAATGATGGGGGATTCACTGGAAAGACATGTTATCCATACCTAAAGGTAGGTGAATTCTCATAAATTTCAAGGTTTCTTAAACTCACATTAGTTATAGGGCTAGAAAGACATGTTACCCATGCCTAAATTCATTCCTTTGTCCAATGGAAAAGTCTCCTTTAAAAAATAAAGTGTGTTATTAATAAACTATTTCCTTGAACATTCTTTGTTAAGCGGTAATACTTCTTGCAATTATGGTAGCCTTATTATTGTTGGTTTTGAGATGATATAATACAATGTCATTAGTAAGTGGTATAGACTTGGTTTAGATCTTGGATGAAAAGGCTAATGATTACTTTAACTATATATCGCACATAGAATTTATTATGCCTATGGTAAGATACCTCATGTCCCATTTTCTACAATCCCTACTACTATGCAATTATAATTTAATGATTCTGTATAATATAATGTTATTTTCTCATTAAGTCAATATTAACATGTATGTTTTGAAAGATATGTACATTTTACATTCAACTCTTTGAGTGCCTACAGATACTTGTAGGTGTGGTTATACAAGAACAATAAGGACTAGAGCCTGCTTTGAGTAGGACTTGTATAACTCTTATGATTCATACCTGATGACCAATCTCACATTATCTTGTACCTCCAAAATACTTAAACAATCATTCTTACTTTCCTACATACTTATTTCTGATCATACATTTAGAAATTCCTACCAACCATCTCCTATATACCTAATTGACTTACTTTGCCCAAGATTCCTTCTTTCATATACTCTCAATGACAAATTTTTATATGTTGAACATCATCTATACTCAAGAACCTTTTTGAACCATCTTTACATCTTTTAAACTACTCATTTCACTCAATTTGTTTCCACCAAAAATCATCCATAATATGTAAAAATTTCTCCATGACATTGTAGCTATAATGTATTAACCCACAATGTCACAACTACAATATCATATCTACAATGTTGCCATCACAAAAAAACTATATATATGCATGAGGAGTTTGGAGGATTTTCATTCTTCTCATTTGATCCATAGGGAGTTTGTGCCATTTTTCTAACTATTCGATAACCAAACTTCAGAGCTTCATAACTTCTTCATTGTAGCTCCAATTTACATGATCCTTGAATCCTTTTGACCATAAAGCAACCAACTTAGTCATGGGGAAGAGGGATATGCATAGTGGTTTAATTTGAACCAGAAATTTTCTAATGCCTAGAATAACACATTAAGGATAAGAATAATAATAATTAGTCACATTTTACCTAAAAGACTTAAATTAAAAGCCAATAAACTTAACTATCCTTTCGAATTAGCCATTTCAATACTAGAATATAACCATTGTGAGAGGTCATAAGGAACTAACTCTTTCATAATACATTAGAAAATATAACAACCAAGGGGTTTTTTTTTCAAAATTTTTCTAACCTTGTAATCTTAATAAGGACCAAAAAATAGTAACAAAGATATATTTTGATCAAATCCAAGAAACTAAGAGAGGATTATGAACTGTTAGGAATTTATTTGAAATTCTTGGGTAACCATTAAAAAATTATTTATGAGTACAAGTGGCTCCTAAAGGATGCACAGCTAAAGGACCCTCATATAAAAGGAGCAAGAAACCTAGAGGGAGAGAACAAGCTAGAGAGAAAAATTCCCAAAATTTAGCAATTTACACAGGTTGTAGTTGAAGCACCACCTACTCAAGAGTAAGAACAAATCTCACACTATCAAATGAGCACCTCCAAGCTATCTAGAAGAAGTTTAGCATGTTCATAGTTATTTTGGAACTCAACTTTAGATCATTCATGGAATTTGCACTTGCTATTGTTTGAGAGCAAGTCCAAGCCTCTCCTCTTTGACCAACACTATCATGTAATGGTGAATGGTACCTAGGGAAAGTGTATCACTTCTAGAAGAATAAGTAGGATGATGCCACTATCAAGGTTGAGGGAATAAAGTGCCGTACTTATTCAAAGTAATTGCCAAGGCATTAAATCTCCCTAAATTTCGATCTAGCATTGAAAAAATATCTACAAGGTCTAACATTGATGTAAAGAAGCTGTAGCTATAGAGGGCCTATGGAATAGAAGAAAAGGAATATGGTAGATTATCCACAAAAGACAAGCTTTACTTCAAGATTAGAACTTATGACCTTTTTCCCACCAAGAAACTAAACATAATTTCCACCTATGCTATAAGAGGATGTGCCATACTCATGGAAAAATTCCAAGAAAACATGATCATATGCTATTTTTGGAAATTCAAAGGAGGCTTAAAGAAAATAAGATAGTACAACTTACATTGTCATTTCCTTGCCTCATCAAAAGATTGTGCAGGAAAGTAGGAATTCTAGGCTATACTAATGATGTTCTTCATATGACCCATAATGCATCCTATGTTGAGATTTCAAATTCAGTGCCTCCCAAGAAAGATAAACCAGAAAAGGCAATAATCACTAAGGAAGCTACAAGAACCACACTAGTAGGAAATGTTCTAGTTGTGGGACAAGAGTAAGTAGGACCCTATGGATCAACACTAGCTAGTCATAGATTGGGATTGAACACTCCACTAGCAAAATAAGAATATAGACCATTCATGAGGCATTTGGAGCAAATTATCAAAATCATAAGTTGGGGAAACATAGAGGTCTCAAGCATGTATCAAGTAAAACACAATCAAAGAAAACTTGCATTATCAATAAGATCCACTAGTGATCAAATTTCATTACAAGTAGGATAGGATGAATATTAGGCATAAAAAATATTAGAGAATGTTGTATCCTTCCAAGTCATGCTAGAAATGGGAGAAGCAGCCATAGTTGTAATTACATTACATCAGGATGCAGTAGGGGTAGCTGAAGTAATTATAAACCATACTAAAGAATCCTTTAATGTTCTTGTTGTGTCATCATTTGATATAACTAGAGATAGAGATGTTGAAATGATACTTGGAACCTCCATGACCTCACAAGAGCATGAAGATATCTTAGATCGATTGTTGCAGGTTGGAAAAGTGATGTAGAATCCTTTTGATATCCCTAGCGAGATCACTACAATACAGTTGAAACTTATTTCAACTAAGGACAAGCCGATAATAATAGAGACTAGAGCTAAACATGTAGAGAATGAAGTGTAGAGGCTACAATTAGAGTTAGTTTCACTAAGAGTAGAAAGACAAGACCTTGCATGACACATTACACTAGATCAAATAGAGCAATTTCAAATTGAACAAACAACCTAATTGGTGGCTAGAAATATTTAAGTCAAGATGGAAAAGAAAAAGGAAACATGAAATGCCTTAGTGGTTAAAGCATAAACATATGCTCATACCAAAGTATTGACTACCTTAAAAGAAAAAAATAAAAATATTGTTGCAAAAAATATGACATTGATGAACATTAAGAAACAAAAAAACATTCTAGAAGAAAGCATCCATCAACTAAGAGAGTAGTTTTCCAAAGTTAATCTCAACATGTGAAAATTAAATAGCAAAAACAAAACCTTATCAATGAAAGAGGTATGCACAATTTGAAAAAAGTTAGCCATTGAAATTAGTGCATGGTAAAATGAGGCCAAGAAGCATGAAAGATTAGAACAACACTTCATAGACCAAGTGAGTATGTACAAGTAGATAAATGAGAAAGAAATCTAGATGTTCAAAGTTAAAATCAAATCCATTACAACACAAACACCTATTTAATAGTCAATCCTGGATGGTCTTACCCATGTACATTAAGTAGAAATTACGAATAAAGACTTGCAAATAGAAGAACTAACCAAGTATATGGAGCTACCAAACCTTCATTATGCTAACCTAGCCATGCTCATAGCAGGAAGATCCAGAAATGAACTAGAGTAGCAAGTGACTACAATATATGCACTGTATGAAAATTTTTTTTACAAATAGGAAGGATGCACAAAAGAAGCCACACATTGCAAACTTTGAGCTCTAAGTGATTAAGGCTAGCTCCTAGGAGCAAAAGGAAATAGTAGTAAATCTAGCTCGTAGAATGATACATTATCAAGAATTGAGGAAGATAGTGAAAGCATTTAAGGAAGAAAGAAGAAAACTTGCAACTTGGTATCTCAAAGGAAACAAAATGTTTTCACAATTGCTGTGTTCATGGAAAATTACCGACTTGAGTAAACATTGCTAAATTTGCATGGATGGTACATGATCTGAGATTAGAGGAAGAAAAAAATTAGTTGTTACTTAATAAATATCAATTCCAAAAGTCTAATGACAAAGGAAAGAGACCAATGGAGGAGCCACTGCCACCTAAAACATGAGGCTACATTAAGCTTTGAGGTTTTGTTTTTATTTTTGTCTTTTCATATGGGTCCATCATGCAATGCATGGTAATTTTGTGAACACCACTCAAACCATAATGTAGCATGAATAGTAGTGTCAGTAATGTATAGAAGTCATGATGTCAAAGTGTGTAAATCACCCAATAATTTTTTAAGAAATTCTATTCTCTTTGTTTTTTTTAACTTGAGGACAAGTTTCCAATTAGTCATGGAGGTATGATAAACTAGTAGTGTCAATGACTATGATATCATAGCCCTTCTTATGTCATCATAGATACGATGTAGTGGGTCTTGGTCTTCACTATAATTACCAACCCATCATCATATTAAACAAACAAATTTCTACCAACACTTAGTTAAATTCTTGTAGTTTATTTCCATGAATTAAACTTAGCAATATAGTGAATGTCTGTAGTGTGGTGTTAAATGGTTGTATGGAATCTTTATTTGAGTGGACTATTCTTGGCCACAATTCATGATCAAAAATAAAGATTGAGATTTTTTTCCATTATTGTAGCATTATACTTAGTTCATTTTTACTTAGTTTAATTTTATCTTTCAACATGTTTACTTAAGTTATTTACGATTTCCAAGTACTTTACTTTTTCCTATGTCCTTAGTAAGGAAATATAAGTACAACTAGTTTCAAGTGCATAGTGTAATCATTTGATAATTTAGTAGTGATGAGTGGCAAGGTACCCCTACACTCAACCATACGAAACGAGTGTCGCACGTGCGATCCGGTCGAACTCCGCAGATGGACTAGTTGTGGCACCTAGATAGTTAGCCTTAGGTCGTAGTTCGTTGTCTTCCCATCTAGACTAGTTTTGCATATGTCACGTATGGTTTAGTCTAGATGAGGTGTATGATGTGTCCTAATCTAATGCTACTTCTGATGGCAGTGGAAAATAATATTTAACTAATTCTAAACTAAGAGGAAAAGGGTAAGAGAATCTAATCTAGCCTAAGTGCGACGAGCAACCGATTCCTTGATCAACCGTACACATCTTGGACCTCGTGCACGACTGCCACTGGGACTACCAGGCATAGGCCTAGGTACGCCACTG
>MNCI01018640.1:3533-57939 GCA_015680685.1 Gnetum montanum
CTAACAAGTGTACTTGGTAGTGGTTACAAACATCATGGATTAAGGCTAGGAAGTTACAACTTCCACATAAAGTTCCAATTATATAAATAAAAGCTATAGTTGGAAATGCCCATAAATCCCCCTTTTTATAAAATAGCTATACATATAACTTTACATATATATATTTAGGAACAACATAAAGGTCAATAAATAGAATTTGATCATCTATCTCCCCTTGGCCATGCTATAGAATAATTTGGAGAGTACTTCAGGATATGAAAATACTACTTTTCAATCGTCCACAACACGTGACTCAAGCTCCAAACCATTTCTTCTTAGGCATTTCTATATTTAGTTCCGTAAAGAGTACATATTATTCATATGTTTCTTTTTGATATCGTTTATCCTAATGCCGGAGAATAAAGAGTGCTGGATCAGTAAAATGCCAATGATGAAGGAAAGCATGCATAGAAGCAGCGACCCCTACAAATTTCATTTGCCTCTTTTTGATCTTTATCGAAATATTATTCTCATTTCATTCTTCGCGAGAATTCAAATCCACTCCACAACGGCCTTGGATAAGCAAGTCAGCTTACAAGCAAAGCGTTCCGACTTTAATTTATTAAAAACCTTATCAAAAATAAGAACCTTAGAAATATTTGTGGCGAAGGCGCTTTGTTGTCTGGCCAAGTGCTGATTTTGCTTAACAAGCTTCTGCAACGCGCGGCCACGCCTCCGCTGAATTCGTAATGTAAGTTGCACCTCCCAAAAATTCTGTAGCAGTTGAAACTAATTCGGTGCATAGTTCGCGGGTAGCTGAGACATCTTCTTCATTTGTGTTGCCATCATTTCTATGTTTGGCAATGGCTCCGCCAAAGTTGCAGGCATCAGAGTTGGCATCAATTCTAACCAGATTCAGCTAGGAGAGGCCACGCGCTTTCTTGTCAGGCACAATTCTGTACACCGAAATTGCTTGGCTAGAAATGAAAATAAGGCCCAAAAACATTAAAATAGGACATTGAAAGTTTCGAATTTTTTTAGAAGAACTTAGGGCCAGTCCTTCGCGGTAATGAATGTTCCAAATCAGAATCAACACACACACAGTAAGCCCGGCAAGTTGAGCCAATAGATTCACAGGCCCAGTTCTAGCACCATAGTTTCTCTTCTGTATTTTATCCATCCTCCCTAGACTAAATTCACCACCGGCAATAGCAGCAACTATGAATAGCCTTGAAATTAATGGAATCTTGGACTTGTAAAATGCCCACAGGCCACAAGTAGAATTACATGTGGTGGCTCTCTTTGGAACAAGGTTTCTTTCACTTTTCTAAAAGCTTTCTCCGCTGATTCATTGTTAACGATCTGGTCATTTAAACAATCTCGTTGAGTACTGGAGAAACGGAGTTTGTGTAGCAAGTGTTTGACAGAATGTCTTTGGAATTCGGTATGGGAATTCAACAAGAAGCTTCAGGTTTGGAATGGTTTTCTTGCACTGACGGTGCCATGTACCACTGACCATTGGGCCATTGCCCAGCATACTTCAGAAAAATATTTATATGATGCTAGATGATAGAAACGCTATCAGCTTTGGCTCTATTTTTGTTGCTATGTAGGCATTTCATTTGCTGCATTTTCTATACACAGTGCCATTTTGGAGGCCCCCTCTCGCTCTGCGGATTTTTATTCTTATTTTCTAATATTTTACAGGGCAGAAATGGTCACAGAGAATTGGAATTCTAGTGACAAAGTGCTGGCGTAACCCTTGAATAATCCTGTTTCTACCTTTCTACATGAATGTTTCTTTTTGCAAAGTGCATTATCTGAAATTGTGCTTTGGGATAATGGATTGCTATACTCAGTTTTGATTGGTACTGTGAATTTTGGTTCACATACCATGGTCCCTTGCAATAATGCAGAGCACCTCCTTCATTTTGCAGAATTCCACTTTTTCCTTTCTATTACAGAGAAAAATATCTTGCTTACAGAGAAAAATATCTTGCTTAGTCATGAAATTTTAAACAATATATTCTTGAATTTCATAGGAGAAATAACTTCACCCTGCACCAGACTGCTGAACTTGCAATTATCAGGCTATTCATCCGTAAATCCCAGTGGATCATAATAAATTATAAAGGTAGAACAACACATTGGTGATTCTGTACTTATCAATAGGGCTGTGTAAGCTTGTTATAGGAATAGTGCTCCAATATTTTTTTTAAATACAGGAATGCCTTTTGTTCACTTATTCTTTTCCTTTCAAACTGAAAATTTAGCTACTTCTTCAAAAATTCTCAACTAATTTCAGCCTGCTTCATGAAATGGTCAAATGTGCCAACACTTTCCTCAACTTAACTTGGAACAGGCCTCCTGTAGCTCTGCCAGAGTGATATCAACGTCAAGACTTTGTAGCATAGTGGAATTAATAAGGCGAGGATAATTAGGGGTGGTAGCCTTGAACGAAGAGATGTCCATTGGGGTAGCTGCAAAAAGGGTTTCGTAGTGGTTCTTAAGAAAAGAGAGGATACTATTGTGGTCAGTAATGGTGGTACCATCACATGAGATTTTGTCGATAGCATGCAAAGGGGAAGCAGCATTAAGATATTTAAAAAATTCCTTACAGTGTTTGTCTTGAATATTTAACCAAGTGAGCCAACTTTTAGTTAAGGCAGTTTGTGCTCGGTACACTTCCCAATGTTGGAAGGCAACGCATGCTCTAGCTAGCTCCTCGTGAACTAGAGTATTGAAGGGATCTTGAGCTAGTTTATTAGTGAGATGTTCAATAGTGAGGTGAATTTTGTTGTATTCATGTTTGGCTTGAGCAGCCACGGTCTTACCATATGAACGAGCAAAGTTTTGCACTCGACATGAAACACGATGCCACCAATTAATCCAACCCACCTGATTTAGGGGCCTAGGTTCAGCATTCCAAAGGTTGGATAGAAGAAGTTGGGCAGTTGGGGAAGAAAAACAATTGTTGTGTAGTCTGAAAAGATGAAATTTTTGTCGGTCAGGGCTACCATGAATCTTGATAGACATGGAGATAGAAAGATGGTCGGATAAGGTGGCATGATGATGAAGTGTAGTGGTAGAGAAAGCTTGCCAAAAGGAAAGGGTGGAGAAATAGAACCTATCTAACCTATTGTAGATGTGAGCCTACCCAAGATGGAGATTGATCCAAGTAAATCTATGAAGGGGAATGCACGTGGAGTTGTCTGCCCTGTCTGAGAGGTAAAATCTTTTCTTAAATGCAAACTAGGCCTAATACTCGAGAGTGGGCAATTGAAGAAATGTCCCTCCAAGCTTATCTTGAGGGAATTCTATCATATTAAAATCTCCTCCAAATATCCAAGGTATTGGGGGGAGAGAATTTGCAAGTTCATGCCAAAGGAGAGCCCGTTCTATAGAGTCATTTGGGGCATATATCGAGCAAATGGCAAAAGGACCATGCTAGGATGAGAAGGTGGCCCAGGAAACTCTATGCCTAGAATCAGAACCACTTTGAAGGATTTTAGTTTTCCAGTAGGGTGAGAGGAGAATGGCCGCACCTCCTTTCCCACTTGCATGGGATGTCGCTAGGAGTGAGGAGTGAGGAAGAAACTAGTGGGTGGAATAGGATAAAAGGTCAGCTGAGATCTTAATTTCTTGAAGGAGGATGAAATTAAAAGCCAAATTTAGACTAGATATAAAGTTGCCTACTCGCTTCTGTCGAAGCCTATCAGTAAGGCCTCGAATGTTCCAAGAAACGATATTCATGGGGAAACATGGGGTAGTTTGGATGAGAGGTCAATGAAAGGTTTGGAAGCAGTTTCCTTTATTCCTGACAAGAGGGCAAAGGAGTTGTTGATGGGGACAAGGGCCATGGAAGTGTCTAGTGAAGAGGAGTTGGAGGAAGAAGTAGAATGAAGGGAAGCTTTGACTCGTTTCCTTCCACTAGCCACCACGAACTCATCTTCCGAGAATGAGTTCTTGACAACGTTTGAAGGGATGACCTGGGTGGAGGTGTGAGGACCTAACTATTATTTTTGTAGCTTAGAGAGGCTAGACTGAGAGGAGGATTTAGGAGTTGTTGGGGGAGGAGATCCGAATTTAAAGGATACTGAGGGTGGGCCTACTAGTGGTGTGACTGGGGTATGAGTCTTCTGAGATGCTATAGGTTGTTTCTTCCTAGCTAGGATAGGACACATCGAGATATGATGCTCGGCCCTATGACAATAGCTACATGAGTTTGGAAGGTAAAAATAGTCCACTTTTTGGGTGAAGAGTTTTCCACTAGTAGTGAGGGTTAATGAGGTCTTCCGAAGGGCTATATCCAGTTCACTACAATAACGGTGAATTTGAGTTCCATTGATCACTGTACAATGATCGAAAATAATAGGGCCCAGGATGCTCACAATGTCCCTCTCAACAGATGAGAAAATGAGTGGAAGATTGGGCAGTTCCATGTAACAAGGAATCATATTAAAAATCGGGTCATTGAAATTAAATTCAAAACTCCAAGTGCAAGCAATTAGGGTTGCGTTTCTTGTTGGAAATTTTTTTTGAGAGAGAGCCTTTTCAACCTGGGAAGCATCAGATAATTCTACCAAAATGAAGTGATGAGCGTAGTAACAAGCATGAGAAACCTGAATTCCATGGGGCTGAAGAAGGCTATGGACTTGAGTGTTTAAACTTGGGGACCTTGGTAAAAACCCCACAATTTGAAAAAATAGAAAACGAGATGTGAAATCTTTAGAAACTACTTCAAAAATATCATCCGGTAAAAGAAAATCAATTTGAGGTGAGGTAGATGATCTTCCCTGAGGAAATGCAGAAGCTGATGAATCCATCATTGTGACTTGCCCACGCCTGGGCTGGGCGCTTTCCTTACACCAATTTGCAACCTTGACTACAGGAAAACCCTCACCACCAGTGTGCGTGTCTACCCACCGCGGGCAAGATCCAAGACAGCATTGTAGAAAGAAAAAATGGGCAGGAAAAATAGAAATCGCGACTAGGGTTGGTCGGTAACATCAAAGCTGCCCTGCACCCTACCAAACACTGGGCAAGTGATGGATGATGGCAGCACCACAGAAGGTGGAGTGTAGGAGGGCTCAGTAGCATAGTGGTGCCCAACGGAAGAAAAGAGCTTTTGGCAGCCTTTTTCATTCTATTATGATATATATGTGTTTTATATTTCTATATTCTGCCCTCTATTTTTATAAACTAAAATTGAAAATTGAAAATATATAACTTGAAAATATGCCAAAGTGAAATGAAAATTAAAATTAAAAATTAGAATTATCTTAAACATTTAGCCAACATCCCAATGTGTAATTTGTTCATAAATTAAATATACCATAATTCAAATATAATCTATATGTATCGATAAGGTAGTTATAAACATAAAATGAAATGTGCTTATCAAATATAATAAATTTTTCTAGCACTCTCAATTCTTAACATTAACTCAATCATACAAATGAGTTCACTTTCCTTTCAAATACTTATCCATATTTTCATAATAAGTCAAAGTACAGTAAATCATTTTTCAACCAATATTTTTCTAACTTAGTCCTTTCTAGACACCTGCTTCTTCTTCTCCATTAGCATTTCCTTTTTCTTCATCTAAACCTAAAATACTAAAACACTTCTTTATAATCTATCAATATATGATAATATATTGATAACAAAAAACTATTAATAATTTTTATTTACTTTCTATGACTTTGTTCTTTTTTCTAACTAAGCATTAGTATAGTGTCTACTTCTATAATCTTTTCTTCTATTTCTTACAAGGTTATGATGAGTGGCGAGGTACCCCTGCACTCAACCATACGAATACGAGTGTTTCACGCACGATCCGGTCGAACTCTACAGATAGGGTAGTTGTGGTATCTAGATAGTTACTCGGTGATTGCAGTTCGCTGTCTTTCCACCTGAACTACTATTTTCTTTGTCACGTATGGTTTAGTCCAGAGTGAGGTGTATGATGTGTTCCAAAACTAATGCTACTCCTAGAGACGATGGGAAATAATCTTAGTTAAGCTAGGAGGGAAAAGGGAAAGACAGAGAGAGCTATACTAAGAGGAGATAGGGAGAGAGAATCTAAGCTAGCCTAACTACAATGAGAATTTGTTCCTTAATCATGGATCCGATATCGGGGGTCCGATACCATACCTTGATGAATCACAATTCATCAACTTACTATCTCTAATTTCCTAAAATGTTCTATTGATATTTCATGAGCCTCTTCTTTTATCAATCCTTTGATGTTTAATTATTCCAGTGATACATTTAGCAATAATGATTCGAGATATTTGTAATAGGTCCATCTTGCTACTCATCTTTTTTTTCTTTCAATTACAAAATTTTGAAGTTCATCTTCTAATTTTTTTCAATTTCTTCATTAATGCCATCAGAGCCAATTTATGTTCATGATTCATATAGGCCATCTTCATCTCAAATTCACCTAGCTTTGAGATGAAATCATTATCTTTGGGATTTATTTCATCCATCATATTTCCTTCAAAATCTAGGTTATAATGCTTTTCCATAATGATTCTTAAGTTTCCATCAATATCAAAATTACGAGTCATGTCTCTCTCAATTTTTATTTAAATCTTTTCATATCCCATGTTATTTAAAACTTACTTTCTTCTCCCATGACTTTCCTATTTCAAATAATTCATCATTACATCATAAAAGTCCACTTTGTCTTTTAGTCCAAACCACTTTTTATTATATTGTCTCACTTTCTCTACAAAAATTCAAATATACTTTGTTTATCTACTTATCTTATATATTCTTGTTTATCAAGATTTTTGAGATTCTATTATAACTTTTTTTTAGCTCCTTCTCCATCGTAAGCTACTTTCCTGTGTCTTCTAGTTCTATGTTGGTTTTGTACTTTTCCTGGTTCTTAGGGAATCATTTTTTCCTCCCTTTACTATTGGCTCTTGCATTTGTTGTTGTGTTTTAATCTCTACATTTTCACATGTGTCCCCAAAATTGATGTCATTCAATTCATCTATCCCTCATTCTTTTTCCTTTTCCTTTCCTTATTTTTCTACACCACACGAACTAACATTTAAACAGATACTTATAAAAATTATCACTTTATAAATTTAAACTTAATTCTAAAATTAGTAATCATGTCATAAGTTGTTTTGCTAATAACCTTTATCTTTAGTTGCTTTAACAATGATACATCTTCAACTTTGGCCTTTGTAGTTATTTTCCTCTTAATGTTACTAGGCACTATTATCTCCATCATCATGTTCTTAAGAGCAACCTTTCTTGCTATTGTATCATCCTTTACACATTTTATTTATGATGCTTTGAGAAATTGATGAATATGATGGAGGGGGCTTAGTGCTTAACGTAGTTTCTTGGTCAGCGCCTTTAATAGTCATTGTGCTCACTTTTAAATTCTTTATTTTTCTATAGATTAGGCTAGAAAAATAAAAATAATTCTTAGGAGGGCTACTCTTATTTTCCTCTACTAAAAATTTCGCTATGGTCCTCACTACTTGATGGGTCGTCATTTTGGGCGACCGTGATATCACGTATGCGATATTGCATGCCTAGCCATGATATCACATATGCGATATCATGGCCTTTCTCCTCATCTATAAATAAGAGGTAGATAGATGAGTTTTAGGAGTCAGTTCTTAGTTCCTTATGCAAACTCTTGTAGTTTTCCCTTCTTAGAGTTAGAATTTTTTTCCAGTGTATGCCCATAGTGTGGTGATTGTAATTGTTGGGCATCCTTATTCGAGTGTGATGTACTTGGACATGCACATGAATGGAAATAAAGATCGAGATTACTTCATCATTGTAGCATTCACTTAGATTAATTATTTATTTAATTATTATTTATTGCTTTCCTAGTTAATCTCTCTCACCCTTAACTCCTGTTAGATGCGGAATGAGTACGACTTGATTATGAGCATTTAAGTGTGACTACTTGGTAACCCAGTAGCGTACCTAGGATCTGCACTTGGTAATCCCAGTGGTAGTCATGCATGAAGTCGAAAACGTGTATGGATAATCAAGGAATGGATGCTCATCACACTTAGGCTAGTTTAGATCCTCTCTCACCCTTTCTCTCTTAGCTTAGTAATTATTACTTTCCATTGCCTTCAGGAGTAGAATTAGGTTAGAACATATCATACACCTCACTCTGGACTAAATTATATGTGACAAACTAATACTAGTCTAGGTGGGAAGACGATAAACTATGACCTAAGGCTAACTGTCTAGATGCCATAACTAGTCTGTATATGAAGTGTGACCAGATCACACATGTAACGCTTGTATTCATATGGTTGAGTGTAGGGGTACCTCACCACTCATCATTGGTGCCATTGCCAGGGACAGTGCTGGTTATCTAGATTAGTTATATCATACAAGGTCACTGTATAGAAATTAATGATATATCTCTTAGAAAGAAATAATTATAAAAAGTCACATACGAATTCACACACAACATCACAATCATGCCTCTCCTACAAGATGATAATAATGCCATGCTTAGTGAAGAAGTTCATTGGAGAACCAACATACTATATGACAATGAAGATTGGAGTACGCAACCTGAGGTGGGGGTTTCGTATAGACATGAACAAAAGCATCGTCATCCCAACGCATGAAAGCATAACTTACCTGATGATGATGAACCCCTACTAGCCATTACAAGCTTAATGCAAATACAGGAGGTTGTTCAGATCTCCCGTAGGCATTGTAAAGAGAGCCATCTACCCAGGCTCGATTTAAATAACTTTCCTACTTTTTCAGGAGGCTATGACTTAGATCTGCATCAACATTTACAATCCTTCTATGAAACCTGCACATGGAACAACATTGATAACAGTTGGAAAAAACTTAAGCTCTTTCCTTTGACACTCGTTGGCCATGCAAAAGTATGGTATAGATCATTAAAACCAAATTCAATATGTTGTTGGTCAACAATAGTAGAGGTATTTAATGAAATATATCAAACCTATGCAAGAGTTTCTGCCTTGAGGAAGGGTGGAAACAAGCATAACATGAACCCTTGGACATGGCCTTTGAAAGATATTATGCATTGTTAAATAACTGTCCAGGCCATGAGTTCTCTAAGGAAAGGCTAATGTATCATATCATCGATGGGCTTCGTGATGAAAGAAGAAAGACCCTAGGGATGTATGCCCAAAGTCGACTATACGAACTACAAATCCATAAACTCCAAGAGCTTATTAAGCGGGTAGCAAAGGAAGAAGGAGAAATGGCTAGATGGGAGAGTGTTGGAAAACATCAACGGGAACAAAGTCTCAACTTACCAAAGGTCCATAATCATAAAAAGGAGAAATCAACCTATCACAAGGAGAAAGAATCATCTTTGCCAGTACAACAATCATTGGAATGGATGTATAAAAAGTGTGGAGAATTTATGAATATCATTGGAGATAGAGTTTTGACAATCTAAGAAGCAGGACAAAACATTAGACAATCGGAAAGAAGGGATAAGGAAAATAAGAGCTCAACTGCCAATCATACGTATGAATGGAACATATGCCTGTACGATCACCCCAAAGACCAATGCCCAATATTGTTATATTTACATGAGCATTGGTAAAACATGTTACATCGAGAGTTCGTACAAAGATACTATGTTCGATCACAGTGGCAACAATCCCATTCATGGGGGAGATCACCCCTAAACTGGAGACACCCTTCGTATCATCCGAACCCAAATGCTTATCTTGTTCAACATCCTGTTTCTCCAACTAGGCCAACATACTCTATCTCACCGCATTACCATTCTCCTCAATAGTATTAGCCCATGTATTCAACACAACCACCACCTTGTGCATCTTAGACTCCTCATAACTTTCAACATTCTCAATTTTTTCCTCCTTCTACATTGCCACCAACTATTCCTAAGGTGTCTGCACCAGTGCAACAACCCATGAACACTACTTATGCTACTATTTCCAACAACAGTGAGAGACCTCAGCAACATTGAAGAAGTCCCTTCTTTAGAGATGACCCTAGAAAGGGACAACACAATTTCTAGGCCAGTGCACCCTCCAACACCGCACAAGTCCAACCCTGTGGTGCATCCTTATCTTCAAACCCAACAGCTCATGTAACTTCATGAGGGCCACCAACTAACACTCCAACAACCATACGGCCCAATGAACACAATCATGGAAGGAAAAATCCCAATCCTTGCATACTGTCTAATGGTCCTAAATGTCATAGTGGGTCAACTTGTTATCCGAGAACTACATCATATAAATTTCCCCACTATGCTTGCTATAATCAAGTGTGTGAACCCAAATGGGGTAAGTATGACCAGGCCCAAATATTTTCAACATGCAAGGATCCTCATCTTTCATTTATTCATCCTAGCTGTACTCAACCATTTAGTTATGGGGGAGACTCCCCATTCTAATAACAAGCAAGATTAATAATCATTTTTTATTTTTCTTTAATTTTTCAATTTTACAACAGCATTTTTCTAATATTTTGAATAATTTTTTTATGATATCTTAGAGAACCATTTTTTATTATCTCGAAAAATCATTTTCTAGTATTTTGCAAAATCATTTTTTGATATCCTAAACAACATTTTTTTAGAGGCTCAAAGAACCTTTTTATGGTATCTCAAAAAACCATTATGGTATATCAAAGAATCATTTTCTAGTATCTTAAACAACCTTTATCTAGTGTTTTGAAGAATCTTTTTCTAGTATTTTGAAGAACCTTTTTCTACAATTCATGAAGTACTATTTTCTCGTATCTTGAACAACCATTTTCAATATCTAGAAGAACAATTTTGTGGTATTTTAAAGAACCATTTTTTTTGTATTTCGAAGAACCATTTTTTGGTTTATTAAAGAATCTTTTTCTCGTATCTTAAATAATACTTTTCTTTTATTTTAAAAAACATTTTTTTGGTATCTTGATGAACCATTTTCTCATAACTCGATGAACCTTTTTCTAATATATGGAAGAACTTTTTTTTTTGGTATCTCGAAGAATAGAATTATGATATCTTGAAGAATCATTTTTCTAATATCTCAAAGAGCCTTTTTCTGGCGAAGAGTCATTTTTTTGGTATCTCAAGGAACCCTTTTCTAGTATCTCAAAGAACCATTTTTTGTATCTCAAAGAACCTTTGTCTTGTATTTTGAACAACTATTTTTTGGTATCTCAAAGAAACTTTTTCTGGTATCTTGAAGAACAAAGTACCACTTTTTGATATCTTGAAGATTCTTTCTTGGGTATCAAGAAGAATGATTTTTCTAGTAGTTTAAAAAATCTTTTTCTGATATCTTGAATAACTATTTTCTGGTATCTGAAAGAACCCTTTTTGGGTATCTCAAAAGAACTTTTCTCTAGTATCTCTAAGAATCAATTTCTAGTATCTTAATGAAGCTTTTTCTAGTAACTTGAAAAACATTTTTCTTATATCTTTGAAGAACGATTTTTATAGTATTTCGAAGAACATTTTTATGGTATCTCAAAAAATCATTTATGGTTTCTTGAAAAACTAGTTTTTGGTATCTCAAAGAACCTTTTTCTGGTATCTCGAAGAACAATTTTCTAGTATATTAAAGAACCTTTTTCTAGTATCTTAAGAAGCATTTTATGGTATAATAAGCATTTTTTGATATCACAAATAACCTTTTTTTGGTATCTCAAAGAACCTTCTTATGGTATGCCAAAAAACCTTTTATGGTATCTTGAAGAGCATTATTTTAGTGTTTTGAATAACTCTTTTTTTGGTATCTCAAAGAACGTTTTTGAAATATCTTGAGTATTGTTTCTCTGGTAGGTGGAAGAATTGATTTCTAATATCTCAAATATCCTTTTGATGGTATCTTCAAAAGCAATTTATTGGTATCTCAATGAATGATTTTCTTGTATTTTAAAGAACAATTTTTTGGTATCTCAAAGAACCATTTTCTAGTATCTTGAAGAACCTTTTTCCAGTAAGTTGAAGAAGCATTTCTTTGGTATCTTAAAGAATCCTTTTTTAGTATATCAAAATACATTTTTCTTGTATGTTGAAAAACCTTTTTTGGTATCAATATGTAGTTAATTAAGGTTGAAGAACCATTTTTCCAAACCCTTGATGAACCATTTTTTGGTATCTTGAATATCCTTTTTCCGGTATGTCGAAGAACCATTTTTCTAGTATCTCAAAGAACCTTTTTTCAAGTATCTCGAAAAATTTTTTCTAGTATCTCGAAGATATCTCAAATTTTTTTTTTTTTGGTTCTTTAAATAACCATTTTCTTGGTATCTTGAAGAACTATTTTATGGTATCTCGAAGAATAGTGTTTTGGTATCTCAAAGAATCATTTTTTTGTTATCTTGATGTACCTTTTTCTATAATTTTAAACAATCTCTCTCTGCTATCTTGAACAACCTTTTTCTACTATCGAGATGTAGTTACTAGTCCAGACTGAAAAACCTTTTTCAGGTATCTTAAAAAACCTTTTGTAGTATTGAGATGTAGTTGCTAGTTAAGGTTGAAGAAACATTTTTTTGTTGTATCTTTAAAGAAACATTTTCTAGTATCTTGAATATTTTTTTTTTGGTATCTTGAAAAACTATTGTTGTGGTATTTTGAAGAACATTTTTTTTGATGTCTCAAAAACCTTTTCTTTGATATTTTTTTTTAAAAAATTTGGTATCTTGAAGAACCATTTTAGGTATTTCGAAAAATCATTTTTTGGTATATCGAAAAACTTTTTTCTTGTATCTTGAAAATCCATTTTTTGGTATTTCAAAGAATCTTTTTCTAGTATCCTAAATAACCATTTTCTAGTATCTCAAAGAATTTCTTTCTACTATCTGAAAGAACTTTTTTTCTAATATCTACAAGAATCATTTTTTGGTATATCGAAAAATCATTTTCTAGTATCTTGAATAACTTTTTTTTAGAATCTCAAAGAACTTTTTTTGGTACCTTGAAGAATGTTTTTTGGCATGTTAAAAAATCCTTTTTGTGATATCTTAAAGAACCATTTTTCTTTTATCTTGAAGACCCATTTTATCATATGTAAGAAGAAGCATTTTCTAGTGTCTTGAATAAGCATTTTCTGGTATGTTAGAAGAAACATTTTTTAGTATCTCAAAGATACCTTTTTCTGATATCTCAAAAAATTATTTTTTGGTATATTATAGAACTATTTTATGGTATATCGAATAACCTTTTTTTTGTATCTTCAGGAATCTTTTTTTAGTATCTCGAATAACTTTTTTTTGGTAATTCAAAGAACCGCTTCTGGTATCTTGAAGAACCATTTTTCTAATATCTCAAAGAACCATTTTTAGTATGTTGAAGAACCTTTTTGAAATATCTTAAAAAACCATTTTTTACTATCTTAAAGAACCTTTTTCTTATATTTCAAAGAATTTTTTTCTAGTATCTCGAATAACCTTTATTTTGTATATTTGAATAACAATTTTCTTATATCTCGAAGAACCTTTTTCTAGTATCTTTAAGAAGAACCATTTTTTATTATTTCGAATAATCGTATTTTATGTATTACGAATAACCTTTTTCTAGTATCAAGAAGAACGAATTTTAAAATATTTTAAAGAATATTTTTTTGGTATCTTGAAAAAACTTTTTTCTGTATTTTGAATAATTATCTTTTGATATTTCAAAAAACCTTTTTATAGTATCTCGAAAAATCTTTATCTGGTATCTTGAAAAAAAAATTTCAAGTATCTCTAGAAACAATTTTTTTGGTAGCTCGAATAACTTTTTCTTAGTATTTTGAATAACTATTTTTTAGTATCTTGAAAAGCTTTTTTTTGGTATTTTAAAAAAAGATTTTTTTTTTGTCTTTGAAGAAGTATTTTTTTTTGGTATCTCGAAGAACATTTTTCTGGTATCTCAAGTAACCATTTTTGATATCTCGCTGAACCATATTCTAGTATCTTGAAAAACTATTTTTTGGTATATAAAAGAAACCTTTTTTTTTTTTTAGTATTTTGAAAAATCATATTCTGGTATCTTAAAGAACCTTTTTCAGGTATCTCGAAAAACCATTTTCTAGTATCTTTAATAAACTTTTTCCTGGAATCTCAAAGAACCATTTTCTTATATCTCGAAAAACGTTATTCTAGTATGTTAAAGAACCTTTTCTGGTATCTCTGAAACACCACTAATTTCGGCCTAACACTTTGAAACGAGAACAACTCACACTTGAGCTTTTGGAGAAAAAATTTTAAGCTTGTCTTGGGAACTCATGCTGGCTTGCAAATTTTTCACTCATGTTGTGGTCACACTATGGTCACACTGGCAGCGTGAGTACAACGTGACTGACTTTGACGACCCTAAAACTGGGTGAGAATGATCTGATTTCTAGGGTGTAAGCCATCCTCAAAGGCCACTAATGTGTTTCAGCATTCAAGAATTTAAGTTTGGAGACAAACTGGTCACATTTTCACACTCACGCTGTCACTCACGCTGAGGTCACACTGCCAACATGAGTGTGGCATGAACAACTTTCAGAGTCCAAAATTGAGTCAAAATGATCTGATTTCCAAAGTGCAAGTCATCCTCAGGGCTCCTTGTTGATAAGTTTAGAGTTCAGCCTCAAGAATTCTAGATTTCAAGTCCAAAAATTGCAGGTTTTTGCAACTCACGCTGTGGTCACACTGCACTCACTCTGGCAGGTTGAGTCCAGTGTGAGCTGCCATAAATGATTCAAACAAGGCACTTTCAAGCTCAATTTATGATCATTCTCAAGGGCAATCATCACACTCCAAGAATCAAGCTTCAAAAATCAAGATTTGGTGAAAAATCTGTCATTCTAGCTCACTCATGTTGAGGTCACGCTGGTAGCATGAGTGCAGCATGCACATGATGAGGACATGCTGAGACAAAATCAACTCACGTTGGAAGTTCTAGTAAGCAAAGATGCCTCAAACAGCCATGCAACCACTCAAATCAACATCTTGTAGTAGTCAATTCAAAGATTCAGAAGTTTTAGGTGAACTAGAGTCAATTTCTCTTGTTGTACATTGTAAATTTTTATCATTTGTGAGCTTGTCAGGCTCTTACACTTTGAATTGTATGTGCTTCCATGAGCGTAAGCTAGCTTGAGTAAGTTATCACACGCTGTAAGATACAATGCACCTGGTCAAAACGTAGCCTGCCCACGCACATCTAACTCATACATAGCTGTCCATGGGACATGTGTCACTAGATCCATTCTCCTCTCATTTCTCAGCTGTTGATTCCATTTATGAATTCTGTGCTCGAGCTTGGCCAAACCCTATAAATACCCTATCAATTCATATAAATAAGGTTGGAAATTTCGAAGGTAGATGACTTAGGAAACCCAGACCAGCAATCCTTGGGCACTCGGGCACACTTGACTCCTAGCATCCAAGCACTTCTGAAACACATCACATCACCCTGGGGCTTGGCACTTGACCTACCATCCACACATGCAGCTACGCTTTGACCGGTGCACATCTTTTCTAAGTAATACAATACAGTTCATTTTGCCAGCCATTATTTTGTTTAATCTGTTTCCCATTCGGTTTACATTTTGTATGCAATACTATTCTAAATACGTTCTATTTGCATTTTGTACATTACTGTTTACATTTCATGCATCATTAGTTACGATAACCCTAGTGCAAGCCATAGCTTATGCTTGGGAAAGTTCTTGGTTGATTTGTGTGTAGACCATCTAAGGCACTTTGCCTTCGTTTCCTTTTCTAGCTTGCCCTCAAGGGAAGGTAGGGTTAGCTGTGTCTACCCGATGATCTTTCGATGTTTATTTTCCCTTCTAGCCTTACACCAAAGATTTAGATCAGTACAATCTCAAATAACCTTTTTTTGGTATCTTGTTAGAATTATTTTTTGGTATGTTGAATAATTATTTTCTAGTATCTCAAAAATATTTTTGGTAGTATCTCCAAGAGTTGTTTATTGGTATCTGAAAGAACCAAATTATGATATTTTAAATAATCATTTTTTTGATATCTTAAAAAAAAAATTTCTGGTATCTTGAAGAATTAAGTTTTTGGTATTTTGAAAAACCATTTTTTGGTATCTTTAAAAAATTTTTTCTAGTTGTCCAAAATGAAGGTTAACATCATGCATACACTAAAAAAGACATTCTCAACCATGCTATCCCAAAAAAAAAATCCCCAGCAACCTAAAATCCCTAGCAACCTAAAACCCAAAATACAGATGCTATCCAGACTATGCAACTCTAAGCCTGTGGTGTTTTTTTTTTTTCATAATTTTTCTAAACATTTTTTTCAAAAATGTGCTAAATTCTTTTTGCTTAAATCTGATACCGTTCACTTGGGGGACTCCTACTGCAGGCACATGGAAAATATTCTATCTCTGGGGTGATCAATCCGCTAGAGCTTCACTACTTTATGTCTAGGATGTCAAATGAGGGGAGTGCTGCCTCTTATTTATAGATTTGACGGCAGACTGCGATATCGTGTATGCGATATTGCAGGGGATGCGATATCATGGCGGCTGCAATATTGCGTATGTGATATCGTGGCTTGTGCATATCGCGTCTCATCAACGATAAAATATTGATAACAAAAAATTATTAATAATTGTTATTTACTTTCTATGACTTTGTTCTTTTTTCTAGCTAAGCATTGGTACAGTGTTTACTTCTATAATCTTTTCTTCTATTTCTTACAAGCTTATGATGAGTGGCAAGGTACCCCTGCACTCAACCATATGAATACGAGTGTTTCACGCACGATTCGGTCGAACTCTGCAGACAGGGTAGTTGTGGTATCTAGATAGTTACTCGGTGATTGCAGTTCATTGTCTTTCCACCTGGCCTAGTATTTACTTTGTCACGTATGGTTTAGTCCAGAGTGAGGTGTATGATGTATTCCTATACTAATGCTACTCCTAGAGATGATGGAAAATAATCTTAGCTAGGCTAGGAGGGAAGAGGGAAATAGAGAGAGAGCTATACTAAGAGGAGATAGGGAGAGAGAATCTAAGCTAGCCTAAGTGCGATGAGAATCTGTTCCTTAATCATCCGTACACATCTTAGGCCTTGTGCACAACTACCACTAGGATTACCAAGCGCATGACCGAGTACACTACTGGGATAATAAGTAGTCACACATAGATGCTAGTGATTAAGTCATACTCATTCCACATTTAATAACAATAATAATTAAGTAATTAAACTAGGTGAATGCTGCAATGATGAAGTAATTTCGATCTTTATTTTTGGTCATGTGCATGTTCAAGTACATCACACTTGAATAAAGGATGTCGTACAATTACAATCATCACCCTGTGGGCATGCACTAGGAGAAAGGGTTGAGAGGAATTGAAAAATGAACTAACTTCTATCTATTGACTGAAAAACTAACTATTTCAAACCTAACTCCCCTCGTGCACCTACATGTGTATTTATAGGCTCACATAGGAGTCACAATATCCTGTATTTGATATCATTATTTGGGCTGTTGATATTGCATACCCGATATTGTGGATCCGATATTGGGGGTCCGATATTGTAGCCTAATGAATCACGATTCATCAACTTACTATCTCTAATTTCTTAAAATGTTCTATTGATATTGCATTAGCCTCTTCTTTTATCAATCCTTTGATGTTTAATTACTCTAGTGATACATTTGGGATTGAAGGTATCTTCAATATTTATTATAAATTTATATTTTTAATGTATTTTTCACTCTTGTCTTTTTTTTCATCATCCTCTCCCATAGGAGTGACTAGTGGAGCCAAGTTAGGGATCTCTACATTCATACAATCCATGAATTTCTTGTAATCTTCAATCAATCCCATTACATTTCTAAAAATCTTGATGAGATGATTATTACTATCATTTTTCTTGTACTTCTTGCCCAACTTTATGGCTCTTCTTTTGTAATACAACTCATTTAAATGGTGCTTTATTATCAGTTCCTCTCATCTTGCACACTTATTTCCCATCTTTATTACATTGTGTATAAGAACATGACTCTCCAACCCTCTTACCATTGTTGGTTTCTTTTGTTTTGTATATCTTAAATTCTACCAAAATGTTGTATCAAGAATATTATATTTAGCAATAATGATCTGAGATATTTGTAATAGGTCCATCTTGCTACTCATCTTTTTTTTCTTTTAATTTCAAAATTTTGAAGTTCATCTTCTAATTTTTTCACTTTCTTCATTAATGCCATCATAGCCAATTTATATTCATGATTCATATAGGCCATCTTCATCTCAAATTCACCTAGCTTTGAGATGAAATCATTATCTTTGGGATTTATTTCATCCATCATATTTCCTTCAAAATCTAGGTTATAATGCTTTTCCATAATAATTCTTAAGTTTCCATCAATATCAAAATTACAAGTCATGTCTCTCTCAATTTTTATTTAAATCTTTTCATATCCCATGTTATTTAAAACTTACTTTCATCTCCCATGACTTTCCTTAGCTTTGATTTCAAATAATTCATCATTACATCATAAAAGTCCACTTTGTCTTTTAGTCCAAACCACTTTTTATTATATTGTCTCACTTTCTCTACAAAAATTCAAATATACTTTGTTTATCTACTTATCTTATATTTTCTTGTTTATCAAGATTTTTGAGATTCTATTATAAACTTACCATTTTTTAGCTCCTTCTCCATCGTAAGCTACTTTCCTGTGTCTTCTAGTTCTATGTTGGTTTTGTACCTTTCCTAGTTCTTAGGGAATCATTTTTTCCTCCCTTTGCTATTGGCTCTTGCATTTGTTGTTGTGTTTTAATCTCTACATTTTCACATGTGTCCCCAAAATTTATGTCATTCAATTCATCTATCCCTCATTCTTTTTCCTTTTCCTTTCCTTATTTCTCTACACCACACGAACTAACATTTAAACAAATACTTATAAAAATTATCACTTTATAAATTTAAACTTAATTCTAAAATTAGTAATCATGTCATAAGTTGTTTTGCTAATAACCTTTATCTTTAGTTGCTTTAACAATGATACATCTTCAACTTTGGCCTTTGTAGTTATTTTCCTCTTAATGCTACTAGGAACTATTATCTCCATCATCATGTTCTTAAGAGCAACCTTTCTTGCTATTGCATCATCCTTTACACATTTTATTTATGATTCTTTGAGAAATTGATGAATATGATGGAGGGGGCTTAGTGCTTAATGTAGTTTCTTGATCAGCGCCTCTAATAGTCATTGTGCTCACTTTTAAATTCTTTATTTTTCTATAGATTAGGCTAGAAAAATAAAAATAATTCTTAGGAGGGCTACTCTTATTTTCCTCTACTAAAAATTTCACTATGGTCCTCACTACTTGATGAGTCGTCATTTGGCGCGACCGAGATATCGTGTATGCGATATCGCATGCCCAGCCACGATATCGCATGCCCAGCCACGATATCACATACGTAATATCACAGCCTATATCCTCATCTATAAATAAGAGGTAGACAAATGAATTTTTGGAGTCAATTCTTAGTTCCTTACTCAAACTCTTGTAGTTTTCCCTTCTTAGAGTTAGAATTATTTTCTAGTGTATGCTCGTAGTGTGGTGATTGTAATTGTACAACATCCTTATTCGAGTGTGACGTACTTGGACATGCACATGACTAGAAATAAAGATCAAAATTACTTCATCATTGTAGCATTCACTTAGATCAATTAACTATTTAATTGTTATTTACTGGTGATGAGTGGCAAGATACCCCTACACTCAACCATACGAAACGAAAGTAGCATGCGCGATCCGGTCGAATTCCGTAGACTAAGTGCCTACATGCCTCATGGAACACTGAAGGTTAAACATTCGTTGTCTTTCCATACTTATAGTTGTCAGGGTGTATGGTTAAGTAAGTTCGAGATATATGATTTTTATAGTCTTTTATGTTTTTCTCCTATGCTATCGAGGTGAAGGGTTGAGAAACTAATTACTACTCTAACTAATGACTAAGTCTAAATTACCTAGCATCAGCATCCATTCCCACTTACCATAAATACCCTAAATTGATTCAATTGCGACTACCAAATGCTAATCGTTGCTGGGATCACCACGCGTAACACATGTGCTCAAAGTGGTCATATTGAGGCACTTAACTAGGAGGAAAGGGTTGAGAGAATCTAATCTAGCCTAAGTGTGATGAGCGGCCGATTCCTTGACTAATCATAGACATCTTGGTGCACAACTACCACTGGGATTATCAAGCATAGATCCTGAATATGCCACTGGGTTACCAAGTAGTCACACTAGATGCTCATAATTAAGTCGTACTCATTCCACGTTCTAGGAGTTTAAGGGTGAGAGAGAAAGAAATAAATAAAATCCTATTCCATGCACTGCAAGGTTTATCTAATAAGTTTGTCTTTATTTCCATACACAAGTTGTGTTTAGGTACAATGTTGCTCGAATAAAGATCTGTTCACTTTAGGACTCCTACTGTAGGTGCATGGAAAATATTCTATCTCTAGAGTGATCAATCTGCCAGAGTTTCCCTACTTCTAGCCCAGGATTAGGAAACAAGGGAGAGCCGCCTCTTATTTATAGATATGACGATGCACCATGATATTGTGTACACGATATTGCAGGGGACGACCCGATATCATGTCTTATCATACCCCCATGACTGAATGAAAACTTGTCCTCGAGTTCCTTACAAAATATTGGGAAGGTATAAGATTATTGAGGGGAATGGAACTAATGGGATGACATGTGAACAAATCATCATTACAAGACTTGACAAAACTAGTATTCATGACAACAAGGGTGAACACCTTATTACAATGACATTAGGCCTTAGTTGGCAGCTGAGAAAGAGAGAGAGAAAGAAGTGTTCCTGCTGCCAACGCCAAGATTGCACTTTTTGTTGTTCATCAGTAAGCGCACCATCGATCTCGCTCCTTACATAGCTGCTTCCAGTGCTGCTCCATTCCATGTGTTCCTTCCAGATCCAGTCTGTTGTTTCATGATTGCCATTTGCACACACAACGTAATCTTATATTAGCAAGGGTAAATGAATTTTAATGTAGTTAATACCTTGCTTCGGTGTAAGTTCATTAGCTAGGTTGTGGTATGGCTGATATGGATCGAGAGATATATTAATGGTGACTACCAAAGGTGTAGGGGTTAGGAAGAAAATCAAAAAATTTGGGGCTAGAAGAAAATCGAAAAAATCGGGCCCCATACCCCCATGACTAATCGTGAACCTCTGGTAGCATTAGAATGGAGAAAGGAAAGGAGTAAGAAAGATAGATAAAAAGGGACAACTCTAGCATCAAGGAAATGGATGTCAATATGGTAATGAACAAAATAAAATTTATTACAAAAATGTTAAGGAAAAGAGGTTAACTGGTGCACCAAATAGGAATGTCAATGGGTCCTCCCCAACGCAGGCTCATGCCCTTAATGCGTTGACAAACCCACATTCAAAGAGTCCGTAGGCTCTGGAAATGTCATTTGGAACAAGAGTTAAAGTCTTAACCACAAGAATTTACCAAAAAGAAAACAATGCATCAACCAAAATATATACACTAATGATATAATCGGCAATGAGATGAACAATGGAGAGAAGGATGGAGAGAATAGAATGGAACGGAATCTCAAGAACAAGGTGGTGTACAACCCCTTGTGTAGTACATGATTAATGTGACTTCGCAAATTCCATTCCAAGTCCTGCCACAAACCAACCACATCCAATGACTTCACATCAATGCATTCGGCTAAACCATCCACTTGGATAACAAGGATGCCTTCCCCAAGAGTCACCACCATTCCAACGAAACAAAGGAGAGAATGGAAAGTGAGAAGGGCCTTAGTTAGATGGAACACTTTTGGTTCCATAACTAGTGCTTGTAGCCCAAGTTTATTTTGTCTAAGGGGTGTGCTTTGAATTTTCACTTTTCTTTTTGTGTTTTGTGTTTTTATGCATGCGAACCACATCATGCAAAGACTTTTTATTTTTATTTTTATTTTCTCAGCTTTCGATAATTGGGGTAACATCGGAACGATGAGAAAACTCAAAAAGAAAACATCCAAGCACCCAAGAGAATAGCCAACACAAAAGCATCATGTTCCCTTGAAGTCACACCCATTTAAATCCTTGAGTCCTTCCTTAGTTTGAGAAATGCCAAGTCACCGATTTGTTAAAGTTCTTATTAGAAGGGGACTATACATTTCCAAGCTGAGAGAGACCATAGAACTTGGTGGATGGATGGATAGAGTGAACTCATTGCTTGCCATATCAAAAGAAACATACCTTAGTATCAACATTGTGACTTAAAGGTAAAAACCAAACATTAGCAATCAATATGAAAACAGTTCATACCATCATTCCGAACACTTATTGGGCGACAAACTTACAGGGTGGATACACACACATACACACACACAAATGAAAAAGTATAACGATGTTGTAAAACAAAAATAAAAAATGTTAAAGAAAGTTGTAAAACAAAAATAAGAAAAGTTAAAGAAATTTGTAAAACAAAAATGTGTAAAAGAAAAATCGAAAAAGAACTGAGGGCCTCATATGGTTAGCATAGGTGGCCATCTCCCCCATGACTGAATGGAAAGAGAGAGATCCAAAATAATGAGCACCTATTTGAATTTCTAAGGAGTGTCCAACTTCTCCCAATTGATGATCTTAGATTAAGGGGTGGAAGTTGGTGACACTCATATTCCAATGTGTCTATGCCTTCGTTCTTGGCATGGGTTAGTGCCTCAATTCGTTCCATGCATATTTGGTTGCTCCTTCTAGTAGCTATCAACCACAGGGTGTTTTCTATTAGTTGTGTGGTTGCTACATATAGGAATCTTTGTTTCAAAGTTTCAAGGGCACACCTGCTGCATGGAGGCATTTCCTTCATGTCATCACTCGATGAATCACTGTATGTGATGCATGGAACTTTCCTCTTCTTGATCTTTACATAAATATTTATCTTAGAGATTTCCAAGGAAAGATCACAGATCTTAAGGCATGCATCTACTGTACTAAGCCATGCCCTTTCCATTATAAATGGGAAGTCCCCTTCGTTGTTGTTGACTTCAATCACCAGGAAATCAGATGAGTAAGACCAACCACACATAGTGGTAACAGTGTCCTCCACCAATCCCAAAGGAATGGTAATGGACTGGTTTGCCATCTCTAGTTGGATGTTACTCTTCTTAAGTTGGGGCAAGTTCCAAGTGTGATACATCTCTTGTGAAATTAAGTTGACTCCAAAACCTGAGTCAAGAAGAGCCCTATGTGGTTCATTCCTGGTGATTTGTAAATAGATTAAGGGACTTCTAGGATCAATTAGTTTCCTAGGAAGGTGGCCTACCTTGATCTAGTCAATTACGGTATGCATTAACATAACCGTATGCATTAAGCTCTGTTGGACTAAAGGGTGTTCCAAAGTGTTAGATGGTGGAGGAGTGTACATGGGCTTAATTGCTTGTTGTTGTGAGAGTTTGTCTAGGCTCTTGGTTCCGAAGAAGGGTCTTCTCTTTTTACAGTTGTCAGAACTAGTAGTAGGTTGAATATTTACAACTCTCGTAGCATGACGTTGCTGTTGTTGAGGAGGAAGTTCCCCTTGCATTGTTGGAGTAGATGGTGTTATGGGAACTACTTGTGGAAGAGGTGCAGATGGATTTGGAGGATGGTGTGGATATGGAGTGTCTCTTGGAGGAGAAGGAGTCCTTTTGAAGTACTCCCGAACTTGATAGTGACGGTGGGGAGTTGTGTGACTCATAGAGTCACTTGGAGAAATNACCTCACATCCACCGTCATTGTCTGTGTCTGAATCCACAACCACATCGAAGTTAGTGATTTTCCCCTTACCCTTGTTATGTGCATGGCTTAAATCTCTCCTCTTTATCTTACCTTTGTCACTACTTTGTTCTACCTTAGACTCTTCTACAATTTTTAAGACAGTTTCAATTTTAGAGTCTAAGGAACTCCATACGTCGTCTACCTTAGCTGCTATATGAAACAAGAAAGACCCTAGGGATGTATGCCCAAGGTCAACTATATGAACTATGAACCCATCAACTCCAAGAGCTTATTAAGCAGGTAGCAAAGGAAGAAGGAGAAATGGCTAGATGGGGGAGTGTTGAAAAACATCAATAGGACCAAAGTCTCAACTTAACAAATGTCCATAATCATAAAAAGGAGAAATCAACCTTTCACAAGGAGAAAGAATCATCTTTGCCAGTACAACAATCATTAGAAGAATTCGAGGCAAAGATCAATAAGGTGTTGGAATGGATGTATAAAAAGTATGGAGAATTTATCAACCTCATTGGAGATAGAGTTTTGACAATATAAGAAGTAGGACAAAACATTAGACAATCAGAAAGAAGGGATAAGAAAAATAAGAGCTCAACTGCCAATCATACGTATGAATGCAACATATGCCTATACGATCACCCCAAGGGCTAATTCCAAATATTGTTACATTTACATGAGCATTGGGGAAACATGTTACATCCAGAGTTCATACAGAGATCCTGTGTTCGATCATAGTGGCAACAATCCCAATCATGGGGGAGACCACCCCTAAACTTGAGAGACCCTTCGTATCATCCAAACTCAAATGCTTATCTTGTTCAACATCCTATTTCTCCTACTTGGCCAACATACTCTATCTCACCACATTATCATTCTCCTCAATACTATCAGCCCATGTCTTCAACACAACCACCACCTTGTGCATCTTATACTCCTCCTAACTTTCAACATTCTCAATTTTTTCCTCCTTCTACATTGCCACCAACTATTTGTAAGGTGTCTGCACCACTGCAACAACCCATAAATGCTACTTGTGCTATTATTTCCAATAGCAGTGAGAGACCTCGACGTCCCTTCTTTAGAAATGAACCTAGGAAGGGACAACACAATTCCGAGGCCACTGCACCCTCCAACACCACACAAGTCCAACCCTATGGTGCACCCTTATCTTTGAACCCAACACCTCATGTAACTTCATGAGGGCCACCAACTAACACTCCAACAACCATACGGCCTAATGAACACAATCATGGAAGGAAAAATCCCAATCCTTGCATACAATCTAATGGTCCTAAATATCATAGTGGGTCAACTTGTTATCTAGGAACTACATCATATAAATTGCCCCACTATGCTTGCTATAATCATGTGTGTGAACCCCAATGGGGTAAGTATGACCAGGCCCCAATATTTCCAACATGCAAGGATCCTCATCTTCCATTTATTAATCCTGGCTATACTCAACCGTTTAGTTATGGGGGATAATCCCCATTCTAATAATAAGTAGGATTAATAACCACTTTTTATTTTTCTTTAATTTTTCAATTTTTGTTTTCCAGTTTTTTTCATTTTTCAACTTCTTGTTTTATCTTTTTGTCTTTTTAGTATTTTTGTCTTTTTATAAGTAATATTGTCTACTAATAAAACACTCATGTGGATCATTGGTTGAGGTGTGTTCTATGTTGTTGTGTCTCAAGTGATCGATTATGTGGACAGTGAGCCCATTACACCCACTCATCCACTCTACGAATAAGAGGTTCTGTTCGAGGGTACAGTGATATTCTTGACATTCTTAAAACTTAAAATTAATTTTGTGTTCATTGTACCTAGAATGAAGAAGGATGGACCAAGACAGAATGATTAGGGTGTGACATCAAGGGAACTTGAGGATTCTCTTTGGTGACATCTTTGGGAGTTATCATGCAACATGGTTGTACTAAGATACTTGTAGATCTAATGAAAAATGGGAGTAAGAGTAATCAAGAAGGCACTCAAAAATCCANCCTAGATTTAGTATTAAAAAAAAAAGATAAAAGAAAGAAAGAAAAAAAAAGAAAGTGCCACAAAACAAAAATCACTCCTCCATTGAATAAAACACCAAGTCATCATATGCCTTGTATTTTTGGTACTCTCATAGTCACTCATCATGAGATGAACCAATGTAGTGTCAGTGATCAGAGGAATGGACTTGGTCCCGATCTTGGAACGATGGGTTAATGACACCTTAATCATGCTTTACAAGAAGGATTCACCATGCCCTAGGTTAGTTACCTCATGTCCCATTCTCTCCAATTCCTTCTCTAATTCATCTCATCTCACTATTCATGTAATTGTTACTCATGTCTGGTATAGCGTAGAATTCTTACCTCATTTTGGTGATAATTACATGTGTGTGTTTTGTAGAATTAGTGCGGATTATATTTAACCCTTCTAGTGCCCATGGATAGTTTAAGTGTGGTTACACAAGGGCATTATAGGTAAGAACCTACTTTGGGGAGGAGCCACTTGTGTAACCTTTTATAATCTTCACTTATGACATAACTCACACACACCATTTCTTATCCTCAGCATAATTTTTCATAATGTTCTTTCCCTATTATTATCCCTCTGAATTTCAATGTTCCTATGTACCATTACATAGCCTTTTTCTCCCATCCAAGGTTTTATTGATAAAATCCACATCATCATAATTAATTGTGCCTTTCTAATTAATGGAATTACCCTATCAACCTTTGAAATGTATCACATGTCCTAAGTCTTCAAAGTAGATTTCTAGAAAATCTTTAAAAATTCAATTTTTCCCTCTAGCCTAAAACATTGATAGGCTGTGATATCGCGTACGCAATGTATCGTATGCGATATCGTGTCCCTAAAACCCTATTAATAGGTGACCCCTTGCAACATTTAGCATCAACTGTTGCCATTCATGTGGGGGAGTTTTTCAAATTTTTCTCTATCACTTGCAACTGAGCGAACCTTGCTTTTCTACCTATATCTCACTCGTTGGTACTTCGATTTTAATTTTGTCTGAACCTGCTTGAACACAAAGTGTTCAGCTTAGTTGTGGGGGAGGGACACCTGTCAAAAAGTGCCTAAAGTTTTTGGAATTTATCATCGCCCAAAGGACATCATCTAGGGTAATTGGCTATAACACTTAGAATAATTGTGCCAAAAAATCATTTAATCCCTAAGTATACCAGGAAATTAAAAATTAGAAACCACCTAAGTAAAATGAACTCATTAATACAATCTTTAAGATAATATCACACAAAGATAAAATAAGATCATTAATTAAGGCAAGTAGTAAGGTATAACTTAACTTCAAAAACAACCTTACTAACGCTTGGCCCTATGTGATTGCAAATGGCCCCAAAACGTGGACAACAGGAAGGTTCTACTCAAGGTGGAAGCAAACGATCTCAGAGAGGTGGAAGATAAGATCCTACTAGATAACATGCAAAATAGGAGGAATAATCATTCAACATTCATCAAGAAAATCCTCCTACTTTACAGTCTAGGTAGGCAGAAGGAGGAGCTGCTACAGTGCTTGAACAAGGACAACAACTCACGTTGCCCCAAGATTATGTTTAGGCCATCCATGAAAAGTCCAAATTTCTCTACAATGATTGTGGAATTAAACTTTGAATCTTTTGTAGGGTTCACTCTTGAGGCTATTAGGGATCACCTCAAAGGGTCTCCCTTATGGCCTATCATCTCTAAAAGTGGTGCTTGGTACCTAGGAGAAACGTACTAATTTTGGCACAATAGAGAGTAAGGTACCATTGTCAATATTTGTGGTGTGATAGTTGATTTCTCTATGTAGGCCATTTTGAAAGTGTTAAACCTTCTAAATACAAGGCTCAAAGTTGCTCAGTTATCCACCTGTTCAGACCCTGATGTACGACGAGATTGGTTGGAAAGGGCACATGGCAGAGATAAACCATTTGGTGAGTTAATGATGGAAGAGAGGATTTACTTTAAAATTGAAACATATCACCTCTTCCCCACAAAGGGCTTGAAAAGAATATCAACGTATGCGGCTAGAGGATGTGCAGTGTTGATGGGAAAGGTTAATGCTAACCTACCCCATCTATATTTAATGGAGATCCTGAGGTGGTTCGAGGAACGGAAGACAAGGAAGATGGTGCTGCCTTTCCCTTATCTTATTAGAAAGGTTTGCCGACATGCTGGTATTTGGGAATACACCAATGATGTCCTTTGAAAAGCCCAGACTACTTCATATGCTAAACTACTAAATTTTTCAGCTCCAAGAAAAATCATTGGTGAGATGCAAGGACAAGAAGAAGAAGAAGAAGAATAGATGGCTAGACCAATTACAACTCAACTTGTAGGACCCAGCCAACCTCCAAGCAAAGGTCCCAGCCAACAACATGAAGCAGGGCCTAGCACAGGCCAGGATCAGCTACCATCGTCACAAGACTATAGACCATCAATGAGCCATCTTAGGGCCATCACTGAGATAGTCAATTGGGGAAGTTGTGATCACGTAAACCTCTTCTGTGTCATTGATGATGTCATTCAGCCTACTATTTCTTTGGATCGCACAAGGGATGAAATGTCTATTCACATAGGAGGAGGGGAAATTAGATGGTCACAATAGATCTCAGGAAACGTGGCATCTTTCCAGGTGCAATTAGAGATTGGTGAAGGGGCCACTGTGGTGGTCATGCAACACCAGGATGCCACAGGAGTTGCAAAAGTGGTTGCAAACCACATCAAAGAATCCTTCAACGTACCTATTATGCCATCGGCAGATCTCACAGGAGCACGAGATGCTCAAACTTTGGCTGGAATCTTAATAACTCCTACAGAACATGAGGATGCACTTGATCGATTGCTCCAAATAGGGAAAGCAATGACGTCCCTGTTTGATATCCCTTAGGATGTTACGACAATTCAGTCAAAACTCATTTTCATGAAGGGGAAGCTGGTCTTAACAAAAGTAAGGGTCGAGCATGCTGAAGCAAAGTTGCAAAAACTACAAGAGGAGCTCGTGGCCTTACAAGTAGCACAGTGGATCCCTTTGCAATCTGTTTGCACAAACCAACTAGATAATTTCAAAACTGAGCAACTAACCAAGCTAATAGCTGAGAATAAAAAGGTGGCTGATGAAAAAGAGAAGGCTATTTGGGATGCCTCCACAACACAGGTGCAAACTCATGCACATCTTAAAGCACTCAACGCCTTACAGGAAGAGAATATACAGCTTGCTACTGACAACCTTCGGTTAACCACTATGGAGAAGTAGAAGAACGTTCTCGAGGAACACTAAAATCAGTTGTGAAGACAATTCATTCAGGTTAACCAAGACATAATTCATTTAGCCAGGGAGAACCGAACCCTCTCAATGGAGGAGGTACGTGAAATTCATCAAAAGATAGCCATTGAAATAAGCATATGGTAAAATGAGGCTAAATGACATGAGAAGCTAAAGGAGCATTTTCGAGATGAGGTGGGGATGTACAAACAAATCCTTGAGAAGCAGAGCCATATGGCCAAGGCCTAGATCAATGCTATCAATGCTTAACACACTGATTGGCGGGCCATATTGGACACATATGCCTTTGCCCACTAAGCAGAAGTCAAGAGTTGGGACCTGCATATTTAGGATTTGACAAAATACATGGAGTTGAAAAATCTGAGGTATGCCAACTTTGCCATGTTAACAGTAGGACGCTCGAGGATAGAGCTCGAGTAGCAGGTAGAAACCACCCACATCAAATATGAAGTAGAATTTGTAGAGTGTAAGAAGCTGTTGGAAAAATTGGAAGTTGCAAATTCTAAACTTGAGGTGGTAAAGGAAAGCTACTAAGGCTAAAAGGATGTCATAGCAAATTTGGCTCAATGGTTAGTAATTTTCAAGAGTATAAGGATAAAGCTGAAGCCTATGAGGAAGAACAATGGGTGTTCATGGCTTGCGATGTCAAGGCCAATCAAATGTTTCTACAACTACCCTATCTATGGGAAGTGCTGACTCCATCAAACATTGGAACATTAGCATGGATGGCACAAGACCCTCAAATTTAAGAGGAGAAGCTCCAGGCCATACTTCAATTCCATCAAGCCTCAAAACCTGGAGCACAAGACAAAGGGAAAGCACCAATGGAGGAGCCACCGCCACCTAGAACTACATGAGTTCCACCCATTTTTGTAGATGTAGAACATTATTTGTGTTGTGTCTTCATTTTTTTTCATTTCACACTATGGAATAATCCCATTTTCCCATCTAATAATCCCATACCTATCCATTGTGTAATCATTGTAACTCGAGGATGAGTTTTCATTCAGTTGTGGGGGTATGATGAGTCATCATTTGGGATGACTGCAATATCGCGTACCGCGTATGTGATATCCCATGTCATCTATAAATAAGAGGTAGATAGATGAGTTTTAGAAGTCAATTCTTAGTTCCTTACCCAAAATCTTGCAGTTTTCCCTTCTTAGAGTTAGAATTATTTTCCAGTGGATGCCCGTAGTGTGGTTTCCCTCTTCCACTCTCCATTTTTTAAATATAGTAATATTACAACATGAATTATCAATAAAATATTTGGGATTCAACATCTTTAGTTTCCCTCTTCCACTCTCCACCACACTAACCAATTTGTTGAAAGTCACAATAATTGTAATATAGGTACACCCTCAGATATATAGTCCAATTAGAACTTCATAACTCAACATTGACCACCAAAATTGAACCCATGACTTGGAGCTTTCAAATTAAGAGTCATATCATTGGGGTAACACCTAATTATGTATAAATGTTTTTTATCACTTCCTCCCACCATAACAACTTATTTATGTGTAAATGTTTTCTCTTATCTTCTATAAAGGAAATGCAAATGATATGTATAACTATGCTTTGTTAATGGTCTAAAGGTTGCGTTCCTTCCAAAATTGTGGCCAAAATGAGTGTGGAGATCCTTATGGGTTTCATACTATCTTAACCATTACTAAAAATACTACATAGCCTTGATTCCTTGTGTATTGCATCATAATGGTACATAGGTTCATGAAGGAGTTTGGCTCTGATGTTCGAGCCACTTCACTTTTCTACTAATGAAACAAGTTTTATCATAGACTACGATATTATAGTTACGATATGGTAGCTCTTCATATGTCACCGTAGATATGATGTAGTGGGCCATGGTCATGCCTATAAATACTAGCCCACTATCACATTGAAGTAACAAGTTTTTATCAACAATTAGTTAGATTATTGAAATTTCTTTTTGATGAGTGACGAGGTACCCCTACGTCCAACCATATGAATCACTACGGAATTCATGCGCAATTCATTTGAATTCCATGGACCTATAGTTCTCCAATGCACTAATTCCATAAGAAGTAAAATGGGCATTGAAAACGTTTATTGTCTTCCCAACTACACTTATGAAGCTCAAGGATATAGTTTAAGTGTAACTGAGGCACATGATTTTTATCATTTTTAAGTTTTATAAATTTAATCACCTACAACACGAATGAAAGGTAGAGTAATTTAAAATCTAATTCATCTATTGCCTAGTTAGCCTAACACAAGTACCCGTTTTCACTTTCCCAACACAGCTTGAACACATATAGTGGTGCTAGGCTACCAAATGTTAAGTGTTCTTTGATTACCAAGTCCTACATGTATGTTGGAGGCGGTCATGCTTGTGTTCATTAACAACTGGAAATTAATTGCTTAATTAAAGTGCATTAAAGTGAAATGCATGAGAATAAAGTGCATGAATATTAAATGCATCAAGGAAACATTAATCTATTCTCAGTGCTACAAGGATGATCAAAAGGGTTCATTTTTATTCCCGTCACACTACTATGCTCAGGTACATTAGTGTTCGAACAAATTTTTGTATACACTTGGACTCCTACTATGGGTGCTCAAAAAATATTCTAACTTTGGAGAAAACAAACTATAAGAGCTTCACTATCATCCAAAAACTATATGAAAATCATAAGCCCAAGCACTATATTTATAGGTTGGCATATACCTTACGATGTCGGATATTCAACATCATGTCATGGGCTCCAACATCAGGGATCCAATGTCAAGGCTTCGATATCAGATATCAAATATTTGAGCCAGTAAAAACATGATTCCTTACAAAATATTGAGAAAGTATGGGATTATTGACTGACATGCAAACTAACTTAGATGGAACAAACAAAATCTAAGTGCCCAAGTGTATAGAGTTACAATCTTTACAAAATTGGCTGTTCATGATAAGAGAAGTGCCCATCCTGGATAAAAATGACATGTAATGCCTCTTGGTAGCTGAAGAGCGAGAGAGAAGATCCAATGATCATGAACAATCCTCATCGTGTAGTACTGCCACATCATCCTTGATGAAGATAGTCTTACTTCCAGTCCATGCTTCCCACTACAATTACAACAAAATCGTGAATTAGTATGCAATGTGTAACACATAGCTAGTAAGTACCTTGCCTCATTAGAGGTTACACTTGACTAGGTTGTGATTGTGGTAGATTCATTCCTTTAGGAGTGTTAGCAGGAAGACAGAAAAATAGGGTAAAATAGATAAGCAGTCCATTAAATTTGAAAAAATTCAAATAGGATGAAATGCTTGAAGAGGGTGTAAGAATTCACAACAGTAACAATAAAAGGTTTCACTGAAAAATGTTGTGAAGATGCACATAATTGGATATCATTGATGAGGTAAATAAAAGGATTTGATTGTAAGAGTATTTAAGGATCAATAACTTAACTAACCCAACCAAAAGATATGCAAGTGGATCCTCCCCAAAGTAGGCATAGGCCTTTTATTGCCCTTGCATAACTTCAAATCAAGGAGACTGTGGGCTCCATGGATGATTAATGGTTATAGAAGGTTTAGTAAAAAAACTTGGAAGAAACTACCTAAGAATATCGACACATCAAAGTATGACCTTGAACAAGAACATGAAACTAGTAGTGAGGTGAAACATGGAAAACATAAATGGATGAGAGAGAGTGGAATGGAGTTCATAATTAAGGTTACATGAAGTCCCTTATGAATTTTATGGTTAAATGACTTGATAAGATTCATCCTTAGTCTAAACCAAAACCAACCACATTTAGTGACTTTGCATCATCATTCTAAGACTAGTCTGTCCCCCTAAGACACAAGGGTGCTCCAACAGAACAACCACCATTCCTTATTAGAGAAGAAAAGAGAAATAGGAAGTGAGGAAGGGCCTTAGTTAGAGGGGACCTTTAGGCATGCGTAACATGTCTTTCTAGTCCCATAACTAGTGCTTGTAGCCTATTTATTTTGTCAGAGAGGTGTGATTTGAATTCTCATCATTTTTTTTTATTTTTGAAATGGGAACCACACCATGCAAAGACTTATTCAACTTTCTTTATTGGTTGACATAAAATGGTAAGAAATCCATGAAAACACACATGCACCTAAGCAAATAGAAAAGCACAAAGAATACCAAATCCCTTTGAAGTCACACCCTATTTAAACCTTTGAATATTTTCTAATTTTGAAAACTACCAAAGTCATAAATTCATTATAGTTTTGTTAATGAAAAAGGGATTGCACATTTCCAAAATAAGGAAAACCATAGACTTTGTGGATGGGTGGATGTTGTGAACACACTACCTATTGCATGAAAAGAAATCATGTCCTCATTATCAATAAAAAAATTTAAAGCTAGAATCCAAACACCAACAATCAAATAACAACATAGTACATACCACCATTAAGCAACGAATTACCACTATGCCTAGCATTTATTAACAAAAAGCTAGAAAATCACACTAGAATAAAAGAAAATATAAAAGAAAGTATAAAATATATAAGAAATAACAAATGTACTAATGATGTAAAAAAATTAGAAAAGATTAATAACATGAAAATAAGAAGATGTAAAATAAAAAATGTGTAAAACAAAAAGTTGCAAAACAAAATTGTGTAAAACAAAAATAGTGAAAAAAAGGGGGTGAAAAACTAAGGAGCCACTTATATAGTTAGCATGGATGGCCATATTTCCCACAACTAAGTTGAAAGGAGAAGATCTAATATATGGATCATGGTTGTCCATTTGTTGAGACATTTGTTATATTTTCTAGCTTATGCTTATGGAAAGGTTTGACTTGTTGTATGTTGACCAGCTGTTTCTTGTCTAGGCTCTCAGGTTTGTAGATCATCATGGCCCCCAAAGAAAAAGCTCCATAAATTATATAAGGTCCTTCCCATAATTTTTGGAGCTTATTTTGTTGAGGTATGTATGTGGGGTTCCTATAGAGTACCCTTTCTCCTAGTTGAAATTTGACTTTCTTGATTTTCAGGTCATTGCACTTTTTGTTGAATGCCTTGTGCAACTCGTTAGATGATAAGACCACTAATCAATTTTTTTTAGCAAGTTGAGATTCATTAATCTTTCTTTTTGGGCTAAACTTAAGTTAAGGTCAATATCACAAGCTATTGACAGTGTATAGAGCTTGGATTGAATAGGGAGTGTTGGTAATTTATAGTACATAAGCTCATAGGAAGAGTAGCCTATAGGAAGTTTCCATGTTGAGCGGTAAGCCCAGAGGGCATTGTTAAGTTTTGTGCACTATTATTTCCTATATTTGCTAATAGTTCTTGTTAGAATCCTTGTGATTTCCCTATTGGTAACCTTAGCTTGATCATTGGCTTGGGGATGGTAGGGTGTTGTGAGTTCATGTTCCACCCCTAGTTGTTGCATGAGCTTTCGAAAGGTAGTGCTTGTAAAGTGATTTCCATTATCAAAAATTAATGCATGTGGCACACAAAACCTATTTACAACATTTTTTTGTACAAACTGAGCATCAATAGAAGATGTATAGTTGATGACAGTTGCTACTTCTGTTCATTTTGTACAATAGTCAACAACGACAATGATGTACGCTTTTCCAGTTGACATGGGCATGATGGGATCCATGAAGTTAATTCCCTAGATGTTAAAGGATTCTAGTGGTTAAATCTATTGTTTAGGTTCATCCATTCAATAGTTATTCCACCATCTCATTAGCATTATTCACAAGAGTGGACATATTGATGAGGATCCCTGAAAATTGTTGGTCAATAGTACCCTGCCATTAGGATTTTAATGGTTATGCATCTTCTAGCATAGTGGCCTTTACACAGACCTTCATGAACATCTTGGAGAATGCATAGTTGATTAATATCAGGGATACACCATTGAACCAGGCCATCGGTGCACACCTTGTAGAAGTATCTGCTGATCTCCATGAAACATTTTGCCTAGTGAAGAAACTACTATTTCTTTTGGTGGTCCAATCCTTATGGCATCTCTTGGATGAGAAGATAGGTGAGAATGCCATCATGCCATTTAGGCTCATTGGGAAATTGTTCAGTTATAGGCCTAGCAAAGAGGAGTTCATCAGAAAACATATCAGATAGTGGGCTTTCTTCCTCTTTCTTGTCCCATTGTAACTAAGACAAGTGGTCAGTGACTACATTCTCAGTGCCATTGCGATCTACCATCATGAAATTGAATTCTTATAGGATCACCAGCCATCATATGACATGGGGGCTCACTGTTGGCTTGTTGATTAGGAAGCGGATGACATTATGTTCTATATGCACAAATACTTTGTATCTAGGCACATAATGCCTAAACTTTTCTAGAGTAAACACCACTACCATCAATTCTTTTTCTGTGGTGGGGTAGTTTAGTTGTGCATCCATAATGCTTTGGCTAGTGCAATGGATGTAATATGGATGTTTCTTATCATCCATATATGTAAGCATAGCTCTCAAGAAGTAATTTGATGCATCCATCATAACATGAAATGGTTTGAACCAATCAGGTGCTTGTAGGAATGGATTTTTTTACAAATTTCTCTTTTAGTTTTTCGAATGCTTATTCACATTCCACAGTCTAGAAAAATGAAGCATCTTTCTTTATTAGCTCTACCAATGATTTTGCAATTAGAGAAATTCTCTATGAATCTTCAATAGTAGTCAATACGTCCAAGAAATGACCAAACATCTTTGAAAGTTTCTAGTTGGTGGGTTATTCCTTGGATGACCCTTATTTTTTCAGGGTCAACCTCAATTCCTACTTGTGATATTCTATGCCCCAATACAATGCCTTCCTAGACCATTAGATGACTCTTTTGTCAATTGAGCTTGATGTTTGTCTCAACACATCGTTTTAGTACTTACTCGGGCAATCTAGGGCTTGCTCAAATGTATCTCCATAAGTGAAGAAGTCATCCATGAAGACTTACATACCACTACCAATTTGATGTTGAAAAATGCTAAGGACCAAGCATTGAAAGATAGCAGGGACATTTCACAAACCAAAAGGCATCTTGCGATATGCAAAAGTCCCCTAGGGACTTGTGAATGTTGTTTTGGCTTAGTCCTCTTGTGCAATCTAGATTTGGTTATAGTCACTATAACCATCTAGAAAAAGGTAGTAGAAATTCCTAGATATTATGTCTAACACATGATCAACAAATGGAAATGGAAAAGGATCCTTGAATGTTGCCATATTTAGTAGTTGAAAATTGATGTAGACCCACCATTTGCCATCTTTCTTGGGCACAATAGCAAGTGGACTAACCCACTCACTATCCACAATGGGATAAATGAACCCCACCTTGAGGAGCTATTTGATTTGCTTCAGTTTGAGGTTCAATCACCTCTATGGCTACCTCTTTGCCTTCATGACTAGATCAATGTAGATGCGATGTTGGCATATCCTAGGATCAATCCTTGTGAGTTCAAGAGATGACCAGGCAAAGGCTACTAATCATTTTTCAACCACATTCAATAGCATCTTTTTATATTCTAGAGCGAGATTTGCATTGATTATGACCAAGTATCCATTTTTTAAGAACACATATTCCATTCTAGAAGATAGAGGTTTTAGTTCAAGGGGCTCTTGCTTGAAATTTTCAAGAATTTCCAACTCTCCTCAATAGGTATCATCATTTGCATCATCAGAGAGTTAGTGATCAACTTGCTTTAGTTCATCCATGCCTATGACATATGCATATGTTAATATCTCAATTGATTCCATGCAAAGTGTGCTACTCTTAGAATTAGTGGTTAGCCATTGGGTGCCCTCCAATTTTGTGGCTGCTACATATAGACACCTTTGAACTTTTGCTTCTAGCGCACATTGCTTGCATGTAGAGATAAATGCTCATTTTATTGCGTAGAGTTTTTGCACATAATTGCATCCTGTATTGTTGTACGTGATGCATGGAACTCACTTCTTCTTGATCCTTTTGAAAGAATTTTCTTTGGATATTTCCAAGGAAATATCTTTGATGCCCATTCTTGTATCAACGGTGCTTAGCCATGCCCTTCTTATGATGATTGGGAAGTCCTCTTTTTAGTTCTCCACTATGATCACTAGGAAATTAGCAAGATCAAATCACCCACAGATAGTGGTTACAATGTCTTCCACTAGTCCCAATGGAACAATGATGAATTGGTTTACCAATTCTAATACGATATTACTCTTCTTTAAAGGAATCAAGTTCTAGGCAATATACATCTCATGAGAGATCAGGTTAACACTAGAACTGAAATCAAAAAGATCTTTGCATGGTTTGTTCCTAGTAATTTGCAAATAGATCAGAGGACTCCCAAGATTTGCTAACTTCCTAGGAAGGTTTCTAGCATGGATCCAATCAAATATAATGTGAGTAAGCATCACAATGTAGATCTGGGGTGACATTTGGTTTGAAGGGCACTCGTAAGAATTTGATACAGAGGAATAGGGTTGTCAATTGCATGTGTATTTGAGAGCTTAGGTGGACTATGTGGTTGAAAGAAAGTTCTTTTCTTTGATCAAGCATCTAAACCACTCGGTTGATGAACCAATTGTACATTAATGACCTTGGTAGCATTGCGTTATTGTGGTTGAGTTGGGAGTTCACCTTGCATAGATGGAGTAAGTGGTAGTTGTACAGCTAAAGGAGGAAGATGTGTAGGAAAAATAGAAGGATAGGGGTAAGAGGTGGTATCCCTTCTTGCATGTGGAGAATGAGTTCAATAATAACTAGAAAGGTAGTAGTGAGATTGGAAAATAGAAATGTAACTAGAGAATTTACATGGAGATAAGGGTTGTTGAATGTAATACCCATAGGGATAAGGTTGTTGGTTAGGGTATTGATGTGTTGGTGGTACCAACACCCATGAATATGGTTGCTACCACTATTAATATTGCTCATATGGTTATGGTGGAGTTCCACTTGGATAATATTTTTGTTACTGGTGGAACTGCCTAGAATTACCTTGAGGATAAGGTAATCTTCTAGATGTTTTCCTTTGTGTTAGTTGTGGATTCAAAGCATACACCATAGACTCCTGTAAGTGTGACACTATGGAACAACATCCCTGAGGATGTTCATACTAGCAAACATCACATCCATCATCATCATCTAATTCTCTTTTTGCAACTTCTTCTATTGTAGCAATCTTGCCCTTACCTTTTTGATAGGCATGTTCAACTTCCTTATACCTTTTGTGCTCATGATCACTACCTTGTTCTTTGGACATTTTAGGAGTTTTTAGGATAGCTTAAAATCTGCTATTCATGGAGTCCCATAACTGGTTAACCTTGGCCATCATTTTGAATTAAAATTTTTAAAGTAGCAAGACTTTCCTATTCACCACCTCATCAAGTGCTGATTCTTCCTCACTATTACAAAATTGAACCTCCCTCTTGCAAATGGAAGGATCACGATTATACTCTTCTACACTTTCTCATTTTCATAATTCACCTTCCTCTTTAGCTACTTGCTCAATCAATCTTTGGATCTGATAGGCTTTTAATTTTGATAGTTACCCTTGGGCGTAGATGCCAAGGGTTATCCTCATTTCATATCAAAGCTCATCTACAATGTGGCAAAGTTGATCTAGTTGAGAATAACCATGGCTAGGACATTTGTGCATTAAGGAATAGTATCGGATGATGGCAGCATCCAAGGGTTCATGTGTTCCTTGTTTCTATCCTTGGACATGTCTTCTTAAGCTAGACACTTTAGTGTATGTTTGATATTTATTATTAAACAATTCAAGCATTATATTCCATCATTTGATAGATTTTGGTTCTAAGAATTGACACTAGTTTTCTACTTCTTTAATGAGTGTCTGTGGGAATAACTTAAGCTTTTTCCATTCATTCTCTATGTTCTGTAAGGCACATGCATCTTGGAAATCTTGGAGATGATTCTGTGAATCTAAGTTATATCCCCCATTGAACCTAGGGATATTATTCATATCTAGCCTCTTGATTCGACTATCCTTCACATGTCTTGTTGGAATTTGTACTACCTTGCAATGTTTAGCATACTTTAGGTAGTAAGTAAAGGCTCATTGATGCCTTGATTTTGGTGCCTATGATGCCCTTTATTACCCCTTCGTTCATGGTGTCATGTCTATGTTGAATGCTTGTGCCCCTGGTCTTACCTTACCTAACGATCCCTTCGATCATTTTGGTCCTATTGGTCACCTCTATCATGGTCATGCCTCCTATAGTTGTGATTAGAGCTAGAAAAAGAAGAGGATGATGATGAAGGTGAAGAAGAAAAAGGACTAGCACCATCATGGTGCCTGCTACTACCTCTTTGATGATTACAACCATGATCACAATCTTGTTTCTTATCCACATCCCTGCCTTGACTTGCCTCTTTGATGATTACAACCATGATCATGATCTTGTTTCTTATCCACATCCTTACCTTGACTTGCCTCTTTGGATCCTTCTTTGTCATTGGATCCATTCTTACCAAAACTAGGATTGTAAATCATGGATTACAAGTTTTGGTTTTAACCTCCTTCACTGAATATAAGAGAGGAATTTTACTGAATGGAAAACCCCTAGAGAAGGGTTTTTCACCATATTTTTGGTACAATAGGAATGGGAATCATTAAATCCTTTTTCCCTTTGCATATTCATAACGTTGTTCTAACTAGCAATCCTTGAGACATTGTGCCTCAATGGGATGATAATCCCTAGTGTCACTATCTTGCACCACATACTCAGCATGAAGTCCTTGAAGACCCCATCGTATAAGCATTTTTTGGAGCATTGCAGGAATAGATCAATTGGGTGGCAACACAATGTTGCCCTCCATGTCACACCATCACATCTATTCATCTTGGTGTAGGATGAATGTGAAATTTGGTACATACTCATCAAGACGAGCGTATACCACTTAGTATTATTAAGGCACCGGTTGATGCACTTTGTCAAACCTGGGTAGAGAATTGCTCCTGTGAGAAGAAGACATTTTATGTTAGAAAAATAGAAATGTAGTGTGCTTCTTAAATTTTTTGTAGTAATCTTAAGATATTATATGACTCTAAGGTTCATTCCAATGATTTGAATAATTATTATTAAGTCCTAGATAGTGCACAAAACAACCAAAAGGTCCCTAGCAACGATGCCAATGATGAGTCGTGAGGTACCCCTACACCCAACCATACGAATCATTAAGGCATTCACATGCGATCTGGTTGAATTCTATGGACCTATAGTCCTCTAGTGCACTAATTCCCTAGAAAGTGAAATGGATGTTAAGAACATTCGTTGTCTTCCCAACTACACTTGTGAAGCTCAAGGATATGGTTTAAGTATAATTGAGGCACATGATTTTTATCATTTTTATGTTTTATAAATTTAATCGCCTACAACAAGAATGAAAGGTAGAGTAATTTAAAATCTAATTCATCTACTTCCTAGCTAGCTTAATACAAGTACCTACTTCCACTTTCCAGACACATCTTGAACATATATAATGTTGTTGAGCTACCAAACGTCAAGTGTTCTTGGGTTACCAAGTGCTACATATATGCTTGAGGTGGTTGTGCTTGTGTTCATTAACAACTAGAAATTAATTGCTTAATTAAAGTGCATTAAAGTGAAGTGCATGAGAATAAAGTGCATGAATATTAAATGTATTAAGAAAAAATTAATCTGTTCTCAGTGCTATAAAGATGATCAAAAGGATTTATTTTTATTCCCATTACACTGTTGTGTTCAGGTACATGAGTGTTCAAACAAAGATCTGTACATACTCAGACTCCTGTTGTAGGTGCTCAAAAAATATTCTAACTTTGGAGAAAATAAAATGCAAGAGCTTCGCTATCAATGCAAAAAACTATATGAAAATCATGAGCCCAAGCACTATATTTATAGGCCAAATATAGCTTGTGATATCAGATGTTTGACATTGCATCTTAGGCTCTAACATCGGGTATCTGATATTGAGGCTCCGATATCAAATATTTGATATTGGAGCCAGTCAAAACATGATTGATCAATTTTCATAAAGTTAGAGTTAGAGTGAATGCCCACAGTATGGTGAATTATAGTTGTATAGAATCTTTATTTATGTGGATTGTTCTTTGATATAATTCATGAACATAAATAAAGATTGAGATTGTTCTTCATCATTGCAGCATATGACTTAGCATAGTTTTACTTTTCCATGATGTTTCTTTTTGTTTAGTCATTTAATTTTACTAAGTCCTTTAATATTTTAATGTCTATTAGTAAGGTGGAATAAGTATGACTGGTTTAGAGTGTAAAGTATAGTTGCTAGGTAACCCAATAATGACTTGATTCACTCAATAGTAAAGTTACTTGGTAATCCCAAAAACAATTACATCAACCTAGGATGTGTACAGAAAACTAGGAATAGATACTTCTTACCATAGGATAGAATATATTTACATTTTCATTATACTTATGATTAGAATTTTTAATTATTTTAATCATGTTTATACTTGGCATTATTAAGAGCCATTCAACATCAGTTTATCATATACCTCATTAAGAGTTAAACCATATGATTTGCACCTCGCTAACTCTAAGTAGGAAGACACCAATCATGAACTTCACATTAACTCACTAGTATACTTACATTGCTCATCTATGGATTATGATCTAGCTACACATGAATACTTATGGCTTGTACGGTTAAGTGTTTGAATACCCAACTAATCATCATTGGCATTGTTTTCAAGGATGTGTCAATGTTTGCTAGTTAGTTGATTTTATAAAGTTTGTTGTATCAAGTATCACAAAGTACATATTTCACACTTAGAATAATTTCTTTAAAATGTACACACATTTAAGCATCACATAGACTAAAATGGCTTCTAAACCTACAAAAAAATCTCTACATGTTATTGATTTTAATGAAAGTCATGATAAAGATTATAATGAAGAAGATTAAAGTGCATTAATGTAAGCTAGGATTTCATATGCTCATACTTATTCTTATTATCTTGATTTTATATTCATTTTCCACTAGGAAGAACAAATCAAATGGAGAGACCTATAGGGCAAGATTATCTTGCCACCTAAACATTTAGCACCATCAATGCTTCAAGCAGCCCTCATGAGGTTAAATCTTGATCATGTGCAAGAAGAATATCAAGTCACCAAAAATATGACTAGGCTGTATTACCCAATGAAGGCTCAAGTAAGAATGGATGCCATTATGGAGGTATGATAGAAATAGGACAAAGGGAAGAAGGCACCATAGATAGTTGTCTTGGAAGAAAAAGAAGATGCTCTATTCTAAGCTAATAAATTATATTAGACTCATGGATCTCATTCTCAAACACTAGTTATTCACATTGAAGATTCTATTAAAATAAACCTACATTCAGCTATTTCATAAACCCCTAGATGAAATAAGAACTCTAGACTCAAGAGGAATTTAAGGCCTAAGACCTTCAATGAATCCAAAAGAGATGAACCAAGGAGTCATAAAAGGAGAACTAGTTGACACTATATTTCAACCCCTCCATCTTCTTCCTCGAATTTATCAAATCATTCTAACAAGAGGAAACAAAAACCAAGGGATCATAATGGGGAAAAAAGTAGAGATCATAAGAGATATGCAAATAGAAGAAAGCATCCTAACAAAGAGGAAAATAATTATGATGGCATGAAAGAAAGGATCAAATATGAAAGGAGGGAGCATCATGAGCATCAGAGGGGTCACCACTACAACAAAGCTCATGAACCAAAAGACTATGAAGAACCTTTGTTATCTACTTGGAACATGATTAACATTAGAGAAGTTATGTACATTTCTACTAGACATTTAAGGAACATTCACATCAATTGACTTAACATGAATAATATCTCAAGGTTCAAAGGCAGATATAATGTAGATACCATCTCCAAGCCTTCCATGATGCCTATGTCCTACAAAACATTGAGAATGTTTGGAAAAAATTAAAGTTATTTCCCATAACACTTATGAAATAAGCAGAGAGCTGATATAGATTCTTAGGATCAAAATTAATTCAAAGATGGAGTACCATGTTAAAACTCTTTAATGACAAGCATCAAACTTCTTTTAGAGTATCAAATTTGAAAAAACAAATCTAAGGATGGAGACAAGGAACACATGAATCCCTTGATGCAACAATGGACAAGTATTATTCGTTATTGAATAGATCACTAGGCCATGGATTCTCCTAACATGAACAACTATGACATATTATCAATGGACTAAGGAAAAATACAAGAGAAACCCTTGAAGTATATACCCATGGTAGATTATCTGAGATGATCACTCATCCAGTTCAATGGTTGAAAGACTGAGTGGCAAAATAGGAAGAAGAGCTAAGGAAAAGGAAATCACTTAAAGAGTATAATAGAGATATAGCAATAAAAAAAGGGATGTAAGGACATGCAAATCATAAGAGGATGAAACATTAGAGGATACAATCCAGCAAAAGACTCTACCTATCTAGAAATTAGTCAATGATATTGCAACAAAGATAGAAAAAATGTGAAATTCCATAGATGAGAAGTTTACTACCACACTCAAGATAGTGAAGGAAAGGATTGAATAACCCTTTAACATAAATAAGAATAAAAAGAAGAAAAGAAACAATGTACATGGAAAATAAAAAAGTAAAGGAAAAGTTGATGTGTTGGAGGAAGTAACAAACTAAAGTTTAGAAGATGAAAAAGGGTATAAAGTGTGCCAATACGAATATCCTACAGGATGTTTCCTTGCCATGGACCACTTATAGGATTTTGGGGCATATGTACTCAATTCAAGATTTGTTAAAAGAGAAATGCCCAAGTGATTATCTTATCCACAAGGTAATTTTAGATAGCCCTACTAAAAACCATATTATCTAAGAAAGGGTTATCCTTAATTATAAGAGGAATACTAGTAGTAGTGGAAACAACCACAATTGTGGGGAATGCAACCACCAAGCCAACAATATCCATATAGGCAACCAAATCCCTATGGATACTATGTTCAACATCCTATTTTTCATAGAAACACTTTTGTTCATAGTTCCTCTCCTTACTATCCACTTGAATACCACAAAGCCATGACCTCATGCATGGATCCTAATTTTTACATGTCCCAATCATCACCAAGTCCCTCATATCAAGCTCCCAATCCATTATTGCTACTATTGCCACTAGTCATGTAAGGAGAACTACTAACATAGCCATAGCAAAAGAGTGCTATGAGGGTAGTCACCACATAAGAGGACATTATGATAAGTGAACTAAGATTTAGAAACTTTCCTTTCTTTAGGGCAAGTTTAGAAAAGGTTCAAAGGATGAAGACTTCATTTAACTCTTGCCAATCTACATAAGGACTTCAAAAAGGTTAAAAAATATAACTATTGTCATGCTCACACAAATAGTTACATATCGGAATAAAGTAGGAGAACTTCCTAAGAAGAGAATAGTATGATATAAACTATGTAAGGCTCTATTAGATTATGGGTTATTAGTTAATATTATCTCCTAATACATATATAAGGCCTAGAATTTGCATTCATTGAAGAACAATAACATATGATTAGAGCTAGTTGACTGGTCAATTGATGTTCCACTTAGACAAGTGGAAGACATAATTACTATAATAAGTGGTTGGTCCTATCCTATTTATTTTCTAGTCATACATGTGGAAAAGAATAAAGGACAATTTCCTATCATCATGGGAAAAGCATGGCTTAGCACTATGATTGCTAAGTTAGGAATTCAAGACTTGTCCTTGGAAATTTCCAAGGATGATGAAGTTGAAATAATTTAGAGGCACAAACTTCCATGTATTACATACAATGATAATGGGTGAAACTATGTGTAGAGAATCTAGAAAACAAGACACAATGCCCTCACAACATGCAACAAATGCATTGAAGATATGTGTATACAACAATCTTTGTATGCAGTAGTCACCAGATAAGAAGACACCTAGTGGTTGATTAATGAAGAAGAATTAGAGTCAAACATATGCATGGAACTAGTGGATAAAATTACAAGTGCCTATATTGAAGAAACTAATAAATTAGAAGAGATACAAAGAAAAACTTTTTACACTAAGTCACAATACAAGAAGGACATTATATGAGAAAAGTTAGAGATACTAAAAACATATGAACCAAAAGTGCTAGAACTACTGGATGTACTTAAACATGACTTTTTTAACAATAAGAAACTAGTAATCATAAATGCTACTCTTGATAAAGAACAAAAAAGGAAACTATTGAAAGTGGTGAAAAATGACCAACTACATTTGCATGGTCTTATGATGAGATCATTGACATTGATCCACACATTTGTCAATATTGAATCTATATAAATCCACCTGTTAAATCACACCACGAACCTTAATGGAGATTGAACCCTAAACTCAAAGAAGTTATCAAACAAGAGTTAGAAAAGCTATTAAAAGCAAGGTTCTTCTATCCAATTGCAAATAGTGAATGGGTGGGTGATGAGTCATGTTAATACCATGAACCGAAAGTTAACACAACTCCTATTCTAATCCACTGTACGTTTTAAAACCAAGTATGTGAGCAACAACCTATCTATGTAGCTACCATTAACTAGAAGACACCTAGGGGCTTGAAAATGAAAGTCTAACACTATCTCACAAATGCATGGAGCCTGCCTACCCACTTATTAATTCTTGTTATGGTCAAAAGCTTAGTTGTCAAGGAGATGCCTCATCCTAAAATCAAGAATTAGTAAGTGTTTTTCATCTTGTTATTTTATAATTTTTTATCATTTTCTCATTTCTTGATACAAATTTTTTCCATCCTTCTCAACTGTTTTCACAATTTGTTTTTATATTCTTTGTCAGTAATCTCAATTATGAATAAAATGACAAGATGTAGCCCAATAAGATGAGTTTTTCTTTATGTTGTCAAAGTCATAAGGAACTGATTATCTAGAAAGTGAGGCCAAAACATCCATCCATTCATCCCATTAATAAGAGGTTCTTACTGTGGTCATAATGATATTCTTTTTCATCATCAAACTAAGAGTAAACTCATAATCATTGTGCCTGGATAGAAAAGTGAGGAACCAAGAGGAAATGTGAGGGTGGGACATCAAGGGAACTTTTCAAATCTCTTTGACCACTTTTGTATGTTCTATCACATTGCTAAGGTTGTGATTATATTCTTGTAGATCTAATAAAAAATGGAAGTAAGAGTAAAATAAGTGCTACCTTACCATGTCACTAGAAAGACATGTTACCCATTCCTGAAGGTAGTCCTCTAGTAAGGTTGATAGAAATGAAAATAAAATAATAGAGCACAAAATAAATTTCTAAGGGTCCCACTAGAAAGACCCCCCCCCCATGCCTAAAGGTTGGTGGCTTCTTAGAAATCAAACAAGAAAAAAAAAGAAGTGCTATGAATAAACTCCTCATTTGGACAAAATGCCAAGTGATGATACTCCTTGCAATGGTGGCAGTCATATGGCTGTAAATATTAGAGATAAAATAATGTGATGTCATTGGAAGGCGGTTTGGACTTGGTTTGAATCTTGGAAAGAAGGGCTAATGATTACTTTAACTAGTAATAGCACACAAGGTTTCATTATGCCTATGGTAAGACACCTCATGTCCCAATTTCTACAATCCTTTCTAAAGTCCATCTCCTCTCACTATTCATATGATCATAAGGTTTTATGTAACATAGAGTTATTTTCTCAAATTGGTGGTTTTAACATGTGTGTTTTGCTAAACAATTATGCATTGCATTCAACTCCTTCAATGCCTATGGACATTTTTAGGTGTGATTATACAAAGGCATTAAGGGTTGAATCTTGCTTTGGGGAGGATCCACTTGTATAAATATTGTAACTTGTACTTGTCTAACTCAACCACATCATCTTGAACCTTCCAAGTGCATACATATCAACTTCAAAACCTTCCCTTATTATACAACCTATCTATTCTATATCATGGATTCAATACCTTTTTCTTGCATCTTCCAAAGCTTTTAATTTCTATGATTCCATTTTCCAACATTATTGATGCCCAAATATGTATTCTCACTTACCCTAGAACTTTGGACTCTACACAAAAGCTTCCAACCAATCATAAAGTTTCATTTTTCATATTGAATGTTCCCATGAAAAGCAATTTAGAGGCCTCTGATATTAGGTACCCAAGATTAGAGGGGAGTTGATATTGGCTACCTAATATTGGATCTACAAAAGCTATAAATAGGGCCTTTATGATTCTTTGGAAATCATTTTCATCAATTGTAGCTAGGGGAGTTTTTACATTTTTCTCTCTCAACTAAGAGCTTTGTGCATCCAACTTCCATATGCATTATCTTGCTCCATACCAGTCTAATTTCCATGGTTTTTGAACCTATTTGATTCCAGAGTGTTTAATTTAGTTGTGGGGGGGATGCGTGTGTGGAAAACTTGTGCCAATTTTTCAAAACTTGCTATTGCCTAGAAGGTATTATAAGGGTAAGAATGTTGAAAAACTTAAGCTTTTTAATGAACATTTAGTTGTATGCATGATGGAACCTTTAATTAATACCCCTAAGGAATCATAAACATCATTATAGACCATACATAAGGAAAATGAAGTCAATTACAAAGGGTTATAAGAGAAGTTAACACTTTTGGGCATTTTTCATGAAATTTTTGTAACTCTGCAATTACATGAACTAAAAACTTAATGAAACTAAGGACATGAGTAAGGTATAAACCTATTGATGATAAATGAAAAACATGTTAGTAACCCAAAATCCTTGATTGATTTTAAATGGTCCCAAAAAGAGGAGGATAAGAAAGACCTTCATAGGGTGTAAGCAAACACCTGAGAGATGGTAGTGGCCAACTAGAAGAATAAGTTCCACTAGTTGAGCATGATGAATAGGAGCTCAAATCATTTAGCTTTCATCAAGAGGCCCCTATTATAGGGTAGTTGGTTTATGTGGAGGTTGTAGGAGCACTAGCTCAAGCGTAGGGATAATACCTCACATTGTCCCAAGAATACCTCTAATGAGACGCGATATCGCATGCACTGCAATATCGCATCCCATGCAATATCGCGTACATGATATCGCGGTCCATCACCAAATCTATAAATAAGAGGCAACACTGCCCTTATTTCCCATCCTAGTCTAGAAGTAGCGAAACTCTAGCAGTTTGATCACTCCAGAGATAGATTATTTTCCATGTGCCCGTAGTAGGAGTCTTAGAGTGAACGGATCTTTATTTGAGCAACATTATACCTGAACACAAAGTTGTGTACGGCAGTAAAGATGAACTTGATTAGATAAACCTTGCAGTGCATGGAATAGGATTTTATTTAATTGATATTTATTGCTTTCCTAGAATGCGGTATGAGTACGAGTTGATTACGAGCATCTAAGGATGTGTATGGTTAGTCAAGGAATCGGCTGCTCATCACATGTGGTATGAGTACGACTTGATTATGAGCATCTCATGTGACTACTTGGTAACCTAGTGGTGTATCCAGGATCTACGCTTGGTAAACCCAATGGTAGTCGTGCACGGCATATGTGTATGGTTAGTCAAGGAATCAGCTGCTCATCGCACTTAGGCTAGATAGCTTCCTTAACCCTTTCCTCCTAGTTACGTGCCTCAGTACGACCACTTCGAGCACGTGCGTTACACGTGGTGATCCCAGTGACGATTAGCGTTTGGTAGCCACGGTTGCATCGGTTCAGGGTGTGTATGGTAAGTGGGAACGGATGCTAACGCTAGGTAATTTAGACTTAGTGCATTAGTTAGAGTTAGCCTTAGTTTCTCAACCCTTCTCTCATAGCATAGAGACATAAAACATTTAAAAGACTATAAAAATCATATACCTCAGACTTGCTTAACCATACACCATGACACATACAAGTAAGTCTAGGAAAACAATGAATGATTAACCCCAAGTGTTTCATGGGGCATGTAGGAATTTAGTTTGCGGAGTTTGACTGGATCATGCATGCTATGCTCGTTTTGTATGGTTGAGTGTAGGGGTACCTTGCCATTCATCATTGGCACCATTGTTGGGGACTAAGTGTTTGTGCGCTGAATAGAACATAAGGGATATCACTCATATCGTTGTGAGCCTTAACAAACCTTTAGGTTAATCAAGATAAAAATTTATATAATGGTAAATTAACACATAGATAAAAATGCCTTCTTCTCATAAGAGCAACTCACCACCTAAGGACCACACATGAGACAATCGGCAACATAAAAAACATAATCCAAATCAGCCAAGTCCTAAACAATACAAGATAGTTTATACTCATCCTGATGAGTATATTCCAGACTTCACTTTTATCCTCCATTAAGATGAGCAACTATGATGGAGAGATTTGCAAGGTAACATTGTGTTACCCCCAGACTAATCAATCTCTCACATGTGTTTCTGTGCATTGGCATAGATTGGCATGCAAGAACTATTTGCTGAATACGTTGCGGAATATTTTGATATGAGGGATTATTATCCCACAGATGCCCAATGTATGAGAGACTTAAGGTAGGAGAGTCAACATGCACTATCGAAGGGCAAGGTCCTGCACATCCTTAGCAAAATAGGAGATGAAGAACCCCTTGTCATAGGTTCTTTAACAAATGATGTTCCACCTCCTAATGATGGTGAGGAGGTTGGGTATCAGAATCTATGATCAATGATACATAACTATGGTTCTGATGCCCATGAATGCCAACTGTTCACAGAGGAAACAACCACTTATGCTAAGGACGGGCTCTTAGATCGTCACCATGATCGGGGCCATAGAAGGCAAGAAACATCGTCATGGCGATGGTTCCCCTTCTGCTTCCCCTTCTTCACATCATTCACCCTCTCCTTCCACATTTGGGCATAGCCACCATGAACATAAAGGTGAGGATAAAAGTAAGAAGGATGAAAGACCTTGAAGGGAAAGTCGAGAGAGAGGACAAGGGCAAGGATGTAGGGAGAGTAGGGAACAACGTAGACATCATAGGCGTCATGAAAGAGATGATCATGATGAGGCCCTACTCGTAGCTCGAAGTATGCTTAACATAACAGAGGTAGTTAGGATTCCCACAAGGCATTTAAAGAATAGTCGGATCAAATGATTAGACATGAACAACATCCCACGATTTGAAGGGGGATATAATGCTGATCCGCAAAATCATTTACAGGAATTCCATGATGCCTGTGCCTTGCAAAATATAGAAAATGAGTGGTAAAAACTTAATTTGTTCCCAAGGACACTCACCAAAGAAGCAGAGAGCTGGTACCGGTCCTTGGAATCGGAAACCATCAGGAGGTGGAGTACAATGCTAGAACTATTCAACGAAAAGTATCAAATGTACTCCAGAGTGTCCAATTTGCATAAGCAGATCCAAGGCTAGAAGCAAGGTACATATGAACCCTTGGATGTTGCCATGGCCCACTACTACACATTATTACATCGTTGCCTAGGGCATGGGTACACTCAGCAGGATCAACTTCGCCACATCATGGATGGGCTAAGGCATGAAACTAGAAGAACCCTTGGAACTTATGCCCAAGGGAGACTCTCACAACTTAGAGCCCATGAAGTACATAGCTTGTTGGAGAAAGTTGCAAAAGAAGAAGGTGAGCTACGCAAAAGGGAAGAAGAATATAACTGCGATCCCTCGCTTCGAAAGAAGGGAGTGAAATTTTGTGATGAAAAGGATGAGTCACCACTCAAAGAGTTGGTGAACCGGAAAACCTTGTCGATCTAAAAACTCACAACCGAAATAACAGCTAAGGTAGATGATGTATGGAGTTCCTTAAACTCTAAAATTGAAACTGTCTTAAAAATTGTAGAAGAGTCTAAGGTTGAATAAAGTAGTGACAAAGGTAAGAAAAAGTGGAGAGATTTAGGCCTTGCACATAACAAGGGTAAGGGAAAAATCACTAACTTCGATGTGGTTGTGGATTTAGATTCAAATGATGACGGTGGATGTGAGATATGCCACTATGACCATCCTAAGGGATGTTGCCCCATCATCTCACATCTACATGAGTTTGGGGTGTATGTGCTTAATACAAGACTCAACCAATGGAAAACATCCTGAAGGTTACCTTATCCACAAGGTAACCCAAGGCAGTTCCACCAACCACTAACGTATTATCCAAGTGGAACTCCACCACAGCCCATTGGATAGCATCAGTAGTGGCAATACCCACAGTCATGGGGGATGCCACTGCTGAAACATCAGTACCCTTAACGGTAGTCTAACCCTTATGGATATTATGTGCATCAGCTAAGTTCTCCAAGTGACTCTATGAGTCATACAACCCCCAACCATCACTACCAAGTTCAAGAGTACTTCAAAAGGATTCCTTCTCCTCTGGGAGACACTCCATACCCACACCATCCTCCTAATGCATCCATAGCTCTTCCACCAGTAGTAGTTCCTGTAACACCTCCTACTCCAACAATGCAAGGGGAACTCACTCCTCAACCACAGCAACATCATGTTGTTTGAGCTGTAAATATCCAACCTGCTGCTGGTTTTGACAACTGTAAAAAGAGAAGACCTTACTTCAAAACCAAAAGCCCAGATAAACTCTCGCAACAAGTAGTTGGGCCCATGTACACTCCTCTACCATCTAACACTTCGAAGCACCCTTCCATCCAAAATCAGAGCCTAACGCATACGGTTATGTTAAGGCATACTGTAACTGACTGGATCAAGGTAGGCCACCTTCCCAGGAAACTAACTGACCCTAGGAGTCCCTTAATCTATTTACAAATCACTGGAAATGAACCACGTAGGGCTCTTCTTGACTCAGGTTCTGGAGTCAACTTAATTTCACAAGAGATGTATCACACTTGGAACCTGCTCCAACTTAAGAAGAGCAACATTCAACTAGAGCTAGCAAGCCAGTCCATCACCATTCCCTTGGGATTGGTGGAGGACATCATTACCACTGTGTGTGGTTGGTCTTACCCAGCTGATTTCCTGGTGATTGAAGTTAACAACAATGAAGGGGACTTCCCAATTATAATGGGAAGGGCATGGCTAAGTACAGTAGATGCATGCCTTAGGATCCACGATCTTTCCTTGGAAATTTCTAAGATAAACATTTGTGGAAAGATCAAGAAGAGGAAAGTTTCATGCATCACATATAGTGATTCATCAGGTGATGACATGGAGGAAATGCCTCCATGTAATAGGTGTGCTCTTGAAACTTTGCAACAACGATGCCTGTATGTAGCAACCACACAAGAAGTAGTAGACACCCTGTGGTTGACAGCTAATAGAAGGAGCAAATAAATATGTATGGAATGAATTGAGGAAACCCATGTCAACAACGAAGGCATAGACACATTGGAATATGAGCATCGCCAACTTCCACCCCTTAATCTAAGATCATCATTTGGGAGAAGTTGGACACTTTTAAGAAACTCAAATAGGCATTCATTATTTCAGATTTGTCCCTTTCTACTTAGTCATGGAGGAGATGGCCACCTATGCTAATCATATGAGGCCCTCATTTCTTTTTCGATTTTTGTTTTACACGTTTTTGTTTTACAATGTTTTTGTCTTACACATTTTTTTTACAAATTTCTTTAAATTTTCTAATTTTTATTTTACAAATTTCTTTAACTTTTCTTGTTTTTGTTTTACAAACTTCTTTAACTTTTCTAGTTTTTGTTTTACAACATCGTTATACTTTTCCAATTTTTGTGTGTGTGTGTGTGTGTGTTCCACCATGTAAGTTTGTCCCATAATAAGTTTTCGGAATGATGGTATGAACTATTTTCATATTGAGTGCTAATGTTTGGTTTTTACCTTTAAGTCACAATGTTGATACTAAGGTATGTTTCTTTTGATATGGTAGGCAATGAGATCACTTCATCCATCCATCCACCAATTTCTATGATTTCTCTCGACTTGGAAATGCACAGTCCCTTCTTAATAAGAACTTAAACAAATCGGTGCCCATTTCTCAAACTAAGGAAGGACTCAAGGATTGAAAAGGATGTGAGTTTAAGGGAACTTGATGCTTTTGTATTGGTCATTCTCTTGGGTGCTTGAATGTTTCTTCTTGAGTTTTCTTACCGTTTCGATGTTACCCAACTATCGAAAGCTGAGATAATAAAAGTAAGAAGTCTTTGCATGGTTTGGTTCTCATGCATAAAAACACAAAATACAAAACACAAAAAAAAAGAAAAAAAAGAAAAAAGAAGAAGAAGAAGAAAGTGAGAATTCAAAGCATACCCCTTAGATGAATAAACTTGGGCTACAAGCACTGGTTATGGAACCAAAAGTGTTCCCTCTAACTAAGGCTCTTCTCAGTTCCCATTCTCTCCTTTGTTTCATCGGACTAGTGGTGGCTCTTGGAGGATGCATTCTTGTTATCCAAGTGGATGGTTTGGCTGAATGCATTGATGCAAAGTCACTGGATGTGGTTGGTTTGAGGCTGGAGTTGGAATGACAATTGCTAAGTCACATTAATCATAAATCACACAAGGGACTGTACACCATCTTGTTCTTGAGATTCCATTCCATTTTCTTTTCTCCATCCTTCTCTCCATTGTTCACCTCATTGTCGGTTGTATCATTAGTATATATATTTTGGTTGATGCATTGTTTTCTTTTTGGTAAATTCTTACGGCTAAGACTTTAACTCTTGTTTCAAATGACATTCCTAGGGCCTACAGACTCTTTGAATGTGGGTTTGTCAGGGCATTATGGACGTGAGCCTACTTTGGGGAGGACCCATTGACACTCTGATTTGGAGCATTAGTTAAATTGTTTTCCTTAACATTTTGCAATTAATTTTATTTTGTTCATTTCCATCTTGACATCTATTTCATCGATGCCATAGTTGTTCCTTTTTTTCTCTCTTTCTTACTCCTTTTCTTTCTCCATTTTAACGCTATTGGAGGTTCATGATTAGTCATGGGGGTACAGGGCCTGATTTTTTTGATTTTTCTCCTAGCCCCGAAATTTTTGATTTTTGATTTTCTTCCTAACCCCTACACCTTCAGTAGTTATCATTAATATATTCCCAGATCCATATCAGCCATACCACAACCTAGCCAATGGACCTACATCGAAGCAAGGTATTAATTACATGATGATTCATTTACCCTTGCTAATATATGATTGTGTTGTGTGTGCAGATGGAGGACATGCAATAACAGATTGGATTTGGAGCAAACACTTGGAATGGAGCAGCGCTGAAGCAGCTATGCAAGGAGCAAGATCGATGGTGTGCTTATGGATGGACAACAAAGGTGCAATCTTGGCGTTGGCAGTAGCAACACTTCTTTCTCTCTCTCTTTCTCAACTGCCAACTAAGGCCTGATGTCATTGTAATGAGGTGTTTACCCTTGTTGTTATGAACACCAGTTTTGTCAAGTCTTGTAATAATGATC
>MNCI01018644.1:11524-23491 GCA_015680685.1 Gnetum montanum
TGATGATATTCTTGTCATCATGAAAACTTAAAAGTAATTTTATGTTCATTATGCCCAAAGCAAAGAATGATGGACTAAGAAGGAATTGCCATGGTGTGACACCAAGGGGACTTATGGATTTTCTGTGGTGACATCTGTAGGTGCTATCATGTAGCCTGGTTATACTAAGATCCTTGTAGATCTAACAAAAAATGGGAGTAAGAGTAATAAAGGAACTCAATAAAGAAACTCAATGCTATTCAAGGGTATCCCACTAGAAAGACATGCACCCATGCCTAAAGGTTGGTGGCTTCTCTAGTTCACTATTGAAAGGAGTGTCAAAGTGGCTTCAAAAAAATGTGCTACAAAGAAATTCCAAATCACTCCTCCCATGGAAAAAATGCCAAGTGATCGTATGCCTTGTTGTCATGATGCTCTTATGACTATTCATCCTTGGATGAAACAATGCGATGTCATTGATCGAAGGATTGGACTTGGTCTTGATTCTGGAGCAACGAGCTAATGACACATTAATCATGTCCTACACCCAGGATTCATTGTGTCTTGGATCAATTACCTCACATTCCAATCTCTGCAATCCCTTCTACAATTCATTTCATCTCACTATCTAAGTATTTCTAACTTGTGTCTTGTATGGCATAGAATTCATACCTCATCGCGATGGTATTTAACATGTGTGTGTTTTGTTGCATTAGTGTAGATTACATTTAACCCTTCTAGTGCCTACAAATTTTTTAAGATGTGGTTACGTAAGGGCATTATAGGTTGGAACCTACTTTGGGAAGACCCACTTGTGTGACTTTTGTAATTTGTACTTGTTGCACACCACCACGTCATTTTATACCCTCTAAGTACGTCATTACCATAGCTATTCTTTCCTTTATCATCATTTTATCAAATGGTCTTCAAAACCATTACATGTCCTTTTATGTGTCACCTAAACAAATCAGGTCCGACATTAAACTTTTAGGGCAACTTCCTTGAAAAATTTCTAACTCTAAAATCACACTAAGTAAAAAATTCAACATTTATTAAAGGCAATGAGTAAGGTATGAAATAATTGAACTTCTTTCAATAACCCTACTAACAATTGATCTTTGTGTGATTATAGATGGGCCCTAAAAGAGGACAACAAGGAGGACCTTCTCAAGGTGCAACTGAACACCTAGGGGGAGGCATACATCAAGGACCTCATGTAGAACATGCAAAGCAGGAGGCACAATCAATTAGCATCCATCAGGGAACTCCTGTCACTGCATAGTTTGGCTAAGAAAAAGGTGGAGAGGTCAGGGCCCTAGCCTATGAAGAGGAATGATGGCTATTTGCAACATGGCACGTCAAGGCCAATTAAGTGTTCCTGCAGCTGCTATGTCCATGGGAAGTGTTGACTCCATCAAACATTGGAACATCAACATGGACGACTCATAATCCTTGGATAGAAGAGGAGAAACATCAGGCACTTCTTCAATGGTATCAATCTCAGAAGCCTAGAGCACAAGACAAAGGAAAGGCATCCATGGAGAAGCCACCACCACCGGAAACCCCATGAGTTCCACAAGTTTTGCTTTTTGTGTTTGTGTCCAAATTTTGTTTAGTCCCACATTATGACATGAAACAGTCCATGGTCATTCAATAATCTCATACCTATCCCCTATTTGTAATTGAATGAATATGTTCCTCACTTTGTTTGACTTGAGGATGAGTTGTTATTTAGTCATGGGGATATGATGAATCGTGGTTTGTCAGGTGCTGATATCATATCCTTGACATTGGACCCTTCATAACCAGGTGCTAATATCAGACCCTTGACATCGAACCCTTGATATCAGACCCTTGATATTGGGTATGCAATATTGCATACGCGATATCGCGACCTAGGTAATGATATCATATACACGATATTGTGGTTCCTATGTAAGCCTATAAATACCACATTTAGGCCCATAGGAAAGGAAAGTAAATGTAGTAGTAGAGTTTTTTTGTTCATTTTTAGTTCATCTCAATTCTTTCCCCAGTGTATGCCCACAGTGTGATGATTGTAATTGTATGGAACCTTTATTCAAGTGTGACGTACTTGGACATGCTCATGACCAACAATAAAGATCGAGATTACTTCATCATTGTAGCATTCACTTAGTTTAATTACTTAACTATTATTGTTATTTATTGTTTTCTTAATTAATATTTCTTTACCTTCATTTACTATCCCTGTTATTAAATGTAGAATGAGTACGACTTAATCACGAGTATTTAAGTGTGACTACTTGGTATCCTAGTAGTGTATCTAGGAGTGTTTAAGTAACATGTGCTTGGTAATCCTAGAAGTAGTACACTAAGTTCAAGATGTATACGAATGATTAAGGATGGATGCTCATCACACTTAGGTTAGCTTACATTTTTCTTCTCATTCCCTATTAGCTCAAAATAAAGTTATTTTTCATTTCCTCTAGGAGTAGCATTAGTTTAGGACCACATCATACACCTCACTCTGGACTAAATCATATGTGACAAAGAAAATACTAGTCCAGGTGGAAAGATAGCAAATTGCAATCAACATGTAAATATCTAGACACCACAACTAGCCTGTCTACAGAGTTCGACCGGATCATGCGTGAACACTTGTATTTGTATGGTTGAGTGTAGGGGTACCTTGCCACTCATTGGCATATGTGGTAGACCTTGTGGTAATTCATGGCTAGGCTAGGCTAAAATACCTAGAGTAGTTAAGATAAATTATAGGTTGTTCATTATTATTTTTTCTAGCCTTATCATTTTATATTTAAAGATATAAAATTTTTTTTATTAATGTTCATTTAAGACACTCCTTTGATACTATTCTTTGGATCTTATGTTATCACAAATTTTCTTAAAAATCATCAAAAAAGGTTTATAAGTCCTAGGTTAGAAAATTTAAATTCTGATATTTATTTATAACATTCCACTTACCAAACTTAGGTAAGTGAAACATTACTTAGGGAAAAAGATCCAATCATATAAAATTAATACATTACTGATGAACCGTGATATCAAGACCATGATATCGCATTCGCGAAATCAGGTCCATAGTATTGGAGCCTTCCAAGCGATATTGGGCATCCGATATCGAGACCTGCCTCAATGCCTATAAATAAGAGGCAAGTGCACTTGGTTTGGCAATAGATTAGTTAGACCCTTACCCAAACTCTTGCCTTTTCTCACTCTTAGAGTTAGAATTATTTTTGTGTGCCCACAGTAGGAGTCATAAAGTGAACGAATCTTTATTCAAGCATTGTGTACCTAAGCACACCTTGTGTATGACAATAAAGATGAACTTTGTGATAAACCTTGCAGAATTCAGAATAGATTAATTAATGTTAATTACCCTTACTTAATGCTTTCCTTAGTTAATTAATGTTTTCTCTCTCACCCTACAACTCTCCTAAGTAAGCACACTCAGTATGACCACTTCGAGCATGCGTGTAACACTTGGTAACCTAGTAACGATTAGCATTTGGTAATCCCAGTAATGTTGCACTGGTTCAATATGTGTACAGCAAGTGAGAACAGATGGTGGTGTTAAGACTAGTTAAAGCATAGTTGAGTAGTTAAATTAAATTAGTTACTTAGTTATCTCTCTCTCCTCCCTTTGTAGCACTAGGACATAAAAACATAAAAAACTATAAAAATCATGTACCTGAAGTTTACTTAACCATACAATCATGCTATACAAGTAAGCTTAGGAAGAAAATGATTAACTAACCCATTCTGGTTCCACAAAGGCGCATAAGCACTTAGTCCTTGGAATTGAACCAGATCATGCATGGATGCTCATATTCGTATGGTTGAGTGTAGAGATACCTTGTCGCTTATCATTGGCACCGTTGCCAGGGACTTCACTGGTTGTGCGCTAGCTAGAACTTAGAAAATCTTCACATCATTGGAACGAACCCTTAGGGTTGGTTATCTTACAAATAGTAAAACGAAGAGTATTGCACACTGAATAGACAATTATGTCTCATTCTTCTTATGAGAGTGTTTCATCACCTAGGTTCGATACAGGGAACAATCGGAGGCATAGTTTACATGATAATCCACCAGTCCCTCAATAGTTTTGTGTGGTATACATTCATCCTGATGAGTATATACCAAACTTTACCTTTATCCTCCACCAGGATAAACAACTGCGTTGGTGTGATTTAGAAGGTAACATAGTGTTACCTTCTGATCGCTCAGTCCTAGGCATGCTCCTTCATTATCTCACACAAATTGGTATGCAGCACTTACAAGAAAAGTACATTGTGCATGATCGTAACTTGAGAGAGTATCGACCCATGGAGGCACAATGTCAAAGGGATTTACAACAGGAGAGATGTCATGAATCGATGAAAGGGAAGTTGTCTCAAAATGTCTTGTATGTCATAAGTGAAAATGAGGGTGGTGAACCTACCTCAAGAAGTCTCCCACATAATGATGTCCCTCCCGTTGACTTCAATTAAGGGGTTGTGTATTAGAATCTTCACTCAGCTATCCATAACCTAGATTTTGGTACCGATAGACACAAATGGTCTGAAAAAGGAACACAAACGCATGACAAAGATGGACATTCTGATCATAACCACGTTCAAGGCCATGACCACTAAAGAGAAGGAAGCAGGAATCATCATGGTGAAGGTTCTCCTCCTTCTTCATATTCATCATCTCCTTCACCCTCTCCTTCAGGATCCAAGTGTAGTCATAAAGGAGAAGACCATGAGGATAAAGGTAGGCAAGGTGGCATTCATAGATGAAACAGTCAAGTACGGGCATGAGGGATTCTAGAGAATCACAACATAGAAGAAGGAAAAGTAGGAAACAACATAGGCATCATAGACACCACAGATGGGATGATCACGATGAACCCCTACTCGCTACTCGAAGTATGCTAGACATAACTGAGGCTGTTAGAGTTCCAACAAGGCACCAAAAAGATAGTAGGATCAAGAGATTAGACATAAAAAATATCACACGATTTGAAGGGGGATACAACGTTAATCCTCAAAATCATCTACAAGCATTTCATGATGCATGTGCCTTAAAAAACTTAGAAAATGAATGATAAAAACTAAAGTTATTCCCATGGACACTAGTCAAAGAAGTGAAGAGCTAGTACTGGTCCTTAGAACTAGAATCCATTCATAGGTGGAGTACCATGTTAGACTTGTTCAACAGTAAGTACCAAACATACTCCCAAGTGTCCAACCTACGAAAGCAAATCCAAGGATGGAAACAAGGAGGACATGAACCCTTGGATGCTACCATGGACCGATATTATGCACTGTTACATTGTTGTCCTAGCCATCGTTATTCGTAGAGAGATCAACTACACCATCTCGTAGATGGGCTTAGGCATGAAACAAGAACAAACCTTGGGACTTATGCCCAAGCAAGACTATCCGAGCTTAGGGCCCATCAAGTACAGAGATTATTGGAGCAAGTTGTTATAGAAGAAGGTGAGCTAAGGAAAAGAGAGAGTGTGGAGGAATATAATAGAGATCCTTCCCTTTAAAAGAAGGCAGTAAGATTTTGTGAGGATGAAGAAGAGTCATCACTCGAAGAGATGGTGAATAGGAAAACTTTGCCTATTCAAAAGTTGGCATCGGAAATATCGGCAAAGGTAAAAAAAATGTGGGACTCCCTAGATAATAGATTTCAAACTATTCTCAAAATAGTAGAGGAGTCTAAAGAGCAAGGTAGTGATCACGAAAAGAGAAAAAATAGAGAAACTGAATATGCACGTAACAAAGGTAAGGGCAAAGTTGCCGTCATCAAAAAGGTTACGGATTTAGATACAGAAAATGATAGTGGATACGAGATATGCCAATATGATCATCCTAAGGGATGTTGCCCTGTAATCTCACATCTGCAAGAGTTTGGAGTGTATGCACTCAACCCATGACTAAATAGAAGGCAAACATCCAGAAGGTTGCCTTATCCTCAAGGTAACCTAAGACAGTTCCACCAACCCTTAATGTATTATCCAAGTGGAACTCCACCAAAATCAACTAATTAGTATCAATAGTGGTAGCACCCACAATCATGGGGAATGCCACCACCACAGCAATAGTATCCTTACCGTCAACTTGACCCATATGGATATTACGTGCAGCAGCCAATCTCTCCACGTGACTCTTAACTCATGCCATCACCAATTGGATAAAATTTGGCCATCTTCCTAGAAAATTCTCTGATCCTAGGAGTCCTCTTATATATCTATAGATCGCTAGGAATGAGCCGTGCAAAGCTCTTTTGGATTCAGGTTCTAGTGTCAACTTAATCTCTTAAGAAATGTACAAAGCCTGGAACTTGCTTCCACTAAAAAAGAGTAACATTTGTTTAGACCTGGCTGACCAGTCCATCACTATCCCATTAAGACTAGTGGAGGACATTGTTACCACTATTTGTGGATGGTCATATCCAGCCGATATCCTAGTAATTCAAGTGAAAAATGGTAAGGGGGACTTCTCAATCATAATGGGAAGAGCATGGCTAAGAACAATTGACGTGCACCTAGGAATCCGTGATCTTTTCCTAGAAATATCAAAGCAAAATGCGTTTGGAAAGATTAAGAAGAAGAAAGTTCCATGCATTGCATACAGTGACACAGGGTGTAATTTCATGTAGAAGTCATGGTTTGTACAACATTTAACATTGCCTGCATGCAATTAGTGTGCACAAGTGACTAATATACAAACATGCCTGTATGTAGCAGCCACAAGACAAGAAGGCATCCAGTGGCTGACAACTGATCAAGAGAGCAGTTCAACTATATGCATGGAACCAACTGAGGATTTGACTTGCACTTACATCAATAGCATAGACATATTAGAGCAAGTCCATCGCCAACTTCCAAGTCTTGACATTGAAAAGATCAACTAGGGGAAGTTGGAAATCCCTAATAAGTTTAAGTAGGAGCCCCTTGAGTTAAAACCATTGCCCATTAGTATGGAATATGCATTTCTCAAGAATGGAAAATTGGTAATTATTAAAGCTAAGCTTGCTCCTCAATAAAAAGAGAGACTACTTAAGGTAATAAACAAATGGTCGAAATCCTTTGCTTGGTCATATCTTGAATTAACAGGAATAGATCCTAGGATATGCCAACATAGAATTTACACCAGCCCCTCCTTAAATCCTCGAAGACAACCACAGAGGCAACTTAACGCAAAGCTTAAGCAAGTGGTTAAGGAAGAAATCGAACAGCTTCTAAAAGCTGGGTTCATATACCCCATTGCTAATAGTGAATGGGTTAGTCCCTTAGTTATTGTGCCCAAAAAGGGAGGTAAATGGAGAGTGTGCATAGATTTTAGGCTACTAAATATGGCAACATTCAAAGATCACTTTTTGTTGCCATTTGTCAACCAAGTCTTAGACACCATTGTAGGGCATCGCTACTATAGTTTTATGGATGGGTACAGTGGGTACAACCAAATACAAATAGCCCCAGACCAAGCCAAGACTACGTTCACTAGTCCTTGGGGAACATTTGCATACAAATAGATGTTGTTTGGCTTGGGAAATGCCCTTGCAATGTTTCAATGATTAGTTCTAAGCATATTCCAGTAGCAAATAGGAAATGGTATGGAGTTCTTCATGGATGACTTCTCCATGTATGGAGCAAACTTTGATCAAACCTTAGACTGGTTAGAGAAAGTACTAAAACAATGTATAGAAACCAACTTAAGGCTCAACTAGCAAAAAATCCATTTAATGATCCAAGAAGGAATTGTACTAGGGCATAAGATCTCACAAACAGGGATAGAGGTAGACCCCGAAAAGATCAAAGTTATCTAAGGAATTACTCGGCAACCTGAAACTGTAAAAGATATTTGGTCATTCATTGGACACATTCGCTATTACAGATGCTTTATTGAGAAATTTTCAAAGGTTGCAAAACCATTGGTTGAACTAACAAAAAAGGATGTACCTTTTGAATGGACCAAGGAATGCGAATTAGCTTTCCAAACTTTAAAATAGAAGCTCGTAGAAACACCCATTCTACAAGCTCCTCACTAGTCTAGACCATTTCATATAATGACTGATGCATCTAGCTATGCTTTAGGAGTTGTACTTACATAGTTAGATGGTAAAAAATTTCATTATTACATCCACTATGCAAGTAGGAGTATTGCTAGTGCACAACTTAACTACACTACAATAGAGAAATAGTTAATGGCTGTAGTGTTTGCACTAGAAAAATTTAGGCACTATGTATTGGGTTATAAGGTATTTGTACATACAGATCATTGTGTAATACAGTTCCTAATGAATAAACCAATTGTAAGCCCTTTCATTATATGATGGCTTGTAATCTTATAGGAGTTCGATCTTACGATGATTGATCGTAAAGGCACCGAGAACGTAGTTGCTAATCATTTATCTCAATTATGATGGGACAATAAAGAGGATGAGTATCCAATTTATGATCATTTCCCTGATGAACTCCTCTTTGCAGGTGTAGTAACTAATCAATTGATTATGAAGACAAACTAGTATAGTAGTATTTTCACCTATCTCCTTACACAACAAACACCACAAGAGTTAGACGCTAAAAAGAAACAACAGTTTCTTCACCAAGCCAAGTATTTTATGGAAATCAATAGAAAACTTTACGAAGTATGTACCAATGGCTTAGTTCGATGATGCATTCCCGATATAAATCAACGGTGAGTTCTCCAAGATGCTCATGAGGGTCCTCGTGAGGGTCATTATATCGAGAGACGAATAGCCATTAAAATCCTGCTTGTAGAATATTATTGGCCTACATTGTTTTTGGATGCCCATCATTTTGTCCAATCTTGTGAGCACTATCAACGTGATGGGGGAATGACTGTTAGAATGGAGGATCCACAACAATGAATTCAAACTTTAGAACCCTTCGACATATGGGAAATTGATTTTATTGGGCCTATTACACCAATGTCCAATGGAAAAGCCTACATCCTTGTTGCCATTGACTACTTTACAAAATGGGCAGAAGCAGCCACTATTAAGGATTGTACATCATCTACAGCTGCACGATTTGTTCAACAATAAATCGTAAATAGGTTTGGCATGCCTTGTGCACTTATTTCTGACAATGGCACATATTTTACAGGTGCAACTTTTTGGAAGCTGATGCAACACGTAGGGGTTGAACACAAATTGACTACACCATACCACCCTTAAGAGAATGGTCAAGCTGAAGTCACCAATAGCAAGATTACGAAAATATTGACAAGAACTATTAGCAAGTATAGACGAGATTAGAGCACCAAACTGAACGATGCTCTTTGGGCATACTACTCCACATGGAAACTCCTTATAGGCTACTCTCCCTATGAGTTAATGTATGGGAAACTTCCAACGCTTCCCATTCAAGCATAACTCCATACACTATCTATGGCGTTTGATCTCAACCTTGACCTAGATCTAGCACAAAAAGAATGATTAATGATCCTTAACTTGCTAGATGAGAATCGATTAGCCACCCTGTCATCTAATGAATTACACAAGGCCTTCAATAAACAATGTCATGACCTAAGGATTAGAAATCTTAAATATCAACCAAGAGATAAGGTTCTCTACTAGAATCTCACACATGTGCCACAACAAACCAAATTTCAAATGCTGTGGAAAGAACCTTATGTCATTCATGCAACTTTTCCTTCAGGGGCCATGATGATTTACAAACCTAAGAGCCCACACAAAAAACTATTGGTCAACATCCAATAAACCAAACCTTTCCATGAGCCTAGGATAGCTAGTACCAATGCTACCTCTGTTGGTGAACAACCTTGCTCCCTATTTCAAATTGCCTCCTACCACTTCAATCGTGGGAGAGATGGCCACCAATGCTAACCATTCAAAGCCCTCAGTTCCCTTTGTATTTTTGTTTTATGCATTTTTGTTTTGCACATTTTTCAATTTTACTTTTTTTTGTCTTACACCATCATTCATATTTTTACTATTTCTTTGTTTGATTTACTTTTATTCGTCTTACAATAAGTGCTCATGATGGTACATTGTATTATAAAGATTTTGGTTGCTAATGTTTGGTTTCTGCCTTTGATTTTCAATGTTGATACTAAGATATGGTTCTTTTGATAAAATAGGTAATGAGTCCACATCGTCCATTCATCCATTCAACTCTATGGTCTCCCTTGGCTTGGAACTGTACTATCCCTTTTCCTAAATAAACTTGCTAATGAATTGGTGGCTTTGTATTCTTCAAACAAAGGAAGGACTTAGTGGTTGAAAAGGATGTGACTTCAAGGGGATTCGACACACTTGTGCTAGCTATTCTCTTGGGTACTTGGATGCTTTTCATGGGTATTTTTCCATTTCGACACTGACCTACTATCAGGAAGCTGAGTGAAAAAAAATAATAAGTCTTTGCATGATGTTTTTCTCACAAAAAAAATGTGGGAATTCAAAGCACACCCCTTAGACATAATANGAGAAAAACATCATGCAAAGACTTATTATTTTTTTTCACTCAGCTTCCTAATAGTAGGTCAATGTCGAAATGGAAAAATACCCATGAAAAGCATCCAAGTACCCAAGAGAATAGCTAGCANGCCTTGGAATGGTGGTGACTCTTTGGGGAAGCATTTTTGTTGCTTCAAAAGGATGGATTGGTCAAGTGTATTGATGAAAGGTCACTAGATGTAGTTGGTTTAAGTCCAGATTTGGAATGAGTTCTACTCAGTCACCTTAACCATAAAATACACAAGGTACTTTACACAACCTTGCTCTTGGGATTCCATTCCATCTTCTCCTCTCCATCTTTCTTCCCATTTTCCACCTCATTGCTGGTTTTATCATTAGTTTATATTTTGGTTGATGCATTGTTTTTCCTTGGTAAGTTATTGTGGGTAAGCTTTTAACCCTTGTTCCATGTGTCATTCCTAGAGCCTATAGACTCTTTGATTTGTGGGTTTGTTAGGGCATAAAAGGCATAAGCTTGCTTTGGGGAGGACCCACTGACATTCCTTTATGGTGTAATTATTAAATTCTTTTCCTTAAACATTTCTTGCAATCAACAATTTCTCATTTCATCCCTATCCATGACATCCATTTTATTGGCGTTGTCGTTGTTATTTTTTCCATCTTTCTTGTTCCTTCTATTTTTTCCATCTTATTGCTATCGAAGGTTCGCTCTTAGTCATGGGGACCCTATCACAAATTTTTCCATTCTACTAACTGTTTCACCCCTACACCTCATGTAGTCACCAGTAATAAACCTCTAACCTAGTATTTTCCATAACCACAACTCAGCCAATGTGCTTTATATCGAGGCAAGGTATCAACTGCATTGTGGTTTATCTATCCTTGCTAATTTGTGACTATGTTGTGTGTGCAAATGGCGATCATACGAACAATGAACTGGGATAGGAGGGAGCACTTGGGATGGACTAGAGCTAGAGTGTTTATGAAAGGAACAAGCTTGGTCACATGGCTATGGATAAACAATAGAAGGTGCAATCTTGGCATCGGCAGCAAAGCACCTCATCTTCTTTTCTCTCACTCTAAGTTATCACATAAGAGTCTAGATGTCATTTATGTATAGTGTTCACCACCATGGGTATGAATACCAATGTTGTAATGTGTTGTTGATCTGTTCATCGGGTACTTTGAGTTTGTCACCCCATTCCACTGTTAGTTGTCATTCAATCAATAATCCCATACCTTCCCAATATTTTGTAAGGAACTCAAGGAAAAGTTTTCATTCAGTTGTGGGGGTATGATGAACCGTAATATCGGGACCGTGATATCGCATTCGTGATATCAGAACCTTCCAAGCTATATTGAGCATACGATATTGGGACCTACCTTGTTGCCTATAAATAAGAGGTGGGTGCACTTGGTTTGTCAATAGATTAGTTAGATCCTTACCCAAACTCTTGCCTTTTCTCCCTCTCAGAGTTAGAATTATTTCTGTGTGCTCATAGTAGGAGTCATAAAGTGAAC
>MNCI01018651.1:5277-20557 GCA_015680685.1 Gnetum montanum
TAGCAAAAAGTACCCCATGGTGTCATAAAGGTCATCCTAAGTTGATGCTCAGGGTTAATCCGAATTTGGTTATATCTTGAAAAGCCATCCATAAAAGATAATAAGGCATATCCAACTGTCGATTCAACTAGTTGATCAATGCTAGGTAGGGGGAAATCATCTTTTATGGTCGCAATGTTGAGGTCCCGAAAGTCAATGCATAGGCGAATACTTCCGTTCTTCTTTGGGAAAATGACCATGTTTGATACCCAGTCAGCATAGTCAACAGCCCAAGTGAAACCAGCCTGATAAAGTTTGGTGATTTCATTACGGACTGCCAATGCTACTTCAGGTTTAACCTTACGTGCTTTTTATTTCACTGGTCTTAATTTTGGGTCGAGTATAATGTTGTGTTGGACTATTCGAGGTTCTAACCCAGGCATGTTAGTGTAAGAATTTTGGGCGCATGCCCTCCGACACGAATTTTCCCAACAGGCATAGTTTTAGTGCTTCGACCACCTCCTCCGGTGGCCATTCCACCTTTAAGCGCATCATCTGCCCTTCATGTGAACATGCCTTGAAACCTAGCTCCCCACTCATTCACCGAGCGGACCCTCTCGACAGATCTAGCAACTTCCTAGCCACACCATTGTTGGTCATGAGAGGCCTAACCAATCCGCTAGAAAGACACTCCCACGGCCCTTGCCTCACTTTGCCCTTTGGCACGCTGGTAGCCTTGGCTGCATCACCATCACCACTGTCACTCCCATTGTCTGTGGTTCCAATGCCCGCTTTGCTGCCCATTGTGTTTCTCCACCTATGCAAAATGTTCATATTGGAAATGGATCCCACTTTTTTCTTGTTATTTTGATAGGAACTTGTGACATCTCAAAGTATTGAATTACATCTTAGCATGGCTTATCATTTCTATTTAGATGAATAAATTGAATGAGAAAACCTTGTCCTTAAATACCAAGGATAAAAAGTGTTCTCAGACATGAAAATTTTCATAGGCAAATGGAACCAAAACCTTGGCTAAGATCTGAAAGGTTTAGAACGGATAAAAAGAATTAATAAAAAGAATTGATCAACCTTTGAAGGCAAGATGATAAATTCTAGGAAATGTGCCTAGTGCCTAAACTAGCATTAGAAGCATACATCTTTGTCGCAAACTAGGTTGCATGAAAAGTGATGGAAGATCAATTAATCCTTTTCAAAACAAAGGAAGAAACCTTGGGATAAATTTTCATGCATTTTCCATTAAAATATTATTAAAAATAATAAAAATGGGATGTAGAAGTTCAAAAGGCATTTTTATGAAAAATAAAAATAAAAATATTTGACGGGTGGATGTAACTTAAAATGGCCCCAAATACTTAAGAAAAATTCATTTTATTAAAGTTTTGGCCCAATGAGGTTGGCCCTATGTAATGTAATTTGGCCCCTATCAAAATCTATAAATAGAAGGCCCTTTTCTCTTTTTGCATAATAAAAAAAATTTTGATGATCAAAGCTTGATGATGTTGATGAAGCAATTGATGACTCTTGATGATTGACGAATAGAGGTATTCTTGAAGTTTGATGATAAATAATCAAATAATTGAAGCACAATTCTCTTTTTTATTTCTCTCTCATCTTTCTCACCAATTGAAGCACCATTTTTGGGGAAAAAAAAGACCAATAAAATAAACTTTTGGAATTCTGAGGGTTAAAATAATCCTTTTCCAATTGATTGCAAAAGGCTTGAAGCAGTTTGAAGTTATTTAAAGTTCATCCCAAGTTTATTGCAAGAAACAACATATTGATTTTGGGTGCCATTTTTCTAAGCCTGATTTGACCTATCAAATGACCAATTGGTGTAAAATTTTACAGGCAGATAGATTTTTCTGAAATATTTTCAATGAGCCAAGGATCAGCTCAAAAATCTTAGAAGCAAAGAAGTTACGACTTCCTGGAGTTTGCAGAGAAAACAATAGATGTCTGTAGAGATGCCTGTCAATAGAAGACATCTTTCATCTTCATATACATATGTCAAAAATCAGTTGTCTTTCCTGAAAAAGTTTGTGAAAGTATTAATAGACATGCTTCATTGTCAAAGACGCTTTTGAAGAATCAGTAGATGTCTACAATGATAGTAGACGTCTTATCCCGAGAACAACTCCCAAGAGAAAAAAGCTTCTGTGTTCACTCACGATCCCACTGCTGCGCTCACCCTGCCAATCTTGCTACATAGGGCACTCCAAAATGGAAGTCTGAGCATGCTTAAAAGCTGGAGCGACACGACGATTTTTACCAGATGACATTTGGTCTTCCATGTGAATATGGTGAAACCATTTAAGGTGGCTAGTTATTGGTATAAGCATTCTCTGGATGTTGTGACCGATAAAAAACATAGTTTAACCCTGGCAACCGGAAAAAAATGTGGCATAAAAATTTTCATGGTTGAAGAATTTCCCAGGCCTTGGCCACATTTATCTGTATAGGTTAGTGAATGTGGGATGCTACCAAGTCTTCTTTAAGTTAAAATTCCCAACTTACAGTTCTCAAGTAAGTGGCTCTTTTACTTGATGAAATATGATCCTACTGCCATAGGATGAATGTTGGCTGATTCGAAATGTTAAATTTTGATGAAGTAAATGAAAGATCAATTTTATTAATGAAATCTCTTATGCTTTATGACATGAGTTAATGTGTTTTTTTTTTTGAAAGGAAAGGTTGGGGTTTTATGAAAAAAAAATACAAGAGTACAAAACAAGGGGTAAGCCCATGTAGGAAAACATGTGTTGTTGGTGGATTGAAGGTTGTTTCCCTTTGGAACAGGGATGGAGGAGTGTGGAGATCCTTACAGGTTCCATGCTATCTTAACCATCACTAAAGAACTACATGGCCATAATTCCTTGTGTGTTGCATCACAAGGATATGTAGGCTTGCAAAGGAGCTTTGACTGTGATGCTTGGGCAATTGCCCTTCTCTATGGAGCAAGGCTTATGGCTAGATGTGTTAGAGTAAGAATATGTCTTAGCTCTTTTTAGGAATGATGTCTCTATGTGTATGGTAGTGTTTTTCGAGTATGTTGTATGTTGCATTGGTTCAATCGCTTACATAATTATCATGGTGTCCTTGTGATGCTCCAAACCCTGGACTAGCATGTGGCATGTGAGTTTCTACTTATGTTGTGCTCGTAGGTGCTTGAAGACATTGTGGAGTTTGCTCTAGAACAAATTGGCTGCTTTAGTACTCTTGGGTGGTGTCGAGTGGTGCTTCCCTAGAGTAGTGCCATTACAGCACAAAGCTCACACTAGAAGGGAAAAAACACAAAGTGAGAACTGCCCCCAGCCTTTTCACCAAAAACAATAGCAAAAAGATTGACATGCATTATGGGTAGAAAGCACCCCCATCCATCTTAGAGTTCACTTAAACAAAAAACCTGAGTGACTTTTATAACTCAAAACTCATTGCCTAATACCTTTGATAAACTAACAATATTTAAATGATGTCATTTTGAAAAGGTAAAAAAGTAGAGGCACATAATTCTATAATCTTGTTGTGGAGCAAGTTCATGATTTGTCTTGGAGTTCATTAAACATGTACCTCATTTAGCCTCTTGAGCTAAGCCGAACGATCCTACCTTTCCTCCTTAGAAAGATCATGATCCTTATTTGGATGTAGAAGAATCACTCTACATCTGACAAATGCATTAGTGTGCTGACTGATGGAATGAAGATTAATTCCCATATTATGATAAGGACAATTTGCCATGCTCCAGCCATAACCAGGCATTCTGTTATTGTGTATTTTAATGCCAATAATTGTTATCAGGGTAGGTTTAAGGTAATGCCTTTGTAGCTAGCTTCAAGATCCCACAATAAATTGTATATGAAATTCTATAGCAGATAAATCTAGTGCTGTCAAAATTGTCCAAACTATGCAATTAATGGAGGATTCCGGGTTTCTGGGACAAACAAGTTTTTGCAAAATTCTGACAAGTGTCAAATATATGTTCAAAAGCAGATCAAGCTTACAAAAAATTGGTGAGTCAAGGCTGTTAAGGTCACCCGAGTTCACCTTTGATGTTGGCTTTGATAACATTGGATAAATCAACAAGAAGAATAAGAGTACAGTAGGATGTTAAAACAAATTGTTGCAAAATACCAACGCAATCATGGATACTTAGATTGGAAATCTGCAATGTCTATATGTTGACTTGAAGGCTGAGACACATTACATGGCCTTTTACAAATTGATGATGACATTACCCGGCCCTTATGTAATCCTCAATGAATTGGTGTCTTTGTGTGTATTCTTGTGTTGGCCTTGTTGGTGATAATTCTAGGGTGTTTTGGGATGTTGTGGAGCTTTCGGGGAGCTTGTTGGAGGTGTTTGGACTTCAGATGGGATGTCTCACTGTTTTGGACCTTGCTTGGAAAGATGTCTTCTTTTGGCAAAAGACATCTTTTGTAGCAGCTTGGCTCTTGGAAAGGACATCTTCTTTGCATGTCTTGCAGTTTGGTAAGATGTCTCCTCCTTGACAAAGATGTCTTCTCTGGTGTAGAGATGTTTTTTATACAGATTCTAATGGACATCAAATTGTAATTTTGAATGGTAGGCGAGATGAAAGATCACTCAAGAAAGTATAAATAAGTGTCAAAGGCCTGAGTTTGGGCAAGAGAGTAAAAGAGTTGGAAGAGTGCAAGTGAGGGAGTGCTTTTACTAGAACAGTTGTGTTCAACTGAGTGAGAGGCAAGGGAAAGTACTTGAGAGAGGTTGAGAGAATCTCTTATAAGTGTCTTGTTTTGAGCTTTGTGTCTCAAATGTTTGCAATTGAGGGATTGAGAGTGGATACATGTAGCCTCTAAGATCCTTCAAAGGTTTGAGTTGGGCTTGGCTCCTCATATTCAATGTATTTCTCTATTTTGAGAGTGGTCAATAAAGGGACAGTTTCTCAATTTCTTTGTGTTTTTGTTTTTAAAGCTAATTTTGCTTGGAAAGGTTGTGGAATGGGTCTTTTTATGGTCTGTTGGGGCAGATCCGCATCAAGGATCTTTATGGAATGAATTTTAAGAGGGGTGTAGATAGCATTCCTGAAGGAAGTGGAAAGATTGGATTTTAAAAAAATATTGCTGTATAAAAGTATGGCCAACACCTTTTGCATGTGTCAACAACTGCGTCTTTAAACTTGATATGTATGCATACCTGATTTCCAAGTGGAGAAACCACTATTGGAGGCATGCTTTCTCTACCAGGTGGCTGTGGATGTACAAAAGATAGAAATGGATTTTGTACGTATCTTCAGAAATCAAAGGTGTGTAATCCCCTTGATTGCATTAATAAGTCCTAAGTTGGTTCCAAAAGTATCAGGCATCTGCACCAGGAGACCTATGGCTATTACTGTTCTGTTTTTACATAGGTGTCACTCTTTAACGTTGCAGTATTTGGGCTATAAAGCAACAGCACACTGTATTCAAGGTGCCTACTTTTGTACTACTTGCTGGAACACAAACAGAACAAAAACCTTTTCAAGGAATTTTCTTGGAGCAACTGACTTCTTTGTAGGGTATTCAAGAGTTTAACTTAAACCACTTTATAAATGATCATATGTGCTTCTAAACTTAGTTAAGTGTTTGCCTGTCCTATCAAAAAGAATTATGCTCAATGTGTGCATGTGGGAGAGATGTGAATATAAAGGTGGATGTTGAGTGTCACTAAGAAAGATTGAATTAACAACTCTCTTATTGAGGAAAGTTTGGAGGCAGCGCCTATAGATGAAAAAATTCAAGGGAGTTGTCTCACATTATTTGGTCATGTTGAGAAGATCAGAGAATGTACTCATTAAAAGAGGTTGTTTTATTAAAGATTAGGGGAAGTAAAAAAGAGGGAGATGTAAACATACTTAGTTTGCAAGTATAAAGAAAGATATCCAAGATTTGGATCTTAATGCTAATTTCGCTCTTAATAGAAGTTAATGACAAATGAATTCAGCCCCATGTAGTCAAGATAAAGCTAGGATGATAATGATGAAGAAGTGAAAGAACTTCTCTTTATCTGACTTTCCATTATGAAAGTACTAAATGCCAATATTGGAGGATCAGTCAAGCAATTTCTTTGCTTAAACAAATTTATAATGGTCAGCAACACCTTAAATGTTCTGATTATGGTGAAAATAAGTGCAGCTTTCATGGGAAAGTTCATTATTCTGTTATAGCACCAGCCCTCTTCAAATTTAAACCAGTCGGCACTGATTCAATGGCATAAGGACTTCAAAGATTGTGAGGCCTGTAATTATAATGTTTGATATAGTTAAAAATATTGTTGCCGCTATTTTAAACTCCAGAAGGTCAATGTCAATTAGCTTCTCCAATAACTCTTGCATGGCTTCTTTGTTTTCTTGTTAGTGGAAGATATTTTATTTTATTTGGCCAATAAGCCAATTACCAGTTGATGGAAGGAGACGTTATCATGGGACGTTATCATGGCAAATAATTTGCTCATAATGGTGGAGGAGATCAACTTTGTGACAAACTTTGCGTCACGGATTTTATGTATACATAACAGAGTGGGGCAGGTCACTGTCACGGAAATTCATTGTTCGTAGCACAGAGAGAGAGAGGTGTACAAAACAACAGCGAAAATTGGGGACACATTTTCTTGCAACCCTTGCTTATATTGTTGTGCTATTTGGATTTGAACCATATTTTTAAATTGCTGAGTTTGTCTGTATCCATCTTTGTAAACTCAGCCGTCAGTGAGCTGAAGGAGAAATGGAAAATCATCATTTGGAGGAAGAAAAATCCAAGCAAGACAGCTTAGAATAACAATCATAATTATCAAAAAACTTGTCTCGTGTGAGGGAATATGATGAGTAATGATGAAAATATGACACTATGCTGTTCTTCTGGGAAATGATCCCTGCCTGCATTAACGTCAAGTGGTTTACCCAAATAGATCAAACATAGATGAGTTTGATCTAAATTTAGAACTGGTGCATGGAAGATAATTACTGGCTGTTCAATATGCTGTGTTTTTTTATGTAAGTTAAAACTCTCAATTTATGGTTGCTGAATGACAATGGACTGGTATTAAATGCAAAATACTGCTATGACTATCTGCACATTGACAACAAAATATGAGTTTTGGGTAAAAACATAAATCAATTATTACTTACACAAAAATCAGTTTGTACGATGACGTGATTATTTATGCCAAAATCATGCAAATTAAACCAGAATACAAAACCTATACGATATGATCAGTTATTCCACAATGATCAGGTATTCTGTCACTAAAATCCTGTCATATAATCATCTGTAAGCAACAATCCCAAATGTACATGATAAAGGAAATCATGTCTCCAAACAATAGATGATAAAATCAAACCACCTTGATTTTGAAAGGATGCTTAAAACTGCTTGCAAACAATAGAAGAAAATGATACCTTCGGACAAATTATAGATATATGGCTAAGCATTTACCGGTAAAAATCTCAAGCTTACCATGAGAGCTGAAATTTCTTGTATTAATGCTTTCTTTTTGAATGAAATTATGTGCACATGTTTCATTGAGATTACTGAGAGGCAATTGAGTTTTCACCAATGGTGAGAACTGAGATTTATGTGTGCATGTTTTGATAAATTTCTTGTGATCATTATTGACATTTTGGTTTCTAGAGGCACAAATGTGACTTCTTATCTTAAATTAATTTATGTTATATGTAAAATATGAAAGATGGTATGGAACACCTTTTAATACTTTATGTAGAAAATTTCATAAAGATAAGTTAGGGTTTTGTGCCAACTAGCTGTGATTTGTTTATGCATCTTGGAGAAGTTTAATAGATGCTAACATCAAGGGAGAAGGGGAAATCGTTGAGATGTGGTCCCATTAACAGTGGACAAATGCTGGTGAACGGGTTATGTATACATTTTTGTTCAAGTAAATGAAAAGGATGAGTCCTTTTAATGAAAACTCCTATGTTATCTGACATGGCTTCAATGCTGAATCAATGTTGTTATTGCAAAATTTAAACCGAACACTACTTACGAGATGGTTATTCTTGCATATGAGTTTCCGTGAAACAATTAGCATCCGGCCTAAATTTGAAAATTTTATCGTTGTCTAAGGACACTATGCAGCCTGTAAGACCTTTTTGCTTAGAAATATAGGTTACTTCTTAATGACGGTAATGTTTACTAATAACAAGTTGCATTAGTATTTCTCAATGTACGTCTGTTACTGCTGTATGTTATAATGCATTATGATTGCCTATAGCCTTTTAAATAATCTATATGAAATATTATAAGATTAAAATTTTTATGATATTTCATGCTTTTAATGTTGCAACTAAATACTAATTTTTTGGTTGGTTGTTAGGAACCAGCACGATTGTTGCTTTTATCAGAACGATCAATCTGTTAGCAATAAAGGATTTTGTGAAGGGATTCCTCTAATAAGTTTTCCCGTGCCTTATGATTCAGAATCATTTATGTGGCAAAGTCCTCTGTCGTTTATGATTCAGAATCATTTATGTGGCAAAGTCCTCTGTCGTCAATGTTCACATCAGGTTGGAGAAAAACTGGCCATCTGCCCACCATAGTTTATCGCCCCATTCGGCCTTCGGATCTTGATATCTTGAAAGAGCTACATCAAGCCCTATTTCCAATAAGGTCTCCTACATTTTCTATATGTTTCTGAATCTGTTATGCTTATATAGGCTTTCAGAACATACTTTAGTGTAGCATCTGTTAGCAGGTATGAGGCAGAGTTCTTTTTGAGCGTTGTCAATGGTCAAGGCATTATTTCATGGGCAGCTCTTGACACCAGTAGGCCTGGTGCTCAGGCAGATGAGCCAATTGGTTTTGTAACTGCACATGTAGTTGTAGCAACAGAAGCTGAGGTTTTCCTCTGCCCTTTTATCATGTTCTTCAATGAATTTAGTTTGAGTTCCTTTCATAATACATGTTGATCTGATTTATTATAATAAATATAACCTTTTCAATTTCTCAAACACGGACTTGAATTCTAAACCTCCAAGCTGATCGTGTTGACTTAGTATGTCCATAAAAGTCCTATGTTTTGTTGATAAGCAGGCAGCAGATATGCTAGGTTATGAAATGCTGAGGAATGATCAAACATTAGTTTATATTCTTACTCTTGGTGTCATTAAACCATACAGGAACCTTGGAATAGGTATCTTTTGCAGAATTTGAAATTGAAGTTGTTTTCTCATAGTTTTTTTTTAAAAAGTTTTTTGTCTCCTGACATTAAACATTTATTATGCATAGCTTCATCTTTAGTTTGGGAGGTTATTGATTATGCCACAAGCATTCCAAGTTGTCGGGCTGTCTATTTGCACGTCATCTCTTATAATCAGTCAGGGATTCGCTTTTACCAAAAGAACTCTTTTCAGTGCGTAAGGAGACTTTCAAACTTCTATTACATAAATGGATACCATTATGATGCTTATCTTTATGTATACTATGTCAATGGTGGACGAGCTCCCTGCTCACCTATGTAAGTTTTTATGAACATTGCTGAATTGGTTCTGATGCAATTCTGTCTATGGTCAACTCCATAGTACTCTTGGGTCACTAATCTTAAACGCCTTTTCGTCGATGTCTTTGCAGTGACTTCTTGGCAGCTGTTGGTGCTTATCTAAAAAGGCTGTTCCATTTTTTTTATTCAAGGCTTTGGAAATCTGACAACAGAATGAGGAAATGGTTGAAGTGCAAACAAGCTGATGAGCAAGTGAATTCCAGTCACCGACTGCATGTTCCTGACAATGGTAAATGCCAACAGGTCTAATTGTGAAATTAAAAGTGAGTACTTATTCAAGATTTTTTTAAATAAATGCAAGTATTAGCTTTTTAAAGCTTGGTTTTTACTAGTCAAAACTTACTTTAGAAGTGCATAATTGTTTACCCCTAAATGCATGGTGAATAGTACACTAACAACCTTCTGTAGCTTTGATTTCAGGAAGATTCTATGCACCAGTGATTTCCTTCCTAGATACAGTTCATTTTTAATTGAAAAATTTGGATGACATCGAATGATGAAAGTGACACGCTTAGTCAGAATTTGATGATTCAACTGTAAGCTAAAGAGATTTCATTCAGAAGACTGGTTTTCGAGGAAAACAAGCGTTTGTCAGACGAAGAAGTTGATCTTGATTAAAATAAGTTAACTATCTGGATTCTAAGTCTGTATCTACTTAATAGGACCAGAACCAGAATATTTGTAATAATGTATATATTCTATGTATTCAATTTCAAGTGCAAGAGTAATTTTTGGTTTTTAAGTGCTCATCCCCTTAAAATTTAAGCGACACTTTTTAAAGTATAATTATGAGACTTTATTAAAATAAAAAATAATAGATTGAGCTTTTTGTTTTATATTTGTGTGGTGGTTTGTTTTTATTTTCTCATTTGGCGAAGGGAATAGGCTAAATGAGGTGACTAAAAGCTCATTTTAATATATAGGTAGAACATGACACAGTTGTGATTGTTATTTTTTTGCAATATTTTAAAATTTTTAACATAATATCACAAGTACATAATTTAATTTAAAATTATACACTTGTGGGTAGGCATCTCCATGGATGAGAGTATGATTTTGTGAAACTATTGAGAACCTTAAAATATTTCATTTTCATCAAGTTGCTTTCTTTTCTTTTCATTTTTTTGCTTGTATTTTGTTTTTAAGTTTTAATTTCTAACTGAGCTAACTAAAAGTGAAAAAATTTATGAAAGGCAAATGATGCGAGAGAACAATTAATTAACTAATAAATGTATAACATTGAATAGTAGCCTTTTATTCCTTATAATTCTATGAAATCAATTTAAATCTTTGTTTTTATAATGATATTTCTTTGTTATGTCGAATTTGCTATTTTTGATAACAATTTTGTTAAGGTAAAGTAATTTTGCTGAACTTTAAATGAATTTTACTTTTCCTAAATTTTAGCTTTGCTTAGAATACTTATTTAAATTTGCAACGTTAGATAAATTTATCTTTGAGTGAAATTGTTTAAACTAAAAAGAAAATTTAAGTTTATTGTCCTCGTCATCTTCATCCTGACCTTGTCCCAACAAAATAGGTTTGGCTACATAAGTTCTCTTTTGTTATTCATTTGAAGAGCTAGCCCTGTGTTTTGGGCGATGATGTTGCATGTTATTTCTAGATAATGACATTAAGTTGTTGCTGATTTTCCATAGTAACCAAGCTCTATGATTGTTGCACATTACATCTAGGGAATGAGTTAGCATTTGTAAAATTTGAAAAAGAACTCATCAATGAGATTTGGCAAGGTTTTATAGTCGATTGCCAATTTGATACTAACCCTCCTTTTGTATCTTGGCTTGGCATAAACATTGGTAGAGTTAAGGAAAATTGAGTTTACACTTTAGCGAAAGTGCTATTGAAAAATAGAGAATTCAATTGATCAAAGCAATAATTTTAACCAATGGTTGATTCTTCTTGCTACTATTACAAGGGTGATATCGTTGTACATTATGAAAGTTTTGAAACTTTGATTTTTTGTATTTAGGTTGTGCAACCAACACAACACGATGCTATAGTAGAACATAAATAATAATAACATAATTGTATCCTAAGCATAACTAGGATTTACAACTTGTTATATGCAAAGCAACAAATTCACTAAACTATGCTTTCATAAGTGATATAATTTTAGTAGGAAATTTGGAATACTTTTGAGAGTTTTTACTTCTTACAACATGAAACTATACTTTTAATATGGTAATAATTCATGTGAAACCTTTAGACATTGTTAATTGAATTACGAGTCTTGGCTTGGTAACCCTAGGTCATAGGTTCGACTTTACTAAGTAGAATTGAGCTATAAAGTTCTATAAATCTTGGGATGTACCTATGTTTCAATTATTTCAGGTTCCAACACCCCCATTTTTATTTTAATTACACTTAAACAAATGGTTTGCTAGTTGTGCTTCATTTGTTTTTTAACTAATGATATTGATAAAATTTCATGTTAATTTTTTTTCGTTGACTTTTTGTTGTACTATGTCATGATGTTATTATCTTAGGATCTTTTATAAGAGAATGCATTATTTGTGACTGAGATTAACACCATAATATCTATTCATAATATTTCTTTTAACTCTTTTTATAAAATTGTCATTCATAACTTTTATTGTATTATTAACATCTTTGTTTCAATTGTCATTTCTGTAAAGTCCCATCCCTTGTTAAGGGCGGAAATGTATTGTAAAAATGTAATTAACGTTCAAATGAAGGGATGCCTTGTTATGAGGAGTTACAATTATTCATGTATCCCTTGGGAATGAGGTGACCTATGCCATTTAAGGCCAAGCTTAGAGCCCATGCCAAGTATGGAGTTGTGGAGCCTAGAATGGCAAGTGACGAGAGCCAGATGAAGTAGGACAAGAATAGATTGATCACCCCTTCAGCTGGACAACCTAACCATGGTGGTAGTGCTGGATTGCCTTGAAGGCCTAAGTGGCATGGGAAGATAACCTAGAGGACGTTACAGTAAACCACTCTTATTAATAAAATTCTTTTTATTTCTATTTTCTTTTCTATTCCATGTTCCAATTATTTATTTACCAATTACTCATTATTCAAAGTATTTTATGATATTTCCATTATATTACTTATGAATGTGATAAATGCAATGAATTATGCGAACAATCGTGTTTTTACGACATCCGGGAATAGGATGTCAAAATTTGTAACTTATGTCATGTTATGAACACATGTTCTAACTTATAATGATCAAAATTTCATACTTCACTAGGTTCTTAATGAATTCAGGCTCATGTTGTTCACAATACTTTGTTAAATTTATTCTAAACTTAACTTCACAAACTTCTCTCGTACTTTGCTAAGTCATAACTCACTTAACTTTACTTATGAATCACATCTTGGAAGTCTTTCTTTCTTTCATTCCATCATAAGCTTCTAAATAATCTTCACTTATTGAATTTTTTTGTTGACTTTTTGTTACACTCATGTTGGAGTTTGACTTTATGCCTTGCAGCAACTCCATAATTCTCTAGGATCTACATGTAAAATGGCAAGATCATAACCCTGTTTTTAATAGTAACTACTTTTCGTAATTCTCTATAGTTGTGAGTATCACAAGTCTTATTGATTTAATTGCTTATGAATTCTCTTATGATGAACAAAGTTATATTGTCTTGAATTCGTAACTTAGTACTATTTATAAGTTATCATAAATAGTCTACAAGAAGTGCTATTTTTGGTTTTGGTAAATTGTAGTCATAATCTTTGGACTTATTGTATATTCCATATTTAGTAATATTGTGAATATAAGAACTTCTTGTGTTTTGGTGATGTTTCTTTTCCTTTGGTAGTACATCTTCTTTTGGATTTCACTTGCTCTTCATCATCAAGTTATAATACACTTACGATTGTTCTTTGTAACTCATTATGTTGTAAATGCTTGTACGTGGACTTATCATAGTCTTCACTTGGTACATCATCAAGTTCTAAGTAAACTTAACTTCACCTTGTTTATTGTACTTTAGTAAGTTCCTCTTGAACTTAACTTCATAAAATTCTCTCATGATTAACTTAACTTCACTTTGCTTACAGATCACATCTTGTAAGTCTTTCTTCTTCTTTTTTATTCCACTGTAACCTTTTGGACAACCTTCTCTTCTTGTTTAAGAAACTAGACCAAGCTATGTATGTTAGAACTAGGATCTTTGAGTATGTATGTCACAACTAGGATCTTTGTCTATGTATGTCCCAACTGGGGATCTTTGGCTATATATGTCATAATTTAGATCTTTGGTTTTCTTTAAGAAATTGGATCGTGTTACAAGTATTGCACATATCTCTTCCAATATTTTCTTTGACTACTACTTTTCCATACATTTGGTGTATTGGTGTAGGAAAATGTTATATCTTACAAATCATTCTTTGTGCCTAGTTGTTTGTTTGATGATTATCATTCCATGTTAGCATAGTATCTTCTATCTTCTCCTTCCTTTAGGATGGTGTTACTACAACTAGTACACATTTAGTTATGGTTGTCTGTTATTGCATGAGCTTCGTTATTTACAACTGCTTCTTCCCATTCATTGTGAATTGGTTCATGATATTCTTTGTTTTATGAGTTACCTCATGGGGTTTAATATGTGTTATGAACTCTATAATTGTTTTTCTGCTTCTTCTTCATGGTTATTTTTTAGTGATTCTTCAAACTTTCTCCTCTTCGATCCTACATTGTTCTAAATATGATGATAGATGATTGATGATATACAAATAGTAAAGTCCATGGCTTTTATTTGTTATAAATAGTTATGATTTTTTAAATCTTTGTAACCTTTCATTTAGCTTTGTACTTTCTCATGTTGCTCTATTAACACCTTTTTGTGGATCATTAATGATCAACTAATAATTGGATACTTTACGATTATATTCTAACATATATACAATATCATGGTTGGTTAGTAATGAAAATGATCCTCAAAATGAAAATATATTTGACATTTTAAGGATACCATGAGAAATACAATGTATATATTGATCTTACTATAAACAATTATTGATGCGTATCACTTTAATTTAAAAAATGTAAATTACATCATATTTTTGTGAGATTCAGCAATCAAATTGCAAAATATCCCAATAATATAATTTTGAAACAAATATAAATTTCCTATTGTAACAATAATTGGATACGAATNAAAATATAAATTTCCTATTGTAACAATAATTGGATACGAATGTAGTTTGAAAGCAGAAAAAAATGAATAAATGAAACCTTATTGAAAAAGAACTTTTAAAAGTAACAAAAAAATGGAAAAAAGTAAAACTAGCATTAGCAAATATAAGATAGCTTTTTCAAAAAGTGGTTAAACACTTCGTAGTGTGGATTTTTGAATATAAGTCGTGGCATTATTAATAAAATTATTACACTATATAATAATAGTAGCAGTATTTTTTGGTATGATCTTTATCATCATCATCATCCTAGCCTTATCTTAATTACGTGAAGCTACCTATATTAATTTTTTTAGTAATTCACTTCCATTAAGAGCCAAATAAGCATTAATACCAAATCTTGGATGTATTTCTATATGCTTGCAAAGTATTCATGTTTAAGTCTACCTCTTTCGTTGTTTCTCCTTTACTTTAATTAAGCAATTCTAAGAGGTACATTCTTTGTCTTCTTAGCACATGATCAAACTATCTAAAGATTATATTCCTTAATCTTTTTATATATCAGTGGTAATCCCAAACTTCCATTAGTAAAAAAGTTAATGATTTGATTTTTTGT
>MNCI01018652.1:3518-33467 GCA_015680685.1 Gnetum montanum
TAGTTATGTTTTTATGCTAGCTAGAGGAGCCATATCCTGGAGGAGTGGAAAGCAAACCTTGGTTGCTACTTCCACAATGGAGGCAGAGTTCATTTCTTGTTTTGAGGCTACTTCACATGGTGTATGGTTAAAGAGTTTCATATCAGGGCTTAGAATTCTGGATTCAATAACTAGGCCATTACAGATATTTTGTGACAATTCAGCTGCTGTCTTTATGGCTAAGAATAATAAAAGTGGTAGTCGAAATAAACACGTCGACATAAAGTACTTAGCCATAAGGGATCGCATTAAAGAAAATAAAGTGGTCATAGATCATATCAGCACTGAATTAATGCTAGCTGATCCTTTGACCAAAGGAATTCCACCACGGTCATTCAAGGATCGTGTCACTCGGATGGGACTTGGTTCCATGATGTAATATGTTGTACAACATTACAGTGTTAATGAAACTCTATTCAGTTGTGCGTTTTCTCATACAGTTGCGCATAAAGTCATTAGAGAACACACATATAAGGTCGGACAGCGAATAAACATTGGGTTTATTCATACAGTTAAAGTTACCATATAAAGGAATTAACTTTGAGAAATAATACATTGTAATACATGGAAGATACTACTCGCATTAAGAGGAACTATCGCCATGATTCATGTATTTGTTTCTTGAAAGTTGGATATTAGAATAAATATGGAGACCAAGTGGGAGATTGTAACAATGTGATAGCTTTGGATAGCGACATGACAGTTTTCGTTGCTATCCATTGACAGCTTACGTTGCTATCCTTGGCAAGCAACGTGTGGAAACGATTGTCATCAATTGCAACATATGGTGACAACTCGTTGCAATCCATCCGTTGAAATCTATTCATTGTTATCTTGTAATAGTCTCATATTTTTCTAATAAATGTTAACTGATTCCGAGGCCTTTTAGCTTCTTGATGGGAGAACAAGGCACAGGGAATCAATTGCAGTGTAGCAGTTCAGGTCCCTTTCACAATCGCTTACAGTCTGCATACACCATCACCGCAGAGCGCCCGTGTGAAAGAAGATCCGAAACATTCAAGCATCAATGGCATCAATGGCTGGAGGTCAATTCGATCTATTTTTCAAAATTGATTTGTGCATCTTTGTTTCATGCACATTTGTAGATTAAGAGATCTGTTTTTACATGCTTCCACTTGTGCAATCCGATTTTGATGCACGTAAGATTTATTACATCAGAAACCTTGCAGTTAGGGTTGAAAACTCACAGGGTTCTGTTTCTTTTGATGATCAAACAGAAAACTCAGTAGGGCAGTTGAAAGCATTTCTTTGTTATCTTCAGCTCTTCTAATAAGATAAGTCTTTACCTTCTCTACAGGTCTAAAGGGCAACTATTTATTAACATGAAATCTTGCCTTAACTAGACGTAAAGAAAGATTGTCTGCCATTCCCTTCAATCGAGCAAACTGCAGAGATAGATCCTCTTTCCTGATACCCAACTCTCCACTTTTCTGGCATGCCAATTTGGCTGTGAAAAACAATTCAGATTTTACCTTCGGCGAACACCTCCTCTCTACCTTAGCAGTATCCCCCGAACAAATCCCAAAAATGGCTGTTTAGACACCAACAACAACCATAATCCATAAGGGAGCATTTTGATGTAAGAAAGCCAACCTTTCCATTAGGAATTGGAACAATTTGATATTTTCACCTCCAAAATTGAATCAGAGTTTGATTCAGACTCGGGATCTAAATGGCACTTGATTTCTTTTTTGATGTGTTGCCTACTATGCTTTATCATTTTATTTGATTTGGTGTGAGTGAATAAGTAAACAATGATGTCAACTTGCAAACCAAAGATGGCTGCAGCTTGGAACAGAAATGCAAGACGGTTTTGGTGAGGGTGCAAGCGACGACCCAGTGTTGGAAGACTCAGCGGAGGAAGATCTGACCAAGGAGAAGGAGAGGATGTCAGTTTCAGCTTTTGATGGAAGTAGGTGGAAAAAGGCTTTTGCAGAGGCTTTGCAAGGGAAGCGATGGTTCGAACCAGACAAAATGGACCTTGACGAACAAGAGGATTTTGAGCCATTCCGGAATCTAGAGGACCCAGCCATCTACATCTTCCCTAGGGTGCTGCAAGCATAACAAAGGAGGTTTCAATGGGCCATAATCGGGACTTTTAGCAGCCGTGCACCACTGCAACGAGACATGCAAGCCTAGGTGAGCTACGCCTGGAAAGGAATGGCAATGCAAGTTAACGCACTCCTAAGGGAATGCTACGTTGTTGGGAACGCTACGTTGTTTGTGCTTGAGTGTAGGAAAAATATGATGAAGATCAAGGCAACTATGGCTTGGTGTAAGAAAACGTGCCTTGTTAAGGGACTCTTTTGTGGTTTCATGCAACACTGATCCTTGTGCTAGATTGTGATCCTTGTGCTAGATTATGAGGGATCTAGGGGTGAGGCAACCCTTTGTGGATACACTTTACTAGATTGTGAGGGATCTAGGGGTGAGGCAACCCTTTGTAGATACATTGTAACATGCTACCCATGATGTCTACAACGGTTGATTTAGCACTTATGTGTTATACTTGATGGGATATTATAGATGCTTCCAATACTTAGGTATATGGTGCACCAGGTGTGTCTCCCATCTACCAATTGATGATGATCATGTATTATGTTGTGCATGTAGGATTAGTGATTACTACGACAGTCTATCTTGAATACGCTCTGGATGACACACATTGATTTGAGACTCAAGGATGGTGCTGAATGGTACTTTTCCAAAGTAGGACCATTTCACTTGGTATCGAAGCATGAGTTGTGCGTTGCAAGTGCAATTTGTGGTTCATTGCTTGATTGCTCGTCAGACATGGCACAAAGGAAGAAGAGCAAGAGGAGCTTCAATGTGAATGATGCTCCTGCTTGAAAACCCTAAAAATGCGGGGTCATCCTTGCTTCACCAGGCTCTTGTAGTTCGCATAGCACTATGGCAATTCATCAAGAGGAGAACGTTCTAAGTCCAGGTCGGCCAGTTCGGTTAATTTTCAACTTTGAGCATGGAGAGGTTCTGTACCATCCTGCCTGCCCATCAAAGTAGCCTAAACAGCCAACAACCTGCTCAGAAACAGTATGCGGAATCGGCAGCAGCATTTTGGATGCACAAGAAACAGTTCAGCAAGTTTTCTAAGTCACGAAGCCTGCTATGCTATGTAGCGTAGCAAGCTCCAAAAGATGATTGCGGAATGAAGTGCTATGCTATGCATAGCGTAGCATGGCAACGACTTCATTACCCACTCCTCTAGCCCAATTTCGAGTTTTGCAGTGACGTCCCTTTCCGTTAGGAAGCGGCGGACCATGTCTGCTGCTATGCTACCCTGAGGTACATGGCGCAGCAAAGGGTAGCAATCCTGCGGAATAGACAGAAGGCAGTTCGAAAGGTGAAGTCAACAGAGTTTGCGAGACTTGCATTGCAAGAGAAAAGGTTTGTAAAACAGCAAAGCTTTCACGACTAAGGCAAGTTTCTATGCTACATAGCGTAGCTTAGCGTAGCAAGCATGGGACATATAGCAGGACACGCGACAAAGTGGTACGCTACGCCAAACATGTCACGTCACAAAGCACAGTAAAGCATACAGGTGGGTGTGCGACATTAATGCACTCCACCTAATCAGACTGTTGCCAGACGCCTCCAAATGTTGACGGCGCAATTACAGCGTAGTAGGATTGCAGTTATTGCATATAATATCGCATCACAATGGTCTTGTAGGTCCAATGGTCACAAACGACACGAGTGATGCCAGCAAGACAATCAAGGCCTGAGGCACATAACATCCAAACCACCCCTTTCGCATGCCCTCGATCCTATAAATACCCCGACAAATAGCATGCAAAAGGGTCTGCAATTTTTAAGAGTTTGCAATTTTTAAAGTTGGCAGTTTCAAAAGAGTTGGCATCCTTCTTGAAGCAGACAGCTTCCAAGTGGTGGGAACTTTGAAATTCTGAAACAAAGATTTTCCCTCTCTCCAGCATTGTAATATCAAAGTCACCTATTTGATACTGTAAACAGCGGGTCTCTCTCAGCTAGCATGAGGTCCCTGTCTCCGTTCTACCACCTTGGTAGAACCCCGTATTGCTTGTACATGAGTCCACGCCCAACACATAGCTCTCTTTGCTCGGCATGCCTTGGTTACCCTCGAGATTTCTGCACTCCGCCACGCGGTGCAGCCGATTGTATCCACCTTGGCCGAGCGAGTTTGTAGCTTCGAAGTGGTGCATGTTTCTAACCACATTTTACTTTATCTTTCATTTGTTATCTCATTCTTGCATTATTTTCTGTCTTATTTACCTTTAAACATTACTCTATATTACTGTTGCATTTTCACAGTTTCTCCCTTGCTTCATTTGCCCTTAACCATTATCTCACATTTCGCATTATTTACATTGCAAAAGGCTATATTGACACCGATATAAGTCCTTGTCTAATCGACTAGACCTTTCAGGGCAATGCGTGTCCGCACACACCCAGCACGGCCCTCCCGCGAATACAGGGTTGGAACTATTGTGCCCGTTGACCCCCGGTGTTCTTTCAACCACCGACGTTTTCGATCGCTACAGTTTTCTGGCACTAAAAGGAGGGCCTTTTGTTGCCTTTGTCGCGTGTCACAGTAGTTCTGTGAGCCTTTTGTACCCTGGTACACATGAGCATAAACACGACACCCTCTTGCGGTTGTTTGCACTTTGTACGGTGTAGATCGGTCGCCTCGACGGTTCCTCCAGAACCCTACAGAACACAAGGCCTCCGATCACCGGTTAACTAGCTCATTCTACGGTTGTTTTGCATGCATTCTACACCCCATCTCATGTGGTACAAACTAGTCACCTCAACGGTCCCTCCGGGATCTTGCGAGATATAAAGCCTGCCCAATTGCTAGTTAGCTTGCGCATCCTACGGTTGTCTTGCATGCATTCTGTACCCCATCCCGTGTGGTATAGACCGGTCACCTTGACGGTCCCTCTGGGACCCTACGAGACATAAAAGTCTACTTGATCACTAGTTAATTTTCTCGTCTTACGGTAGTCTCGTAAGCCTTCCACACCCCAGCTCGCATTAGCGTAGACTTGACACCCATCTCTGGTTGTTTACACGTCGTGCGGTGTAGATCGGTCGCCTCAACGGTTCCTCTGGAACCCTACGAGAAAGAAAGCCTTCCGACGGTGATTTAACTTGCATTTCCTCTTACAGTAGTCTTGCATGCGCCCTGCACCCTAGCTCGCACAGGCATAAATGTGACACCCTTTGAGGTTGTTTGCGCCTTGTGTGGTGCAGGTTGGTCACCTCGACAATCCCTCCGGGATCCTGCGAGACATAAAGCCATCTTGATTGCTTGTCAACTGAACCTGCCTTACAGTAGTCTTGCACGTGCTCTGTGCCTCATCACGCACAGGCATAGATGTGACACCCTTTGCGGTTGTTTACGCTTTTTGTGGTACAGATCGGTTGCCTCGATGGTTCCTCTGGAATCTGGCAAGACGTAAAGCCACCTTTTGTTGCTTTTTCAATCCTTCTATTCTTTTGCACCTCTTGCATTTTTTGCATAATCACTTGCTTAGCAATGGCTTCCACCACCACCGCTGTTGACACCTTTAACGCGGAGGTGCCCTTCACGGTCCAAGGCACTACTAGTGCTGAACAACTGCTGAATCCAATGTAGGAAGCACGTCAGTCTCTCAGAATCCAAAACCAAGGACTTGAGGGACTGGCCCAACAACACGAGCGTTATAGCTTCCTTTGTGCAAAGGTGCAGGCTAATCTGCTGTTGGATTTACATGAACTCGAAGAAAAATGTAGCTTCAAGTTCGCTTACTACAACGGGAAGGAATTCATTCCTACCCTCAACATTTCCCTGCCTTTAACACAAGCGTAACAAAGGCTTCTAGATCAACTAATCCAGTTGACCAGGCTTAGGGAGCAACAAGACATAGTGTCCAACCAGGATGATGCCTTTCAAGATGGACAGGAGGAACTCGATTCCCAATCTAACGAGGGAGGTCAGGCCAACCCCGTTCCTGTCCCGCCTACCCAGTCCTTCTAGGCCAACTCACTACCTGTCACCACTCCCTTTGTCATCATGCCAATGCTTCAGCAACCTACAACTACAACTGCAATGGGTAGCCATGCTACATTCCCAGCATATCATCACCCTTATTCCCCGGTTGTGTTCGCAACAACTGTGCTGCTGCAAGTTGTTCATCAGCGCATCCCTGCAGTACGTAGCATGCCTATCTCGGCTACCCGACTGCATATTCTTACTGTACCTACCCTGCAACCGCAAATAACTTCTATGTCAATTCCTATGCTCGCATCTATTCCACCTGTAATAACACGCCCAGGCTCGTCCACGTGGTGGACCCCGTTTGCCTCTCCGTCTATTCTACAACTGTCGCAGATGTCTCATTACACTCGCCCTCAGACTTACCCGACCCCGCAAGCGGTATATCCTAGCCCAAGGCCATGGTCTATCCCACCGGTGACCCAAACCATCTATCCGGCAGCACCTTTAGCGAGGATGGTCCCAACGGCACCATCAATGGGTCAATCCGCCACCGCCACCATTCCACATATGGGAACCACATCTGCGGTCCCTCAACCGTCTAGAACGTCGTCAGGTCTGGACTAAGCATTTCAGCTCATTCAGACCCTTACTGAGGAAATAAAACGCCTCAAAGATGTTGGGTCCGACACAGTACAAGTCATGGACTTTTACCAGGACGACCCTATCAGCCCTACAATCCCTGCTCTAACATTACCACCTGAGATGCCTCTCCCGCACTTCACGAAGTACGACGGGGAGGGAATCTTTGCTATTGCAACAATGGCCGCATACGATCATTTGTGTCTTTGCCATGTCCCTAGCCGGAAAAGCCCTAGATTGATACCGCGCATTGCCACGTTCATCTATTTCAACTTTGAAAGAACTCTTGACCCAGTTCGTGACACACTTCAAGTACAACCTGATGCCAGAAACCACACTGGACCAGCTGATGAGTGTGAAACAAGACCCACTAGAACCAGTCCAAAAATTTATCCAACGTTGGAGCGCGACCCTTAACGAAATCCGCGAGCCCATCGCGGAGGCTCACTTGTTAGCTATCTTCAAAGGTGCAGTAAACGACTTTATCAAGTCTAAACTGTATTACCTCGTTCCACGCTCTCTGAATCAAGCTTTCACTCAAACTAAAAGCATACAAGACGCGGCCGAGGCAAGTAGAGACCCGACCTACATCGCTTACAAGAACACCTTTGCAAAAAAGGACAAAGGTAAGGCCTCAACAACCACAATGGCTGCTATGGTGATCGAGGCCAAATGTAAGCCTAGTAGCAGCGATAGCAAAAATAACAAGAAACTGACCCTACTTGCGGCTAACCCTGCGCCCAAACTGGGCCAAACATTGCAACCTACTACATCTGCGACTAACACATCTGCATACACTAAACTAAACTTTGAACATAAAGATCGCTCGAAATACACCACATTGCCTCTTAAACCTTCAAAACTCCTGAAGCAACTGTTGGCAGCGGGATACATCCAACACAAGCATATGTCAGAAGAAGCAAATGCAAGACACCAACGCTATTGCAAGCTCATTAGGAATCCCTCTTTGGCCCTACCCAATGAGCCTCCAGTTCCTAGGGGTTTCAGGCTGGACAGGTTTTGTGACTACCACCAACTCTGTGGTCACTCCACAGATTATTATCTGTCGTTGCAGGACGACATCCAAAGGTTGATTGATCTAGGGAAGCTGATGCTGGATGAAAGCAACCTAGTACGCCCTGAAAATCAATCTATGTATGTCTACACAGATCCCCTCAACACCAACAATCCTGGTTACATAATCAACGCCATCGGCATTGACAATGATCCCATGCCACCCCACCAGCCTTTTGTGATCCGTGTGCCTCAGTGTAGTGCACCAACACCACCAATGGTTGGTCTAAGCTTGCAGCCGCCCTTTATCTTGAAAGTCCCACCACGGACATCTACCTTCGTATCACCTATTGGCGAAGCCACACAATCTCGTCAATTAACACCTCTAGCTCCATTCATCATCAGGGGGCCAATGTCTTCAACGGTCCCTATCCCGCGCAACATCATTAAGCAACCTCCTCGCCCCACAAGGCGAGAAGCCTGCTTGGTGGGCAAAACGTCAAAGGGAAGTACCGTCAAGGGTATCCCCAAACCCACGCCTTCGCCCCTCGCATTTGCATCTTCATCACCTAAGATGAAGATCGACACAATTACACAACCTGCATTACCTTGCTGACAAGGATCTGAACCTAGGTCTAGGGTTGTCTCTCCTCAAGAGATTCGTCTTCTAGGACGAATTGAAGAGGAGGAAAGTGTCAAACAGATGAGCAGCCAAGACTTCTTGGATGCCCTCACCCAGGTCGGGCAAGCCCTAAAGTAGAAAAACACTACATTGAGCTTGTATGACCTAGTCCTGACATCTGCACCCCACTGCGAGGCTCTAGTTCGCATGTTAACGGTGATTTCGGTCGACGAAAACATGCTAGCAAAAGAGGAAGCAATCCACTCGATCATACTTCCCTCTGTACCCACGGAGTCTACAATACCTCAGTTAACTTTCAGCAGCGACGCCATTAAGAAAGATCCCGAAGGGGCTCAAGTGACTACAACACCTCTCTTCATCATAATTCGGGTCAGCCAACACCGAATCCAAAGGGTACACATCGATGATGGGGCTGCCACAAACATCATTTCCTTCCCTATTATAGATAAGTTGGAATAGGTCGATCAGATTAAACCAACGGCGACATCGTGTCTAAGGTCCTTCAACAAGGCACACATCCTGGTGAAGGGCACGGTTCACGTAAACTTCGTAGTAGGGGACCAGTTCCCCACAGACGCAACGTTCATCGTGGTCGAAAAAATGCCTGGGATTAACCTGATCTTGGGAAGATCATGGTTAGCACAACTTAGGACTATCTCCTTACCTATACACCAGGAAATCCACTTACCATACGCAGGTAGGAAGGTGATAATACATGGTGATGAAGTGGTAATGCAAGCAATCAGTAACGTAGGCATGGAACAAGGTTCAGAAGTTATAACCTCTGAAGATGAAGAGCTTGTTCATGCATGCATTAAGCATGCGACAAAGGAATCAGTCCAACGAGCCGTCATCAAATCGAAAATGCATGGGTTGAGTTGCCCTTCCAAGCGAAGGATAGTGATATGACTGGGGGCCCTGGAAAAATGCCTCGACCTTATGTTCCGATCAACCCACGAAAAGTCAAAAGGCAGCTACGCATAGCGTAGCAGCCTTACGACTTCCCGCTCAGTTGCTATCCTTGCACATTCACCATCTCCTTGCCTTGTCAATATGTTGTCTTTTCAACATGGTACGTTACAGCCCAAAATGGCCTAAAACTAGCATTGTCGCCTTTCGCTTTAACTTATTACGCAACGGCCCGAAATGGCCCAAAACTAGCAATGGCCCGGAATGGCCTAAAACTAACATACGAGAGCATGAAAACTTTACATAGTACATAAGTTAATACAAAATAGGTTTCCTTTCTGAAATTTCTCATTTCATTCAAAATTTTTTTCCATTGGCAGTGTTTGCAAAATTTTCAAAAAAAAAGAAGAAAAAAGAAAGTCCCATGTTGTCATGGATTATCTCCATTCGCATCGCCTTCGCCATTTGCCTCCGCTTCATCTACTTGTGCATCGCCTACTCCTGTGTTGTCTCCTGCTGGCTCTTCATTTCCTCCCTCCATGGGTCTCACACCTTCATCGCAAACCTGTATCCCAAAAATGAAGTAGTTAGCTAGGGCGACAAATGCAATAAATGCTAACTATAGCATAGCATTAAAGCGACTAACCTGAGGGGAGCCTGCATCGGTCTCAAGGGGTATCTAATCTAGACCAATCTTGAGGCAACGCCCAATCTCCTCTATCGAAATGTCCATCCAACGCCTGTCACTAGGCTTAGCATTCGTAGTAGCAACCTTCTCCCTTTCCAAGGTCGTCCACTATAGAGGTTCTGGGAAAAGGGAGGCGGTTGTGGTCTCTCCTGTAGGAAGGTTCACCTTCAAGTCAGGAGACTCCATGACCCTCACCTGCTCTTCAAACTTAGCATAGGTCTCAGAAGCGCCGATGGCCTTCACGAACGTTTCGTACGAGAATGCCTCCACAGCAGCCTCTTTATACAATCTTCGATGGGTTTCGTTTTCCAACTTGTATGTATGTTTGTGATCCCTCTGGATTTTCCCCCATTCGAAGACCTTAGCGCTGATGTCCTTCATATCTTGGCACTTCTGGGCTAGCAAGTCCATCTTCATCTGCTGCTCGACTATCTTGTGGGTGGACTCAACGTTTTGATGAACGACAGTCTAAAACTTCGCATAGTCGTCTACAACCCTTTGCAAATCAACAGGGTCAGTGTTACGGTTTATGAAGAAATTGATCCTCGACCTGAGGTTCTCCACCTCGGCGACCAGCTCAGCCTCTCTCTGTTCAGTCCTTTGGACTCATTTCCACAGGTCTTCATTGATGCATCTACACTCCCACAAAGAGCGCGCCAAGTGCAAGACACATTTGTAAGCCTCGTCAAAAGTACGACGAGACACCTCGGTCATGTTGGATGAGAGTGTGGGCACTGCGCCAACCTCCATAGGTCGCGCCGGGTCCCACTTGAGCCAAGAAGCTGTTCAACGCACAGAGTGTAGTAATCACGTTAGCATAACATAATCAACAAACTCAAAAAGTTTTAGCGTAGCAACGTAAGGACAGTTAACACTCCTACTTACCCGCACGAGGGTTCACCTGCTGAAGGCGTTTGATCATGTCATCTACAAGTCCCTAGACAAACACAAACTTATCAGGGACTTCAGCCCATGACTCCGTACGAGGCAGGGGAGGTCTTGAGACATCAGCAGTAACACCTGTTACACGATTAAGCATGTCAACAATAGCCAAAATGGACTATGATGAGGCAAACGTCTCACTAACTCACCAATGCCTGACTGTGGTCCTTCTTCTTGCTGAGGCAAGATGACCGTGGTAGCCATAGTAGAAGGCTCGGCCAAGTCCATGAAAACCCCTACCTCATGTGCTGGTGCCTTTCCTTTCAAGAGACCAGTGTCTTTTTTATTTTGGGGAGGTACCTCTTCGTTGGTAGAAAGAGGCTTCCTAATGGCAAGAGCCCCTGCCCTAGAGGCAAGAGCTCCATTATTCCTGACCGGGGCCCTTTCCTCCAAAACCAGGGCCTCCGTGTCTTTACTTGTCGCCCCCGTCTTGAGGGCCGACACTTCCTCGTCGTCTTCTTCTTTGTCTTCTTCTTCTTCTGCTCACAAAAGAGCATACATACGTCAATTCGAAACAAGTTAACTCAAAACAAATGCCACGCTACGATGCACTACTTAATGAAGCATAGAATAGCAGATAATAGCAAAGTAAACATTATATAAAAACACTTACCAATGGGGGGTTGCATTTGCCGCAGCTTGAGTCGCAGTCTTCATCCCTCCTCTTCATGAGGGCTTTCCCAAGCTATGGGAGGTCTCTTCCTTCGCAACTCCACAGGCACAATTTCAGTTATGAGACGTTCATCCTGCATCACATTACCGGTTATGACAGGGGGCATCTACCCCACACTATCCTGGCCGCAAGCGCTACGAACTACCAGGCCTTTAGTCGTTACAGACAACGACTCCCCGACCATTTCTGGGGGATCCTGGGCTTGCATAGTCTGAAGGACCTATTGAATCCATGGCTTGGGAATCTGGTCACGATCTAGCTCGGTCCAGACTCTATCCTCTTGGACTACCAAGAACTCTGCGAAGCACTTTAAATAGCCTATGTAGAAGGCACAGTGTATATTAGAGCAGAACTCCGTTTACTCACGAAGTCCCAAAATGTCGGCCCGCAAACCACTACATAGGAATTCAGCCCAGTTGTAACGGGCCCCTCCTCCATAACCTCCCGCATTACCCAAGCCTGCTCAAGCCCCAGGACCTTCCCTTGGGTGAGCAGTTGAGGGAATGCGCGTGCACAGAAAATCAGGTATATCCCCATGGCAGGACTGTCCTTAAGCTTTTCCATAGAGAATCCCTTTCGCTCCTTGGTGAGCCTCGGCCACTCCTCGATATGCTGCTTCTTAAGGGTCAACTCCTGCTTGCCCTTCGACACCACGTTGGCGCCATCAAAAGGGACACCAAACAAACACGCAAATAGCTAGTCATTGATGTCAATGACCACCCGCACACCCCACACGTACATACGAAAACGGGTTGCCTGCCCAGAGAAGGAGTTGACCAAGGCAAACATCTTGGTAGCAGAGATGCCCGGATTCGGAGCCATGAACAAATCCATAAGCCCAGCCCTTCAGATTTTCTGGAGCAAGGGATCTGGAGCCCCTTGTTCTAACCAGCTCTAGCTTGCCGCTACTTCATCGTATTTGAAGTAGATATTTTCCCCTTGCCTCTTGGTAGTTACCACCATCACCTCATGAGGCTTCTTCACCCCTGCAACAATGTTCACAAAACGTACTTAGCATAACAATGCAGAAAATGCAAAAAAATTACGAAAACACTTGAGCATGTGACGCCTGCCTGATTAACCCACCAGGTCTATACGATGATGGGAATAACAAGAGTTCAACCACTAGAATCACTTCAAGCACAACTTTCTTGAAAGGTTCTCTCCACTCCTTGTCCAGCCAACCCTTCACCCTACACTGCCTATAGAAAGTGACGAACGTGTGTAGGTAGGAACGGTATTTCCCCCCGTAATGACCAACCACGCCCGCCCGCAGGCTCTTGGTAGATGCAAATTCCTGTAGAGCTAGCTGCATCGTGGCCAACTCACCCAGCTGGTAATGAACCCCGTCATCGTTAATATAGAACCTGATGATAAGCACACACTATCAGCACTCGGCCAGGTACGGCTGACGTTGCACAACCAAGCAGAGCAAAGACACGAAACTCACCCGCCAACACAATAGACGGTCCCCTGTGGGTTTTGAAAGTATGTCACCATGTGGCGCGCGAGGTACAATGTGTTGTACCGGTGATAGCACTAGTATTCTAGCATATCCCAGATCCAGGCTAAACGCCTCAACCCTGTTGAGTGTTGGGTGGACACTCCTCTCGGCCTGCTTGTAGTCACGTCATTGAAAAGGTATCTCAGGATACCTCGATTTGTCCCTGGCAGCATGGTCTTTATTATGCCAGATGCCTACGCCTCATCTAAAGAGGACCAAACCATCAGACTAAAGTGGTTGAGAAGGAATTGCAAGAAGTTTCGCACCCCTTCCCTGAACCAAACCACTCGATCTCCCGTACGTATCGGGGGAGGAGGAACGTTGGCCATAGGTCTGCCCACATGACATAGGACCCCTTCAAGGTCCAAAACGATCAACCTAGACATTGGCCCTACCCTGCATGACGCAACAAGCAAATATTGGCATCACATTTGAACGCAATGCATAGCAACTCCTAGCAGACCATAAATATAGCATAGCATAACCCTTTGTCCATACATAGCGTAGCAAAGATGCGAAAGCCTAGCATAGCGAGAACATGAAAGTAACTTAGCATAGCAATAAAACAACTAATAACATACTCAGACAAAACACGAGCTGCGGCGCCACATCACACATAACCAAACCCTCCCGAGGGTTTTACGTCACGGCATGTCAAGGTCAAACAACTTAAATGACCCCAGCCCCACAGTTGCAACAACCGCGGCGATGGCAACAACCTTGCATACAATCACAACGAAACCCTTGCACAACAACCAGAAGAAAAAAGAGGCCGCAGTAAGATAAAGGCTAAAATAAACACAACCATAGAAAATACAAATAGCAAAACAAATAAGACGCAAAACTAGAGCAGAAAGTGGCAGAAGATGCAAGATGAAAAAGGTGAAGGAGACAAGAAAACTCACTAGGTCAACGGTGTGCTCTCCCATGCTGGAATGCGCGCTTGTGGCACACGCCTCAGGGTCTTTTTCGCCTCCTCGACCTTCACAAGCACCAAATGAGTTTTAGGAGCCATGGCCCTGCTTACAGATTTACAACCTTGGCTTTAGAAATTCACCTCGCTAATCGATTAACACAATTGCTCCGTGCTCCGAAATCGTCGAGTGCTCCGATGAGGATTCCGCGCTTTTACAGTGAAAATGACAAAATTACCAGGGTTCAATCCCTATTTATGGCAGTAGTGGCAAAATGGGGAAACTTTCTCTCTCTATCTCTCTCTGATTAATGTGGAGCACGACATGCAGCGTAGCATGCTCGTCACGACATCATGACAATATTAGCATTTAAACCTTGACATGCTTCAAGCCAACTACTTGCCTTCTCGAAAACAAAGAAAAATATATATAATAATATTTTTTTTCGATTAAGGTTCCAAAAAGACCTTAAACTAATGAGCCTAGCGTAGTTGCATCCTTTAGGGTCTGAAAGGACCCTAAAATAGCAATTTCGACCCATGACGTTCGCAGTCCGCAATGACGTTCAACTAACTACATCCTTACATCAACAGTTACCTCATACGCTTCGACATAGGCAATATCACATTTCCTAGCAGTTTCATGTCATCATTCCTGCACTGGCGGTTTGATACCTCTTGTACTCACAATCTCCTTCTTTTTATCATTATTTTGCATATCAAGATTTTGCATGTCGTAGTATGGCAGTCTGGGATGACACTAGACTAGCGGTTTGGCATTGGCATATCGACAGGCACACATCCCACTAGCAACTCTACACTCTCGTACCTTGGCGGTCTGCCACTACTTTAAACTAGCAAACTTTCAATCTTTACATCACCTTACTTAGCAAGTCGCATCTCGGTGTTGCTTTGCAGATTTTCGTTTCATACAATCTATGATGACCCTTACCCAGGCTTTCATCTTATGATGGCAGGTCAAGCGAGAGATGGGAATCCATCGTGCCCTTTTCACGCCTTTAACACTAGCAAGGCCACAAGGCAAGCTTGCAAGACAGTTGAACCCCAATATGATCGACTGGTGGTCGACTACGATTAACACTATAGCAACCTTAGAATCATCCCCGGATTGGCCCAAACACCTGGTCCAAGCCCTAGATTTAGAGGCCAAGGATGTAACCGATGATCCTCTTATCGAGATACACGTAACCATGTCAAAAAGGGAGGTTAAGACTTAGCTCCCTCCTAGACACAAAAATACATGAAGGCATAGTTAAAACTTTGCAGGATCATATCGATGTTTTTGCATGATCGTACAACGACATGCCGGGTCTAGATCCGCAGATGATTCAACACAATATCGTCCTAGACCCACAAGTAAAGGCAGTCAAGCAAAAGGCGCATAAGATTAAGTCAAAAATCGCACTAGCCGTGAGGGACGAAATCACTAAGTTGTACCGAGCAAGTTTCATCCGCGCGGTCGACTATTCAGAGTGGGTATCCAACATCGTTGTAGTTTCAAAGAAAATAGGAAGGATACGAATCTGTATAGACTGACTTGAACAAGGCAACAATCAAAGATAACTTCCCACTCCCGAGCATTGATCAACTCATCGACACCAGGCTGGTCATGCTCTGCTATCCTTCATGGATGGTTTCTCAGGAGACAACCAAATCCGCATCAACCCAGAGCACCAGCTGTTGATAACCTTCATGACTCCATGGGGAACCTTCTGCTATACCATGATGCCTTTCGGGCTCAAGAATTCTGAAGCAACCTACCAACGAGCCATGACCTACATTTTCAGTAACTACATTCTAAAAACGTTAAATGATTACATAGATGATATAGCGGTTAAGTCCAAAGAGGCAGCCAATCACCCACGCAATCTAGGGGTAGTTCTCAAGTGTTGCCAAATGCACGACTTATGTCTCAATCCTAAGATGTGTGTCTTCAGAGTAAAGACTGGACGCATGTTAGGGTTCGTAGTATCGGAGGCCGGAATACGAGTGGACCTAGACAAAGTCAAGGCCATCGTCAACCTAGCACCTCCCACAAACCTTAAGGAGTTACGTGGTTTACAAGGTAGAGTGCAATTCATTCGGAGATTTATAGCAAGGTTGACCGACAAGTTATACCCCATGCAACATCTTCTAAAGAAGAGGGTTGACTTTGAGTGGACAGCCCAGTGTCAACAAACCTTCGACAACCTGAAGAAGGAGCTCTCGCACCTCCCAACGGTGCACCCGCCACAAAGGGACAAGCCTTTCTTCATATACCTTGCCACCTCCGACACATCCATAGCAGCGCTGCTATGTCAGAAGCGGGACAACAATTCTGAGATACCGGTGTACTACCTAAGCCATGCACTAATAGCATACGAGGCAAAATACAACGAAGTGGAGAGGAATTACCTAGCCTTGGTATTCGCACTAAAAACGTGACAGCATTACCTGTTCCGCAGCACAACCAACATCATTTGCAAAAGCAACATACTCCAAGCTATCACCAGCAACCTGTACGAAAGTGGCAGGATAGCCTGATGGAAAGCAATAACCGCGAAGTTCGACCTATGCTATGTAAGTCAATCATCAACAAAGGGTCAAGCCATAGCAACCCAACTTACGACCTCGTCAGTCGACGACCAGGCAACCATAGATCCCGAGTTCCCCGATGAATACGCTAGCAATGTCGCCATCGTCCCGTCGCACTTCAAGGCGACCTTACACTTCGACGGCGCCTCAACCACGCAAGGAGGTAGCACTGCTACCACAATCACATTCCCCTCTGGGGAAATGCACACATCCACTTATCGATTTGCATTCCCTTGCACCAACAACATAGTAGAATACGAGGGGCTACTCAGAGGCCTCTTAACTGCCTGTGCGCTACGTATACAACACCTGGCGATCCGGAGAGATTCACAACTAGTCGTGAATCAAATCACCAAAGTCTAGCCTACAAGGCTACACACCTGCAACCCTATTGCGACCTAACAAAAATCCTACTAAAGCAATTCGTGACCATCGATGTGCAACACGTGCCACGTAACGAGAACATCATAGCAAACGCCCTAGCTACCCTCGCGTTAAACATCCCATCGCATTCTTTGGTAAACCTGCCAACCGCGATCATAGAATGTATCGAGCCCATCACTCAGGCGGAACACATGGCCTCTATCAACGCTGCGAATACCCCGAAGTGGTACGATAACATTAAAGCTTATTTACAACATGGCGAACCCTCAAGTGGATTGACATCGGCTCAGAGAGATGCAATTCGCAAGCATGCTCGGCAATACGTACTAATGGGAAATGACTCCCTGTGCCGATGATCATACGATGGGATATTACTAGCATGCGTGGGTGGTGAACAGGCACAAAAGGTAGTTAATGAGGTTCATGAAGGGCTGTGCGATGGACACATAGCACCCAGGGCTATGGCTGTGAAGATCAAACGCCTAGGGTACTATTGGCCCTACATGGAACGTGATTGCCTGTCGAAAGTCAAGACATGCGACACATGCCAAAGATATGCAAATTTCATACACGTAGCACCTACAGACCTACACCCAACGCAAATTACATGGCCCTTCCAACGATGGGGACTAGACCTCATAGGACCTATCACGCCTAAGTCCTCCGCAGAGCATAACTTCATTATCACTGTCATAGAGTATTTTACTAAGTGGGTGGAAGCTATTCCCCTGAGGAAAATGACGTCTCAGCAAATCTACCATTTCATCCTCGATAACATCGTAACTAGGTTTGGGCTCCTAATGACTATTGTGACCGACAATGGGCCACAGTTCAGCAGTATGGAAACCTAAACCTTCTGTAGCAATCTAGGCATTAAATAATCATTTTCTTGCCCTTATTATCTGTAGGCAAACGGGCAGGCGGAGGCTACAAATAAGTCCATCATCAACTTGCTGAAGCGGATGCTTAATAATAGTAAGAGGCGGTGACACGGGCAAATACTCTACATCCTCTGGGCCTACCAAACGACTTACAGAACTGCGACAAGTAAGACCCCTTACAGTTTTGTTTATGGATTTGAAGCTGTATTGCCTCTTAAGTTGCAGGTGCCCTCACTTCGGATGATCTTGTCCGACATCATGAGCGAAGCCCAGAATAACGAATCACGGACCATCGACCTCGACTCAGTGGAGGAGGAACACGTGTAGACGCTAAGACGAATCAAGCACTATCAGGACAAACAATAGTAGAAGCACCGTGCAGACCCACATCGACGGCCAGTGCAGAAGGAAGACCTCGTCCTCAAGGCCGTCCGTGAGCACGTGAGTAAATTCTTAGCCAACTGAGAAGGACCTTACGTGGTCATTAAAGCCTTCAAGAATGAAGCCTTCAAACTGGCAAACATGGACAGCAATGAGTTCACCAACCCGGTGAACCACACATACCTCAACCCGTACTACATCTGAAGCACAATGGCAACAAGAAGCACCGTTCGCTACGACGATAAACTGGCAGTCGCACCAGGCAGCATCCGCAATGACGATAAACTAGTAGCATCGAGCAACGTCCACCACGATGTTGAACTGGTGGCAACTGTCCACTACGATGTAAAACTGACACTGTTAGTCCACTATGACTATAAATTGCATTGCACGTCCGCAATGACGTAAAACTGGCATGTACGGTCTACTGGGACCTTAAACCAGCACACAATCTACCAAGACCTTAAACTGGGTTTACGTCGCACCCTCAACATGCACCACCACCAGATACACGTCGAACGAAGGAGCGTGAGGTCGGCGCGCCAGTGGGACGTCACAGCTCCAGGATGCAGTTCTCGACGCAAGGAGAATACAGTCTGGAGCATGCATGGTGTCGTGACCTTTGATGCTGACCCTTCGAAGACATCGTATGATGTTACACGGGCCCTTCAAACCTACTGTTGCCATGGCCCACCGCCCTGACAGTAGTTCCTAGGCTCGTTCCCACTTCTGGGGTGCTGACAGTATTGTGGCCTAGCCACAATATTGTTGCTCTTCAGTTCCCCGCCATGGTTTCGGCTCGCGCAATGTTTAACTATGTGGTAGCTGATCTCATAGCTAGACTGAGCACGCATTCCTTTGGCAAGGATTCCAATGCATCCACACCCACAACGGCTCCTGGCGCCTTGGAGGCCAACTCCTCTGCGCCGGCATTACTAGGGCTGCTGCTGGCCTTCCTGCTTTGGGCATCTCACACCAGCAACGATGCCCAAGAGTAACAACAATGCCAGCAACCAGCAAGATCTTATCCCCGCAAACGCATCTCACTACAGTAGCAAACGTTATAGCGTCACGAAGTGAGTGTCTCGACTAACATGGCTACTTGAGAGTGCAGACTCCAGCACGTGCGTAACACAACTCGCCATGTGGAAGGTTTCTATACGCAAGTCAGAACCCTCAATGGATGTAATGCAACTCATCCTACGGAGAGGACACTTACCTACAAGAGGTTGAAGAACAACGCTAGCCAAAGATGAAAATGCAAACAAGCCCCTCAGAGCACTTCGACGAGGGACTCGGCTAAACATCATCTTTACTCTCTGCCTTAACCTTCGCAAAACCAATGCAACACTCTCAAGCGCGGCCAAGCAACGTCTCAACATTCACCAAGCGACAACTTTAGCATTTCGCTTGCTGAGGTGTTTCGTATTCTTTGCCAACATCCATCGAGCCTGTTCTCTAAACGTCGACAAAGAGGGGTCAATGAAACACCCTAAAAATGTGGGGTTATCCTTGCTTCACCAGGCTCTTGCAATCCACACAGCACTATGGCAGTTCATCGGGAGAAGAACGTTCTGAGTCCAGGTCGACCAGTTTAGCAAATTTTCTACTTTGAGCATAGACAGGTTCTGTACCATCTTGCCCGCCCACCAAAGTAGCCTAAACAGCCAACAACCTGCTTAGAAACAGTATGTGGAATCGACAGCAACATTCTGAATGCGCAAGAAACAATTTGCCAAGTTTTTTAAGTCATGAAGCCTGCTACGCAGCATAGTAAGCTCCAGAAGACGATGGCGGAACGAAGTGCTACGCTACGCACAGCGTAGCATGGCAACGACTTCATTACCCACTCCCCTCGCCCAATTTCGAGTTCTGCAGTGACGTCCCTTTCCGTCAGGAAGTGGTGGACCATGTCTGCTGCTACGCTACGCTGAGCTACATGGTGCAAGGGGTAGCAATCCTGCAGAAGAGACAGAAAGCAGTTCGAAAGGCAAAGTCAACGAAGTTTGCGAGACTTGCATCACAAGAGACAAGGTTTGCAAAACAGCAAAGCTTTCGCGACTAAGGCAAGTTGCTACACTACATAGTGTAGCATAGCGTAGCAAGCATGGGACATATAGCAGGACGCGCAACAAAGTGGTACGCTACGCCAAACATGCCACGTCACAAAGCACAGCAAGGCATACAGGTGGCTGTGCGACATCAATGCACTCCACCTAATCGAACTATTAGCACACGCCTCCAAACACTAACGGCGCAATTACGACGTAGTAGGATTGCAGTTATTGCATACAAGATCGCATCACAACGATCTTGTAGGTCCAATGATCACAAACGACACAAGTGGCGCTAGCAAGACAATCAAGGCTCGAGGCACGTAACATTCAAACCACCCCTTTCGCATGCCCTCGGTCCTATAAATACCCCGGCAAACAGCATGCAAAAGGGTCTGCAATTTTTAAGAGTCTATAATTTTTAAAGTTGGCAATTTCAAAAGAGTTGGCATCCTTCTTGAAGCAGACAGCTTCCAAGTGGTGGGAACTTTAAAATTCTGAAACAAAGATTTCCCCTCTCTCCAGCATTGTAATATCAAAGTCACCTGTCTGATACTGTAAACAGCGGGTCTCTCTCGGTTGGCGTGAGATCCCTGTCTCCGTTCTACCACCTTGGTAGAACCCCGTATTGCTTGTACATGAGTTCGCGCCCAAGCGCATAGCTCTCTTTGCTTGGCACACCTTGGTTACCCTCGAAATTTCTGCACTCCGCCACGCTGTGCAGTCGATTGTATCCACCCTGGCCGAGCAAGTTTGTAGCTTCAGAGCGATACATGTTTCTAACCATATTTTACTTTATCTCTCATTTGTTATCTCGTTCTTGCATTATTTTCTGTCTTATTTACCTTTAAGCATTACTTTGTATTACTGTCGCATTTTTACAGTTTCTCCCCTACTTCATTTGCCCTTAAGCATTATCTCACATTTCGCATTATTTACGTTGCAAAAGGCTATATTGACACCGATATAAGTCCCTGTCTGATCGACCAGATCGTTCAGAGCACCCCGTGTCCGTGCACACCCAACACGACCCTCCCGCGAATACAGGGTTGGAACTGTCGCGCCCGTCGACCCACAGTGTTCTTCCAGCCGTTGACGTTTTCGATCGCTACACTACTAGCTTCATCCATCATGATGAAATGCAAGATTGTGTCCATGATAAAGCACCAAATGTGTTTCGAAACCCAAGAATTTAAGCAATGGTGCTTAGGTGCCCGACAAAGAGCCAAACTCTCTCGAAAAGGTACAAGAGCTGTGAGATCAACGATCGTCACTTCTACTCCCTAAGTGAAGGACTCCAGCATTTAGATTACTAGAGGTCATCGATGTCCCAGATGAGGATGAGCCTCCACTCTAAAATCACAACTTGATGCCACCCCTAAAATCACAACTTGATGCCACCCCTCGAACAGTTTTAGCAATGCAACATCCATCCTGATACCTAAATCCAACAATGCTGGCAACACTGCTAATTGGAATCCTGGAACTAACGAAGGGGACCTCGCATAGGAAGGGTTGGTGGTACAACCTTGTTTTCTTGCCCCTCTAACATTGGTCCATGTTTCAGCCGAGGTGTCCTTTGATCTCACCACTAACCTCCCCCAGGTGCCTGGGCTGCTACAGAGTTCCATCAATTCACTGCGATGCTAGCGTGCACATAATGAGGCCTAAGAAGTGCGAAGATGCAAGTACAAACATGGAGGGGGAGGTGGCAAGAAGAGTGGGTTGTGGCATGCACTCTATGCCTTGGCAATACGTGTCCTTTGAGACTTTGAATGTATGTTTATTTTTGCAGTCTTGTCTTCCAATATAATTGCCCTATCAGATGTGGGACCCTATGTGGCCGTTTTTGGTGGCTCAGGCCTTGAGTTTTGTGGAGGAAGTTATCCCCCAATCCTCTTGGTGGGTGTTTCCCCACCCTTATTAAGGACCAGAATTTCCCTCAAAAAAGTAAACAATGATGTTGGTGAAGCACAGCTGACTTGGTTAGAGCATGAAGCTTTCAAGTTACATGTTCCTTTCTAGACTCATGCCAGCCTACTACTACATTAAAACTATACATTCAGGCTTTCTTAAATCCTTCCCCTACTTTAACCTACCTTAATAGTCTTAGTACTCCGGTTAAAAATACACATTCATGCTCTTGGTACTCTAGTTAAAAAATACATTCAAGCTCTTGATACCCCCAGTAAAAAATATAAATTCAGGCATCAGGCAGACAGTCTGCCATAGAAAATCTTCCTTAAATCCTGTCTACTTTAACCTACCTTAATAATCAGCTCAGATAGATGGGAGAAAGATTTCATGATGATGATGAGAATAAGTTAATGATCCCCCTGGTTTTGTCCCTCCCATTCTCATGTACAGGTTCAGTTCATGCTGTAGACATAGTCATCTATCTTCTGCAGAAGATCTGAAAAAAGGACCCTATCAAATTGTCTGTCTGAATGTTAGTTAATTTGTTCGTGGATCATTAACACTTTGCATAGGGTTGGAAGTTGGCACTTCCAAATTTCTAAATTTTTTTTGAAAGAACGTTACGTTAATTTAACTGGAGTTCTAATACTATCTAATGCACTCGTTCAAGATTTTTAACGGTTCTTAGAACAGTTAACATCCAAACAATTAGAGAGCGCTTGCATGAGAATTAATGGCAGATACTCAATTTTCCACGATAAGAGTGCAGTCAACAAAAAGAATAGCACAAGAACATAGATATACGTTCACCAAAGAAACTAATCCCAGCTTCCTTTATCAGGTTATGCATACCCGTTAACACCACACAACACATTGACACTCCGCTAAAGAACAAGAGAGAAAAGTTCATCCTACACAACGATGATACTACTGCCTTCTATATCATTAAAACAAATCATAATATGTTTGCCATGCAAGCATGATACAGATTAAGTTGTCACTGCTAAAATATATTTCAGCTAGTAAGGCTCATATTGTTTGAAGTTATAGGATTATTTTAAAACACTTAAATATATAGTTCTCTCTCTTCTTTTCCATTTCCAATTCCAAAGATATAGAAATTCTGTAACAGGATACATTGCGATACAAGAAACAAAAAAAATATTTGCAATATCTGAAGGTAAACCATTGACTAATGACAAGTAGGCATTACAATAAAAAGTTCAACTTATTTGTGAAGTCGAAAGAAACAGTCATCAAATAAAATATCCGCTTGCCAGCATTGAAAAATGGCAAAGATGGATTACATAATTAAAGTGAAGCACCTCATTTTAATTTAGGCTTTCTTCTTCTGTTTGGACTTTAAAGAAGGCTCTGGCATATACGCTGACATCCTTGACGCAGGAAGTACAGGCCCCTTTTTCTTTGGCCTTCTCCTGCGCTTCTTCTTGGTCACATCTGTGGCATTGATTCCCTCTCCCACTTTTTGCTCATCTGCATTAATATCTTCTCCTACCTTGCCTCCTTGAGGATCACTTTCTTTATCCACAAGCTTTGTACGCTTTTTGGCATGATCCGGCTTGTCCTCTTTTAGCATAGCTATTCTTTTCCTCTTTTTCTGGCTATACATGAAGCTCTTGAACTTCTTGGAAGGCTTCCACTCTTTGGCATGATAAGGAGCTAACTTCTTCAAAGATACATACTGATTCAGCTCTTTATCATCAGTAAATAAAATGTCCTCAGTTTTCATCCCATAACTATTAGCGTGCACTTGCCTGTACTTAAACCTAGTACGGATATCTCCTATAACATCCTCATAGTCCAATTTATAATATTCCTCCAGCTGTTCATCAAGTGCAAGCTTTTCACGAAGCGAGATTCTACCTTTTTTTCTGTTCTTTGTTTTTGAACCCTCATCCTCCATGTCCTCTTTTTCATCACTGCCATCTTTTTCAATAATATTAGCACTCTCTTCATCCTCTTTCTCATCTGCAGAAGATGCTGATTCAGACAGATCATTCTTGCACTCTTGAACCTTCTTCCTAGCAGCCTCAAACCCATCAGAGTTAATGCCATCCCACCCTTTTGGAAGTCCCAGTAACTCATCCTCTGCATCAAAATTGGGCTTCTCGAGGAACTCATCTTCATCTCCATGAAAATCTTCATCAGGATCTTCAGCCGCATAGTATTCATCCCCAAAAGCCTCTCTCATCTTCCGATCATACTCATCAGGGTCAAAATCATCATCAATATCCCGCTCTCCAATTCCAACGTCGTTGTCGGTATCCACACCTGCAACAGCATGAATCTTCTGAAGCTTTTCAAATATTTCCTTCTTTTTTATATTCTTCAGATGCTTGAGCTCCTCCTTGCGCTCGAACTCTTGAAGTTCCAACCTCTCCTGCTTCTTTTTTCTCTGAAGACTCCTGGCACTAGTTCTCTTGCGAATAGAACCTTCAGGAAACCTTGGATGCCCCAGAACCTGGTCACCAGCACCCTCCTGAAACCTAATTTCCAAGCAAAAATAAAAATTTATAACTTAACAAGAATCACGGCCTCTTTGTGACTTAATACACCATTCCACAAAATAAACATAAGCCAAAAAAAATGTAAACAGAAGGAACAAGCATACATTATAGTGAAATTGAAACTGGAGGTTTTCTTTTCTTTTCTTTTCTTTTTTTGTTTTGTTTTGTTTTTCCTTGCATTTCAGCAATGGGTTGACCCTACGACTTATTGGACAGAATTCAGTTTAAGGTTTTCTTTTTTCTGGGATTTCTTTATTTGTCATTATAACTCATTGGATGGCACTTATGATGCAGCTATTTATGCAAACTCTATACAAGCTGCTGTCTGGACTTTGTTATACGATCTTTGAAACCTAATGACATCTCTAAAATATAACTTCTCCGGAGCCTTCTTTGTGTGTGTTTAGCTAGGTTGCCTTCTTTTTCATTTTTCATCTCTCCTTTGGCAATTTTCTCTTCTTTTAGAAATTCACTGGCTGAGAACGGCCTTCTTTTGCTTCTTGTTGTGGTTTGAACAACTGCTATTGTTGCTGTACTGTCTCCAACGGCAACTAAAGGAGTAAAGCCTATATGCCTCCTATGTCCTTGGTTTGTTGGAGTCCGAGAAAGTAGCTTGATATTGGTGAGTTGGTTCAATTAATGATGCTGGATGATATTAACTTACTTCTAATGAGCTGATACATCATCTCATTTCAAATTGCATTCAAGCCCTACGTCTACGATAGGACATCTGATTTTTACCCTAATGGTAATTGATTATCATGTACGCAGAAATGATTTGTTTACGAACGGTACTTTTTGTTTATCAAATCAACAAGGTGGAAGCTTAAGCATTAAATAACCAAGAGAGTCAATAAATGGTCACCAGTAAACATCATTATTCCACGCTTGGTCTGTTGTAGAAACACCTGACCTTGTCCTCTTAAAGAATTGCCATTTACAGCTCAAACATGCGTACCTAAGCAAGAGCTGTTGACAACGCAAGCAAGAAAATGAAAAACACCATGAACCAAAAGCAATCTAATCAAAAATTTATATGCCATTGGTTCAGCAGTGTCACGATTTTTTGAAAAATCATTCGCAAAGTTTATCAGTAAACGCAAAGAACGTGTTCCTTAGCTTGGTGAGACCTCCACTCGGTTTCTCATAACAAAAATCCAATGAGAGCCATTTCCATTGCTTTTCCCATTTTTATTTTGTAAGTATTTGCATCATTTTGTATGAAAATTTGACCATCATCATCATAACCAGATCCATGCGCTATACTTGTGTTTGATATTTTACCATCCATCCCTCCTGAACTTTTAACTTAAGAAAACTTATCTGAAATTCCGGAGAGGCAACGATCATAAAATCTTTCACCAATGTAAAACTTGAAGAGCAAGTCCATTTATTTACAAATGTGTGCTCTGTGTAACATTTGCTTCTCTCTGATAAATGGATTTCTGTCCTTGACCTAGACTTGCTACTTTTGTTGCGTTACTCTTTGAAACTTGAAGGTTATTAATATATTTGAAAAAATTTTCTGTTGTAATATGTAAATTTCTTCCACTATACATGAGCTTAAATTATTTGAAATAAAATGTTTGTATTATTTCAGTTTTTCGAACTTCGTTTTAAAATGTATAATTAAAACAACTCGACATACAATCTTTTGTTCACTTGCAGACTGCTCAGGTTTTTCTTTGTTTTTTTTTTTTTTTTTTTTTTTTTTTTTTGGGTGAACAGAGAATCCAATTGAAACTCAAAAGCACTTTCGCATCTCAGCTAGCAAGCTAAACGATAGATTGCAAACCAGGTGCTTAATTAACACCCTAATCAGTGTTAACAGTAGTTCTTGAGCATTTCAGCTCAGACTGAAATGTAACATACGATCAACATAACATTGGATAGTTTATTCCCTTGTTTCAACTGCTTAAGAGAATAAGAACGAAAAAGGAAAATAGAAATTCAAGTGCATGTTCAAAATAGACAAACGCACGCCAAAAAGCACAAGCATATACGTTCATATACACTGAGACGCACCTGAACTTATACTCGGCCTCGAAATAGTCCTGCTCATCGAGCTCCGCCTCGTCCTCGGAGACTCCAACAATATCTTCATAGGTGTGAGAGGTGCCCTCGCGGTCGATCCACCCTTTATTTAACAAATAGCTTTTCAAAAACCGCTCGGTCTCATCAAGGTCATCATCTTTTCCAAAATATTGATTAAGCCGCTCCTCAATATCAACATCCTTGGCCTTCTGCTCGGCCTCTGCAATTCCCTCCAATTCCTCCTGCTTCTCTTTGCGCAGCTCCTCCACACTCTTCTTCTTAACCGAAATAAATCCCTCGTCGTCATCAGCCTCAGCATCTGCGGCATCAATTAGGGCTTTCCTGTACTCATCCTGCTCCTGCGCGTAAGTCTTCGGAGCCTTCATTCCTGAATCCCTATCATCCAAATCAGGGCCATCTTCAAGAAGACGCTTTGCGACAACATCCTTCAAATACACCGCCTTGCTGCTATTCTCGCTCTTCTTGTTCTTCGCCAATTCTTTTCCTTCTTCTCCCTCGCTCTCTTCTGGAACTTCGTCGAACAGCTTGACATCGGGCTTGTAAATGGCGGGATCCTTGCCTTTGATTCTGGAAAGGGCATCGTAGAACTGCAGCTCTGTGCTTCGAGGAAAGAGATTTTCTTCGTCTTCTTCGCTGGACTCCTCGTCGGAATCATCATCCTCGTCGGTGTCATGGAAGGGGATTTTTCCCTGTTTTTGGAGTTCTTGGAGGCGATGCAGAGCCTCGCGTTGCTTGTTGTGCGCAAGACGCTTTGCGAAGGATTCGTTTACTCGCAGCTGCTGCTCTGCTTTGTTGCCGTTGTCGGCGTCTTCGTCGTCGTCTGAATCAAGCAACCTGAGCTTTTCTGCTGCTGCTCCCTCCGCCGGCGCCATGGCCTGGTTTTCTTCTGCTGCTGCTACCAGGGTTTTCACGGTTTTCGTACCAGCATTGCCACGATCTCGCTGTTTGTAATCATAGGTATTAATTCCCTTCGCGGCATCGACATGCTATGTGAAGTAAAAATCTGGAAAACTGGAAAAGGGCGCTCAATCGTTTATGCGATATTCGAGTTTCTTAAATTTACAAGGAAATAAAAATCAAATAACATGGCCTTTTTCTAAAATAAAAAACACAACAAGAAAAGAAGATCGTCCGTTTGGGATGGTGGAGGTGGGGGAGAATTTTATTACTCACATTACTTGGATTGAACTTATAATACGTAGTTTTCAAATCAAAGAATCTTATTACTAGGCTTACTAGGCTAACACCTAATTGCGGATGGTCTATTTTAAATATATCATAGTGCATATAATCAACCACGGATGCCTTTGGGATGAGCAAACATGAACGGAATATTGCAATCTTACACCTGAAATTTTGGATTTTCAAATAAAGGATTTAAGCTACTTACACTACCCAAAATTGTTTAACTAATGCTTTAGGTCCAACTTGAAGGAACAATTTCTTGCCTCCACAATATTGAACTACTTCTTATTGATTAGATTATGATTAGAATCATTCGATGATAAAAAATATTATTTTGTTATTGATAAAACCTATTTTTAGTCTAGTGCAATATCATATCAACAATATTGTAGCTCATGCTACGTCATCATTAATACAATGTCTCGAGAGCTATGCAGCCCTATAAATACTAACACTTGGGTGCGCAAGCAACAACAATTTTTGCCAACTCTTACCCAAACTCTTGCAATTTTATTTCGTAGTCTTAACAATAGAGTGAATGCCCGTACTGTGGTGTTAAGCAATTGAATGGAGTCTTTATTTGAGTGAATTGTACTTGGGCATTGATGAGACGCGACCTACATGTGCCGCGATATCGCATCCCATGCGATATCGCGGTCCGCCGCCATATCTATAAATAAGAGGCGGCACTCCCTTCATTTCCCAATCCTGGCTAGAAGTAGCGAAGCTCTGGCAGATTGATCACTCCAGAGTTAGAATTTTTCCCATGTACCCGCAGTAGGAGTCCTAGAGTGAACGGCTCTTTATTCGAGCAGCTTGTAACCTGAACCCAAGTTGTGTACGGCAATAAAGACGAACTTAATTGGATAAACCTTGCAGTACATGGTTTTATTATTGTTTATTTACTGCTTTCCTAGTGCGCACGAGTACGACTTGATTACGAGCGTCTACGGACGTGTACGGCTAGTCAAGGAATCGGCTACTCATTGCTAGGCTAGAACGTGTGATAGGTACGACTTAGTTACGAGCACCCATGGGTGTGTATGGCTAGCTAAGGCATTAGCTGCTTATCACACTTAAGCTAAATAGGTGCCTCAGTACGACCACTTCGAGCACTTGCGTTACGTGTGGTGATCCCAGTAACGATTAGCGTTTGGTAAGCCACAGTTGCATAGTTTAGGGTGTGTCCGGTAAGTGGGAACGGATGCTGACGCTAGTTAATTTAGACTTAGGACATTAGTTAGAGTTAGCTTAGTTTCTCAACCCTTTCCCCTGATAGCATAGAAGATAAACCGAAAAATACCAAAAAAATCACATACCTCATACTTGCTTAACCATACATCGTGACACTTACAAGCAAGCCTGGGAAGTTAACGAACAATTAACCCCAAGTGTTTCTTGTGGTGTTAAGGCATTTAGTCTGCGGAGTTCGACCGGATCGCGCGTGCACGCTCGTATTCGTATGGTTGAGTGTAGGGGTACCTCGCCACTCATCATTGGCGTCGTTGCCGAGGACTAAGTGTTTTCACGCCACTTGAACATAAGGGATATCACTCACATCATTGTGAGCCTAAAACGAACCTTAGGGTTAATCAGTTAATCAAGAACATAAATAATGGTGAAAGTTAGCGCACCATTAGAAATGGCTTCTTCTCATGCAATCAACTCACCTAAGGACAATACAGGAGAAAGTCAGGATCATACGCATAACCGAAATCAACCATGTCCTCAACAATCCAAAGTCACATATACTCATCCCGATGAGTATGTGCTAGATTTTACCTTTGTTTTCCAGCAAGATGAGCAACTGCGGTGGAGAGACATGCAAGGTAACATCATGTTACCCCCAGATCGCTCTGCTCCCAACATGCTTTTCCGTGCCTTGGTACGGATTGGCATGCAAGAGCTGCTTGCTGAATACGTGTTGGATGACCATGACACAAGGGATTATCATCCCACAAATGCCCAACGTATTCGGGACGAAAGGCAGGAGAGCCAACATTCACT
>MNCI01018652.1:39010-54769 GCA_015680685.1 Gnetum montanum
CAAAAAAATCACATACCTCAGACTTGCTTAACCATACACCGTGACACTTACAAGCAAGCCTGGGAAGACAACGAACGATTAACCCCAAGTGTTTCTTGTGGTGTTAAGGCATTTAGGTTGCGGAGTTCGACCGAATCGCGCGTGCATGCTCGTATTCGTATGGTTGAGTGTAGGGGTACCTCGCCACTCATTAGGCATGGTTCATGTTCGAAAATAAAAATCAAGACTATTTTGTATCATTGCAGCATTCTCTTAATTCTTTTGTTTGCTTAGCATAATTTTCCCATTTTCTTAGCTTAATCATTTACATTCCAACATACTTTACTCTTCATGCTCATTAGTTAAGTGGAATAAGTACAACTGATTTTAAGTATTAGGTGTAATTGTTTGTTAACCCAGCAGTGGTTGCACTTGATTTGCTCAATAGTAATCCCACTTGGTAATCCCAATGACAATTGCATAAGCCTAAGACATAACTAGCAAACTATGACCGAATGCAAATCACTCTAGGATAGAATAGATTTCCATTTTTGTATTACTTAGACGTAAACTTTAATTCCATCTTTAATCATGTTTATCACTAGGAGTAATCTAAGCCTTACAACATCACATATCATATGCCTCACTATGAGGTAAACCAGACATTCAGATTTCACTAACTCAAAGTGAGAAGACAATAATTGTGAACTTAATATCAACTCCTAGCATAATTACATTGTCCATCCATAGATTACAATCTGGTAGTGTGTGAACACTTATGACTTGCATGGTAGAGTGTTGGGATACACCACTACTCATTACTTATCATAACTTTAGTTTCAACTTTGCCAAGCCAACAATGATGAAAAACCAAGGTCTATGCTAATGAGAGCATAGCAAAAAGTGGTAAGTCTCTTGGATATTGTTTAGTGGATCTAAGATTTCTATAGCAAATATATTTGGAATTACATGCAATAACACCAGATTCAGTAAGTTACCCTTCAAGCGGATGCACCGCTTCTTTACCATTGAATGAGTTACCTAATGATTTATATAAATCTATTACTTAGGAAATTTCTAGAAGGTGATGAAATCTGAGTCTCATTGATGCTTATGCATTGATACTATTCTGTCTTTTGTCCATATAAATGTGTGTACCCATCACATTTATGGCACCTTTTAGTCAATAACATAATCAAACTTTTCTAGTTTCATTCTATAAAAGTTAGAATTTTTCTCCTCTAAGTGCCTATAGTATGGATTAAATGAATTGTACAAAATTTTATTCCAGTGCATTATGTACCTAGACAGATGCATGGCAGCAATAAAATCAAGATTGTTTTTTCTCCATTGTAGCATTCAAACTAGCACTTGATTTACTTTACATGTCCTCAACTTTCATGCAAGCTAGGAATTAAATATTTTATTTTGTAATAGCACTTGAGTATGACCACTTCAAACAAAACATATTAACATTTGGTAATCCTAGCAGCAAACACTTCATGCACCCCAAATGTGAACACTTGGTAACCTAGTAATGTTGGAATAAGTTTAGGATGTGTACAAAAAGTAAGAACAGATACTCAATCTTTAGGCTAGTTTAGACTTATTTTCTACACTTGATTAGTTTATATTTTAATTATTTAAAGATTTTAATATTTTAAATAATAATAAAATCAACATACATCCCAATCACTCTTAATCATACTACTTGAACTAACATAAGTTGTGATGGGAAAGACAATGATTGATGAATCATAAATAGGCTATGTCAATTAGGCCCCGTCAATTAGGCTAGGTCAACTAGGCCTCGTCAATTAGGCCCCATCGATGCATGATTTGATTCGTTGACATGGCCCCATTGACGTAGTGTCTATTTTGGTCTATAAGTACACACTCACTCATCGTGTTTATGGCATGTCTTGTCATAGCATAGTAGAGCTCTTGCAATTTTTCTTCCTAGAGTTAGAATATTTTCCCAAGTGTCCAAAATAGGAGTCATTGAGTGTACAAATCTTTATTTGAGCAATGTTATACCTGAGCATGGCAATGTGTGCAGAAATAAAGATTAGCTTTTTGATAAACCTTGCAGCACTTTGGCTAGATTAAAACATTTTCTTCATGCATTTAATGTTTTATGTAATTTCCTTTAATGCTTTAAGTAATTAAGCTAAATTAAGCTAGATTAAATAGCAATTAATTAAGCACATAAGTATGACCACTTCGAGTGTTATACATGTTCAGGATATGTATGGAAAGTGGGACCAAATGCTTATGCTAGGATTAGTAAGACATTGGTTAGTTAGTTAGATTAAAGTAGCAATTAAATTACTTCATTCCTTTCATCCTTTATTTCAAGCACTCAAAACATAAAAATAATAAAAATCATACGCCTCGATTATACTTAACCATACCTTTACATATCATAAGTGTAATTAGGAAGACAACAAATGATTATTAGGGGAAGTTCACTTCCTAGAGGCTAGTGTATTGGAAGACAAAGGGTCCACGGAATTTGACTGAATCACATGTGAACACTTAGTGATTTGCATGGTTGAGTCTAGGGGTATTCACTACTCATCATTGGCATCCTTGTTGGGGAACTCTTTTTGTTTGAAATGTGCACTATCTAGGAATAGTGAAAATCATTAACATCGTTGGACAAACTCTAAGGTTAAAAATCATTCTAAAAATAAATATAATAATTTAAGCACATTGATATGTTATTCTAATTGCAAAATGTCTTCTTCTCACAAGCGCGATAATACTAAACCGCCAATGCCTAAAGAATGCAAGGTGATATATACTCATCTAGATGAGTATCTGCCTAACTTCACCTTCATCCTACATCAAGATGAATAACTGTAGTGGCAAGATATGGAGGGAAACATTGTAATGACTCCCGATCAATATGTGCCTAGGATGCTGCTCCAAACTCTTATGAGGTTAGGCATCCAAGATCTTCAAGAAGAGTAAATTATGCATGATCGTGACTACTAGGACTACCATCCCACTAAAACACAATGTAGGAGAGATTGACACTAGGAGAAGCACTATGAGGCTTTGGAGGGGAAATGGTTTACCAATCCCTTATTCTTGCTCAACCAAAATGACAATGAGGATCCTCTCTCTAGGGGTTCTCAACATGAAGATTCTCCACCCCTTGATATTGGTGATGGGAGCTTAAACTTGAAGCTATAGTTCACTATCAACAATCCTGGTTCAGGCAAAAGTGGGAGTCAAAGTAGGGATTCAAGTAAGCATCAAGATGACAAGAAAGGCAATGAACATGGTCGTGACAAGTGTAGAGGAGGTGGCAAATACCATGGTGGTGATAGTCCTCCTCCTTCTTCACCCTCTTCATCTGTATCTTCCTTTTCCTCTTCTAATTTTAATGGATGTTATAGAAAGGAAAACCGTAATAAAGGTGAAAAGCGAGATAATAATGATCATTGGGCCCACCATGAATGAAGAGGTAGCAGAGGAAATCATAGGTGTCATTAAAATAATGATGATGATGAGCCTTTGCTAGTAACTCGGAGTATGCTGAATATCACAAAGGCAATAAAAATTCCAACCAAGCATATGAAAGATAGTTGGATCAAGTAACTTAACATAAAGAATATCTCTAGATTTGAGGGGGGATATAACTCTGATCCACAAACACACCTTAAAGCCTTTCACAAAGCCTATGCCTTATAAAATATTAAAAATGATTGGCAGAAATTAAAGCTATTTCCTAAGACACTCATCAAGGAAGCTGAAAGTTGGTATCGGTCCTTGGAGTTGGAATCCATCCGCAGGTGGAGTACAATGCTAGAGTTGTTCAATGATAAATACTAGATGTACCCTCGAGTGTCTAATCTAAGAAAGTAGATCCAAGGATGAAAGAAAAGAACACATGAACCCTTGAACACCACCATGGGTAGATATTATTCTCTCATACATCGATGCCCTGACCATGCTTATTCTCCATGGAAATAACTTTGCCACATCATAGATGGACTGAGATTAGAAATAAGAAGAACTCTTGGGGTCTATGCCTAAGGAAGACTATCAAAACTTAGAGCCCATCAAATCCAAAGGCTAATAGAGAAGGTAGCAAAAGAAGAATGAGAGCTAAGGAAATGGAAAAGTGTTGAGGAATATAACAAGGATCCTTCCATTAGAAAAAGGAAGGTTTGATTTTGTGAAAATGAGGAGGAGTCACCACTTGATGAGGTGATGTAGCAAAAAACCTTCCTAATACGAAAATTTTTTTCCAATATATCGGCCAAGGTTGATAAATTATGAGACTCTTTGGATGAAAAATTCCAAACTACTCTAAAAATCATAAAAGAATTTAGAGAGCAGAGTAGTAATCATGACTATAAGAGGCAGAAAGAAGCTGAACATGCCTACCAAAGGGGTAAGGGCAAGGTTGTGGAGTCAAAATCAAATAACGATGGTGGGTCTAACATATGCCAATATGAACATCCTAAAGGATGTTACCCTATCATGTCACACTTGCAGGAGTTTAGGGTGTATGCACTGAATCCTAGATTGGCAAGAAGGTAAGCACCTAGAAAATTGCCTTATCCTCAAGGCAATCCAAAGCAGTTCTACCAGCAACAACAAGCTTATTATCCAAGTGGAGCTCCCCCATAGCCATATGAGAAATATCACTAGGGCAACACCCACAATTATGGGGGATGCCACCACCAAGGCAACAACATCCTTACAAGTAGCCAAATCCATATGGGTACTATGTTCAGCAACCAATGTCTTAGCATGACTCTTCTAGTCACGCTTCTTTTCAGCATCACTACTACCCTCCAAAGTATTACAGAAATCATTCTCCATCTACTAGAGGGGAAACCCCATATCCCTATCACCCTTCTCATTCTCCAACACATGCTCCTCCACCCTCAACCCAATTACCACCTACTCCATCCATGTAGGATGAGCTTTCAATCCAACCACAACAATATAAAGCTATTAAGGCTATTAACTTACAATCGGCTCCTCAGTCGAGTGGTTCGGAACTAAGATCCCATAAAAAACCATGCTTTCGAATCAATAGCCCTACTAGACCCTCACCTACTTATGCGATTTGTCATCCTATATTTCCTTCATCCTCTGCATCCATTCCTTTTGAGAGTCCTTCAAACCAAATGCTTTCTAAGATCTACACAGTTATGGTAACCCATGTTGTATTTGACCCAATCAAGGCTAGCAACCTTCCAAGGAAAAGAATAGATCCTAGAAGTCCTCTCATCTATTTGCAGATTGTTGGGAATGAGCCATGCAAAGCTATTTTTGACTCGAGTTCTGGAGTTAATCTGATTTCTCATGAAATGTCCAACGCATGGAATTTGGCTCCTCTCAAGAAGAGTAACATTCGTTTAGAACTAGCATATTAGTCCATCACTATTCCATTGGGATAGGTAGAAGATATTATGACCACTATCTGTGGATGGTCTTATCCTATTGATTTCCTGGTAATCAAAGTTGAAAATTGTAAGGGCGACTTCCCAATCATCATATGAAAGGCTTGGTTGAGCACTATTGATGCAAAAGTGAGCATTAGAGATATTTCCCTAAAAAATTCCAAGGGAAATGCATTCAGAAAGATTAAGAAGCAAGTTTCATGCATTGCATTAAGCAATACAGGGTGTAACTGCATGCGGAAACTTTGGTCTATGAAAAGAGTATCCATTTTTACATGTACGCAATGTGCAAATGAGGTAGATATTCAAAGGTGCATGTACACAATAGCCACAAAACATAAGGATAGCTAGTGGCTGACAGCTAATCTTGAAAGTAGCACACTTTGCATGGTACCTACTAAGAGTCTAACATGTGCCTATATTGAAAACATGGATAAAGTCGAGCAAGTTCATCACCAATTCTCTGATGATGTAAATGATGATACTAATTGGAAAGAGTTGGAAATTCCTAAAAATTTTAAACAAGAGCCCTTAGATTCGAAAACTCTACCTATCAGCATGGAGTATACATTTTTGACAAATGGCAAGTTGGCAATCATCAATGCTAATCTTGCTCCTGAACAAAAATAGATGCTATTGAGGGTGGTCAACAAATGGCCAACAACCTTTACTTGGTCAGATCTTGAACTCATAAGGATTGATCCTAGGATATGCCAGCATGGTATCTCCACTGATACATCCATAAAGCCAAAGCAACAGCCACAACAACGATTGAACCCCAACTTGAAGCAAATCATGAAAGAGAAAATTGAACAACTCCTCAAGGTAGGGTTTATCTATCCCATTGTAGATAGTAAGTGGATTAGTCCACTCGTGATTGTTCCAAAGAAAGATGGCAAGTGGCAGGTTTGCATCGACTTTCAACTATTGAAGATGGCAACATTTAAAGATCACTTTCCATTGTCATTTATGCATTAAGTGTTGGACACTATTTTTGGGCATTGCTATTATTACTTTCAGGATAGGTATAATGGCTATAACCAAATCTAAATCACACTAGAGGATCAGGCTAGAATAACATTCACAAGTCCTTGGAGGACTTTTGCGTATTGAAAGATGCCTTTTAGTCTATGCAATGCTCTTGCAACATTCCAACACTTGGTCTTAAGCATTTTTCAATAACAAATTCATTACGAGGTGGAGGTCTTCATGGATGACTTCTCCATCTATGGCACCACATTTGAGCAAGCCTTGGACTACCTTGAGCAAGTGCTTAAAAGATGTGTGGAGACGAATCTTTGACTCAATTAGTAGAAGAGCCATCTGATGATCCAAGAGGGAATTATAATAGGGCACAAAATTTCTCAGGAAGGGATTGAGGTGGACCTTGAAAAGATAAGGATTATCCAAGGAATAACTCACCAATTGGAAACCGTTAAATATGTTTGGTCATTTCTTGGACACACTAGCTACTACCGGCAATTTATAGAGAATTTCTCTAAGATCACAAAATCATTGGTGGAGCTTACAAAGAAAGATGCTCCATTTATCTAGACTAAGGAATGTTGATGAATCATGGTTTGTTAGGCCTCGATATCAGATCCTCGATATTGGATACACGATATCGTAGCCTGGATAATGATATTGAATATACGATATCGTGATTCTTGTGTAGGCCTATAAATATAGCATTCAGGCGCACAGGAAGAGAGTTAGTTGGTAAGTCTTAAGGTAGAGTATTTTTGTTAGTTTTCAGTTGGTTTTTAGTTCTTTCCAAGTGCATGCCTGGAGTGTGATGTTTGTAATTGTATGAAACCTTTGTTCGAGTGTGATGTACTTAGACATGCACACAACTGGCAATAAAGATCGAGATTACTCCATTGCAACATTCACTTAGTTTTAAATTGTTTAATTGTTGATTATTATTTATTGTTTCCTTAGTTAATATTTCTTTATCGTTATTTACTATTCCTATTGTTAATGCGGAATGAGCACGTCTTAATCACAAACATTTAAGTGTAACTACTTGGTAACTTAATAGCATATCTAATGGTGCTCAAGTAATGTGCACTTGGTAATCCCAAAGGTAGTACATGAGGTCCAAGATGCATACAAATGATTAAGGATGGATGTTCATAGCACTTAAGCTAGTTTAGATTTTGTTTCCTATTGCTTATTAGCTTAAATCAAGATTATGTTTCATTGTCTCTAGGAGTATCCTAGTGTTAGAAATAACATCATACACCTCACATTGGACTAAACCATACGTGACAAAGCAATTACTAGTCCAGGTGGGAAGATAGTGAACTACGATCAATGTGTAACTATCTAGGTGCCACAATTAGTGCATCTGTAGAGTTTGACCAGATCATGCGTACACACTTGTATTCATATGCTTGAGCATAGGGGTACCTCATCACTCATCATTGGTGTCATTGTCGAGGAGGATTCTAGTTATCTAAATTAGTTATATCATCCAAGATCACTGTAACGAAGCATTAATGATATATCTTTTAGAAAGAAACTAATTGCAAATAAGTCACACACAATTCACAACAATGTCTCTCTCACAACACCATGATAACACAATAACTAGTAAGGCAATTCATTGGAGAACCAACGAAATATATGACGATGGAGAGTTTGGAGTACTCAATCTTATGCAGGAGTTTCATATGTTCATGGACACCCCAATGATACTCAAGAACTCTTATGGTTCAACCCAGACACCTTTATTGAGGATGGTACATCCCATAGAGCAAGGGGGCCCATAAGGCCTAGACCTTCTCAATGGTTAACAAGAATTTATCCAGGGATGGTTGGAAGACTCATAAAAGTCATGATGAGCCTTCTAGTTCTCTCTCTTTCTCTTCTCCTTCAACATTAGGTCGTGACATAAATGACTATTTCTCAAGGGATCGACGTAGAAATAAAAATCGAACCCACAGGCAAAGTCAGGAATGCCAACATGAAAAAATATAACATCATCCCAACTCACAAACTCATAACCTATGTAGTGACAATGAACCCCTATTGGCCACTAAGAGCCTTATGCATATACAAGAGGTTATTCGAATATCCTGCAAGCATCGTAAGGAAATTCATCTACCCAAGTTTGATCTAAAAAACTTTCCCAAGTTTTCAGGAGGTTATGATTTAGATTTGCAACATCATTTGCAAGCCTTCTATGATGCCTGTGCATGGAACAATATTGATAATGGGTGGCAAAGACTTAAGCTCTTTCCTATGACACTAGTTGGCTAAGCATAAGTATGGTATAGGTCTTTAAAACCACAATCAATTCACTGTTGGCTGACAATTTTAGAACTCTTTAACAAAAGATATCAAGCATGTGTAAGAGTGTTAGCCTTGAGGAGACAAATTTAGGAGTGGACACAAGGGCAACATGAACCCTTGTGATGAAGCGCTAAACAGTCGATGTGTCGACTAGGCCACATATACGGGGCCCCATATATGCGGTTGCGTCGACGCGACCCCGTCAACACATCTATCTATGCGTCTACGTGGCCCCATCGACACATCTATCCATGCGTCTACGTGGCCCCGTCGATGCATCTGTCCTTTCTTTAATTACTTTTCCATTTCTTTGTTGCTTCTTTATGTGTGTGTGTGTGTGTGTTTAATTTCCAATTGGTTGCTAATAAGTCATCTTATTGTTATAAGATATGGTGCAGATGGTTTTCATTGCGATGGGTCGTGTGAAATAGTCCACTTATTTTATCTCGCTCTCACCCTCGCATTGTTGTTATTGGAATTTATGTCTACTTTCATCTCATAAAATCAGTAGTGAGTCCACATCATCCACCCATTCATCCACTCCATGGTTTTCCTCCCTTTGGAAACATGCAACCCCCTTCACTTAACAACATTTTAATTAATGTGTGACTTGTGTAGTTCCTAGACTTGGGGATGACCCAATGGTTTGAATCGGGTATGACTTCAAGGGGAATGCAATATTTGTCATCCGCTTCTATACCCTGGGTTGCAAGAGTGTCCTTACGGATTTCTTACCACTCCATGTTCTTCTCTACAAGGAAGCTCCTTTGCAATTTGACCTTGCATGGTGTGGTTCTCATTACAAAAACAAAAAAAAAATGAGGATTCAAAGCACACCCCTTGGTCAAATGCATGCAACGAAGCATGGGTCTTTGCATGGTGTGGTTCACACAAAATCACAATAAAAATAAAAAAATAAAATCCTAACTATGTGGGAATTCAAAGCACACCCCTTAGACCGCCTCTCACGGACCACCAACACTAGTTATGGGACTCACTCTGTCCCCTCTAACTTAGTCTTATTTCACTTCCTTCCTCTCATGCCTATTGGAGTGGTGGTTCTCTATGGGTGCATTCTTGTACACTTGGGGGTGGACGAGTCTTCGTATGTTGCTGCGATGTCACTGTATGTGGTTGGTTTTGGGTCTGAACTTGGGAGAGGTCTATCAGGTCACTTAACCACAACTTCACACGAGGTTTCATGTGATCGATATCGGAAATCCAATTCTCACTCCTCTCTCTTCATCCATTTCTCTCCATGACTCACCTCACTGCCTATCTTATGTTTTGATAGTTTGTCGTGCTTCCATGAACTCCTAATGCTTCGGTAGGTTCTCGTGGATGGGAGTATTAACTTGCGATCACCATTTCTTGACCCCAAGGCCCACGAACTCTGGAGTTGAGGATATGCAAGGGCTACTAAGGCTACTACCTACTATGGGGAGGACCTACTTACATATCCTTGGTCTCGTTTGTTAGTCTCCCATCCTTTTGATTTTGTTGGTTGATTGTTCTCATGATACCCATTGCTCGACTTCTTCTCTGTGAAGTTCTTTTTCACCACATTCTCCTACTTTTGACACCCTTTTACATCCACCTACCTTCCTCTTTCTCCCATCCAAGTTCCCAGTCTCTCAAGCTCCTCAACCACTCCAATTTGGCATTTTTTAATCAAATTTTTTGGGCTTCCTTTGTCGAGTCAACACTGGTCAACGAGTGCGACCCCCTACGTATACGGGGCCCCATATATGCAGCCCCCTACATGTACATGGCCCTGTCAATGCAGCACCAAAACTCTATATATACCCCCATTGTGCGTTATATTTTTGTTCATTTTGCAAACAAATTGGGAGGAGATTTTTCATTTTTTTTGACTTGCCTCTTCTTCCAAGCACTTACATTGTCTACCGTGTGTCCTAATCAACCTATCCTTCCCCTCTTTCACACTCGGAGGTATGCTCTCAGTCGTTGGGGGGGGTGAGGTCTATTAAAATTAATTAATTCCTTATAATTAAAATCAATAAATACCTAACACCTCTTAAGGGAAGGAACAAAAACAATAGTTTAAACTCCAACTCGTGCCTTATTGTTTTTTGGTTCTAACCCATCAATTAATACTCCAAGAGATTTAATGGGATGCACGTGCCAGCACCATAACTTAGTCAAACTGAGAATGTGTATGAGGGCCATTTTGAGTAACTTATGCACAATATTAATTAATGGTTATGTTTGATTGTAGATGGCACCGAAACCAAGGCATCCAAGGGGAGAAGGATCGTCACAACCAAGGGACAAGCGGCCACGAATGAGAAGAGGACAGGGTGTGTAGCACCCAGAGCACGCAAAGGGCTCCCATGCAACTGGCCCCCTCTACAAAGGACCTAATGTGGAATCTGTTCATCAGATTCCTGAAGAGGAGATCCCTAACGAGAAATCGCAAGGGGATGAAACTTCGATAATAGCATCATGGCTTGAGGTCACGTTGACCTAGGCATGTATTGACGCTATCAAGCCAAGGGAGGTGCAACGAATGGTCTTGCAAGAATTAAACTTTGGACCATTCCTTGAGAATGCACCAGAAGAGGTGAGGCTCCAATTGCAAAACTCTCCTATGTGGCCAATCATCACATCCAATGGTGAATGATACTTAGGAGAGACTTACCTCTTCTGGACAAATCGGCAGCCGGGGTCTAGAGTAAGAATCAAGGACATTTATGTCTCTTACTCTACGAAAGTGATCGCAGCTCTGGGGTTGCCTGAGACCGGAGCTAATGTGGCAGAGATTCCTAAGCAAGCAGATCCCGAGGTAAAAGGGGAATGGTTTAGGCGGTGCTATGGGGTGAATCGCAAAGAGTTTGACACTCTAACCACCGTAGAGAGGGTGTATTCAAAAATTGCGTCTTACCACCTAAACCCAACGGTGAGACCCAACAAAATCACTGCCTTCTCTGCTCGTGCGTGTGCTGCTCTAAGCGAAAAATTCCCAATGAGCCTTCCACAATTGTTGTTTTTGGAGATTGAAAAAAGGTTTGCCGAAAGAGAACTTGGAAGGCAGGCTCTACCCTTTCCTTGCTTAATCAGAAAATTATGCAAACAGGCAAGAATAGCATGGTATGCCAACGATACACTTCAACATGCCCCGATTTCCTCGTGGTGGGACATGATGAAAGACAAGACTCCGACCACTACACAAACTGAGGAAGAGCAGCAACCACCTCCACCACCTGCACAAACAACGAGGTCGAGTTCACTAATAATCGCAGAACATATACATGAAATCCGGCAATCGCTCTTGAGCCAACAAGAGAAATTTGGAGGGACTAGTGGAGGAGAAGACCCTTCGGTCTATCGCCTTGCAATGAGCCATCTAAAGCAAGTGGCTCGATCAGTAAGTTTGCTAGAAAGAGCAGGGCTGATGTTCTTTGTCGCCTGAACACAAGTACTTGCAAGGATCGATCCTAGTGTCTGAGAAGTAACAGTATCCACCCAGCAGTTATTTTCTAAAATTTCAGGAAATGCTGCTACTTTTTTGGTACACTTGAAGGATGGAGAGGGGGTGACAGTCTTGGTGATGCAACACCAAGGACAAAAGATTACGGTCGAAGTGGTTGCTAACACGATTGCTATGGCCCTCAAAGCACCAACGACACATGTACCTGATGTACATGGACTCGAATATGTACAGGCGTCCGTTGGGACTTCATGTAGTAGGATCGATGCAGCCCAACATGAAGAACTATTGGATTGACTGATGGGAACTGGGCAACTGCTTCCGGATGTTTTTGATCTTCTAGATAACATCACTGCAACCCAGTCGGAGCTACTCTCAGCAAAGGGTAAAAGCCTCATCTTGGAGGGGCAACTCGAAGTTGCTCAAGCCAATTATCAACTCTTGGCAACAGAAGTTGCCCAATTAAGGGCCCAACTTGCCGATCCAACTCTCCTCAACCGTAAACTCACCAAAGATGAAGCTTTTCAATAGCTTCAAATCAAACTTTAGATAGTTGAGGATGAGCATGAGTCGGAAATATTTGATAAGTCCCTGGCAGATGCTCATGCGTATCATCTAAACAAGGACTTAACAGAGGTTCACCAGGAGAATGTCAAGCTCACAGCGGAAGTCCATCACCTACGCAATGTGGGTGCTGAAAATGAGCACATGAATAGTTTCATTCACCAATAGCAAGAAGAGCTAGCTAGGGTGAATGCTGATGTGAGGATGTTGACCGTCGAAAATCAAAATTTGTCTATGGAGGAGGTTCATGCCTTGCGACAGAAATCAGCCATCAAAACCGCTGCTTGGAAAAGTGAAGCCCTTAAGTTTGAGAAAGTTAAAAATCATTACAGGGACCAAGTGGGATTACAGAAGGAAGTGAATGAAAAGCATATTCAAGTCACCAAGGCTAAGTTGAACCAAGTGCTCCAGTAGCTCCAAGAAAGAGGCAAGGTGTCACAACCCATCTTTGATGGGTTGAATGCCTACAACCAGGCTGAAATCCACCTCAAGGAACTGTAGATTGAAGAAATGATAAAGTACATGGAGTTGACCAACCTTCACTATGCAAACTTGGCTATGCTATCAACTGGAAGACCATGGTCTGATCTTGAAAAGCAAGTGGCCACCTCGTATTCTTTATACGAGGGCGAGTTCCAAGCGCATAAAGCAACAAAACAAAAATTGAAAGCAACAAATGTGGAACTCGAGGTTCTCTGCACTCATTTTGAAGGGTAGCGTGAGGTCGCTGAGAACTTGGCCTAACGAATGAATGACTACTAGCAGCTGTAGTCATCAATCTGAGCATTTGACGTTGAACGAAAACAGTTTGCAACCTAGTTTGTCAATCTGAAAGAACTCTTCCCTGCACTTCCATGCCCTTGGGAGGTTCTAGCCTTAGCACATATTGCTGAAGTTGCTTGGATAGTGAACAATCCCAGAAGCAAGGAAGAGGAAATGAGGGCTCTCTTAGAGGCTTTCCAATTGCATCCAAAAGTTGCAGTTGCCGCGGGGCAACCATCATCCATGCCACCACCACCACATGCGCCAAGGGTTGGTGAAGGTCCATCAGAACCACCACCACTAAGGATGATGTGATCTTCTCTAGTAATTTTTGCACCTTTAAGCATGGCAGAGAATCTAGGATTGTTGAGGTGTTCAATTTTATCTCTGAACACCACCATTTTTGTAATTTTTCCCTCTCTGTACACTCGAGCACTTGGTGCGTCAACAAAATTCGTGTTGTCTCATGTGTGTCAAGTCATGTGTGTTGTAATAAGAAATCCATACCTTCCAAATTGTAGAGGAACTTGAGGATGAGTTTTTACTCAGTCGTGAGGGTATGATGAAGCACTAAACAGTCGATGCGTCGACTAGGCCCTGTCAACACATCTGTCCATGCGTCTACGTGGCCCCATTTACACGGAGCCTGTTCTAGCCTATAAATAAGTATGCTTCCGCCACACTTAGGTACCTTTTTGGCAGTTATAGTGAAGCTCTTGTAGTTTCCATGAGAGTTAAAATATTTTTCAAGTGCTCGTAGTAGGTGTAAGAAAGATGTCCGGCTCTTTATTCGAGCGCTAATGTACTTGAGCCATTGGCATGAACAGTGATGAGTGGCGAGGTACCCCTACACTCAACCATACGAATACGAGCGTACACGCGTGATCCGGTCGAACTCCGCAGACTAAATGCCTTAACGCCACAAGAAACACTTGGGGTTAATCGTTCGTTGTCTTCCCAGGCTTGCTTGTATGTGTCACGGTGTATGGTTAAGCAAGTCTGAGGTATGTGATTTTTTTGGTATTTTCGGCTTATCTTCTATGCTACCAGGAGAAAGGGTTGAGAAAACTAAACTAACTCTAACTAAGATCTAAGTCTAAATTAACTAGCGTCAGCATCCGTTCCCACTTGCTGGACACACCCTGAACTATGCAACTGTGGCTTACCAAACGCTAATCGTTACTGGGATCGCCACACGTAACGCAAGTGCTCGAAGTGGTCGTACTGAGGCACCTATTTAGCCTATGTGTGATAAGCAGCCGATTCCTTAGCCAGCCGTACACACCCATGGGTGCTCGTAACTAAGTCGTACTTATCACACGTTCTAGCCTAGCAATGAGCAGTTGATTCCTCAACTAGCCGTACACATCGAACTACTACTGGGATTACCCAGCGTAGAATCCTGAAATACGCTACTGGGTTACCAAGCAGCCAATGCTCGTAATTGAGTCGTACTCATGCGTTGCATCAAGCAGCCGATTCCTTGACTAGCCATACACGTCTGTAGATGCTCGTAATCAAGTCGTACCTGAACGCACTAGGAAAGTAGTAAATGAAAGCAATAAATGAAACCACGTGCTGCAAGGTTTATCCAATCAAGTTCGTCTTTATTGCCGTACACAACTTGGGTTCAGGTTACAAGCTGCTCGAATAAAGAGCTGTTCACTCTAGGACTCCTATGCGGGCACATGGGCAAAAATTCTAACTCTGGAGTGATCAATCTGCCAGAGCTTCGCTACACTAGCCAGGATTGGAAAATGAAGGGAGTGCCGCCTCTTATTTATAGATATGGTGGCGGGACGCGATATCGCGTACGCGATATCGCGGCACATGCAGGTCGCGTCTCATCAGCTACAATCCATCTATTGAATTTGAAATTAAGGTAATATTATTAGCATAGAGTAACAGTCTAACAAAGATACTTTCAATTGTAATTACAAATTGGGTTGGTATTTAATGCATCCACTCCTTAAGTTCATTAATAAAAAATCGAAATGAAGTAGAAGCGAGTGGACATCTTTGTTTAACACTAAAGAAACTATTAAATAAATTCTTTCTTTTCTATTTGTAAATTGAATGCATACCTCTTTGAAAAGATTTTGGATAGCAAATAACTATGTGCTTGGAACTTCTNCTACTCCTTGCATGCTGCTTCAGCGCTTCTCCATTCCAAGTGTCTACTCCAAATCCATTCCGTTGTTGTATGATTGCCATCTACACACACAACACCATCATATATTAGCAAGGGTAATTGAATCATTAAGTAAAGCATACCTT
>MNCI01018652.1:60034-111739 GCA_015680685.1 Gnetum montanum
ACGCGATATCGCGTACGCGATATCGCAGGAGAAGACGCGATATCGTGTACACGATATCGCGGCACGTGCAAGTCGCGTCTCATCAAACGGCAATAAAGATGAGCTTTTCAAGCATTCCTTGCAGTAATTGGACTTAGTTATTTGATGCATTTAATAATTTAATATTTCTATGCTTTGATAATTTCTTAGGTTTTCATTGTTATTGCTTTAATAGTTATCACTCTTTTATAGTTTGTAAAAACCATAAGTACAACCACCTTGAACATAAACCCAACACTTGGCAACCTAGTGTCGCTTAACGTCTGGAAGCCCAGTAGTGGTTAGGGGATGCTCAGGATGTGTACGAAAGATGGGATTGGATACTTATGCTAGGAAGAGTTAATATATGGATTAGGATAACTATAGATTACGTAATATTCCATTCCTCACTTTCCATTTCAAGAATTAGCTGCTAAAATATAAAGTGAAAAAGCCATAAAAATCATTTGCCTCAATCTCACTTAACCATTGCAATCAGAACATCACAAGTGAGGTCGAGAAGACAATGACCATTCTAACCCAAGGTTTTGCTGGTTAGGGTCTGGTGTATGCAAAGTGCTTACAGTCTACGGAATTTGACCGAGTCACATGGTTGCCCGTGATTCACATGGTTGGGCGTAGGGGTACCTAGCCGCTCATCACCTTCGACATGACCTTAGAAAGATATTATTCATTGTTAAACAAATGCCCAGGCCATGGGTTCTCTAAGGAAAGGCTAATGTATCACATCATGGATGGGTTCTATAATGAAATAAGGAAGACCCTAGAGATGTATGCCCTAGGAAACTATATGAACTACATACCCACCAATTCTAAGAGCTTATTAAGCGGGCAGCAAAAGAAGAAGGAGAAATAGCCAAATGGAAGAATGTTGAAAGATCTCAACAAGATCAAAATCTTAAAATAACAAAGGTCTATAGTCATGAGGAGGAGAAATCAACTCACCTCTAGGATGTGGAATCATCTTTGCCAATACTACAATCACTAAATGAAATTGAGGCAAAGATCAATAAGATGATGGAATGGGTACATGAAAAATATGGAGAATATGCAAACATTATTAGAGGTAGAACCATACACAACTACTCTGACAAACAAAACAAATAGAAGATGCCAAACTTAGAAATAGGATAGAACACCATTCGTCAATCGAAAAGGAGGGTTGAAGAAAACAGGGATAGGAACTCAACTGAAAATCATAAGTATTAGTGTGATGTGTGTCTATACGATCACCTTGAAAGCCAATGCCCAATATTGTCACATTTTCATGAGCATTGGGAAGGAATGTTATATCCAGATTTTGTATAGAAGTACCATGTCCAACTGTAGTGGTGAAACCCCTAGTCGTGGGGGAGGCCACCACTAAATAAACCACACCCTCCGTATGCCCTGACACCAAATGCTTATTATGCTCAACATCCTGTTTCTTCAACTGGATCAACATCCTTTGCTTCACCTCATCATTATCATTCTCCTAAGTACTATCAACCCATATCCTCTCCCAAGAGATCACCACCTCAGGTTCCTTCCACTTCTCCTTACCCTCAATATTCTCATCCTTCACCTCCTTCTACATCGCCACTAGTTGTGCCAGAAGGTTTTGCACCACAGCACCAACCCATGAACATTACTTATGCTACTACTGTCAATAGCAGTGGAGGTCCCCCACAACATTGAAAACATTCTTTCTTTAGGCATGATTGTAGAAAGAGACACAATGGTTCTAAAACCACTACATCCTCCAACTTAGCAGAAGCCCAACACTGTGATGCATCTTCCTCCTCAAACTCAACACCTCCTATTACCTTATTCAGGCCACCAATTAACACTCCAACAAACATGCGAGCCAATGGATATGATCACGTGAAGAAACACATCAATCCTTTCATACCATCTTATGGTCATGGGTGCCATAGTGTGTCAGCTCCTTATCACATGACCACATAAAGTGTGCCCCACTATGCCTACTTCACTCTAGTGTGTGAACCCCAATTTGGGTACATTCCTGCCACCACATCAAAAGACACCCAGTAGTTTGGATATGACCAGACCCCAATGTTTCCAACATACTTAGATCCAAATTTTCCATTTATTAATTCTAGCCATACTCAAAGATTTAGTCATGGGGGATACCCCCCATTCTAATAAGCAGAATTAGTAAATGTTTTTTTCCCTTTTCTTTGATTTTCCAATTTTTTATTTTCTAGTTTTTCACTTTTTAAATTGTTGTTTTTCCCTTTTTGTAAGTAAATCTCATTGATGAATAAAATACTCATGTGACTCATTGGTTGAGGTGTTGTTCTATGCTATTAAGTCTCAAGGGACTAATTATTTGCACACTAAGCCCCACAACATCCACCCATCCATTCTATTAATAAGACATTCTACTCTAGGTACAATGATATTCTTATCATCATTAAAACTTAAAAGTAACTTTGTACTCATTATGCCTAGAGCGAAAAATGATAAACTAAGAGGGAATGGCCAGGGTGTGACATTAAGGGAACTTGTGTATTTTCTTTGGTGACATCTATATGTGTTATCATGTAGCTTGGTTATACTAAAATCCTTGTAGATCTAATGAAAAATGGGAGTAAGAGTAATAAAGGCACTCAATAAAGGAACTCAATACTATTCTAGAGTGTACCATCCGAAATCGTCAATGTCAGGTTGGAATGAAACAAACACTGGATGATCCTCGGAAGAAATACAGAAGACTCTACCTTCCCTTGAGGGCAAGCTAGAATGGACGAAGGTAGATGCCTTCAATAGTCTGCATACTGATCAAATGAGGACTTCCCCAATGTACGCACTTTGCAATGTGTTGGGTTATACGTAAACGATGCACATAAACGTAAACCGTAACGTAAACAGGCACAATAATGTAAACAAGAATGTAAACGTAAATTGAAAAACAAATAAAACTACAATAAATCTAGGCAAAATGTAAACTGTTTTGTATTAAAAAATGATTACAAAGTGCACCGGTCAGAACGAAGTTGTGGATTGATCACAAGGCAACTGTTTAGCCCCGATGGGTCATGATGGGTGCTAGAAGATGCAAGTTTTGGATTGCAGGGAAATGCAGCATCCAAGTCTGATGCCAAGTGTACAGAGGTTGATGCCTAGATTTGTTAAGTGTCTCCGATTCTAGTTTTTTGTGTGCGTTTGTAAAAATTGCCAACCTCGATTTAGTGAAAAATCAGGGTTTTTATAAGATCTTGGGCGTTAGATTCGGATCTGGAAGAAGATGAGTGGCTGTGAGGTGAGAAAAATTCAGATCGGGAGATAGGTGGTGCATTGACCGAGTGCAAGATATGTTACAACTGTACAACATGCAGCGTATGAGATTGGGCGTCAACCTCAGCGTACAGGCTCAGTGTACATCAAAATGTACCCAGCGTACACACATGTAGATGCATCATTTCGAGGTTGAAACTTGATTTTCAGGTTCCCGTGATGATGCCCAACAGTTGCCATATCTCCGAGAGTCAATTTCAGGTGAAAATCTTGCTCTTTGGTGCCTATTTTGGGCCATTTTTGGTGGTGTACGCTGGGTTGTACACTGGGCATGCAAAGTATGTATGCTCAGCGTACACACATGTAAATGCATCATTTCGAGGTTGAAACTTGATTTTTAGGTGCCCGTGATGATCCCCAATAGTTGCCCTACCTTCGGGAGTCGATTGTAGGTGGAGATCTTGTTCTGGGATGCCTGTTTTGAGAGATCCTTGATGGTGCACGTTGGGCATGCACGCTAGCGTGCATGAATGAAAACCCATCATTTGGAGCCCAAAACTTGATTTCCAAGAGCTTGAGAGCTATTGGGGACCTTGGTGAAGGTCTTGGGGGGTACAAACGCTCAATTCTAGCATGTTTTGGCTTATTTTTTGGGGCCCAAAAGTTGCTTTACACTGGGCTGTACATTGGCTAACGTACACCAAGGTGTGCCCAGTGTATACACATGAAACTGCATCATTTAGGACCCAAAATTGAATTTTCAGAAGGCCAAGAGCCACTAGGGACCTTAGGGAAGGTCATGGGGGGTCCAAATGCTCAATTTTGGCATGTTTTGGCTCATTTTTGGGGCCCAAAATTTGCTGTACGCTGGCCAGCGTACCCCAAGGTGTGCCCAGTGTATACACATGAAACTGCATCATTTAGGACCCAAAATTGAATTTTCAGGAGGCCAGGAGCCACTAGGGACCTTGGGGAAGGTCATGCTGGGTCCAGACGCTCAATTCTGGCATGTTTTGGCTCATTTTTAGGGCTCAAAAGTTGCTGTACGCTGGGCTGTACGTTGGCCAGCGTACACCAAGGTGTGCCCAGAGTATACTTGGTCAGAACTAAGTATTTTGAACCCAAAACTTGAAATTCCTAATGCCGGATGCTAATGTAGTCACCTGTGGGTCCTGAGGAACTCTTTCTTGTTCAATTATGCTTCTTTTGATGCTATTTTTGAGGCTTTCAAGCTTGGTCATGCTGGGGACCAACATGACTTAGCTCAATTTTTGTCTACAAGTGTTAGCCAAACTTTTTGTGGTATTTCATTGGCCCCTCTTTGTTGACGCCTGGAAAAATCGACCCGAGAGGTGTCGACAAAGAAGTACAAAACACCACAAGCAAATTGCTAGCAAGCATTGTCCTTTGGCACTTGGCCAGATGTCATCGCACCGTGTTCAGAAGTACCTGGGATTGGGAAATGATGTTTTGAGATGATATCTAAAGGAGAGGTTTGTAATTGTGGGATTGGAAATTGATTAATGGATTATGCTAGTGTGGGAGAGGAGTATTCATCTTGTGCAAACAAGTCATGTTATTCCTTGTCGATGGCCAATATTTGGCAGACTTGGAACCAAGGCATGAGAAGTACATCCTTTGGAGGAACGAGACTCTTGTATCATGTTTGAGAGAACTCGTTGTCACAACCAAAGCCACACGATGAGGTGATGCATTCTTTGAAGAAATAGGACCCTTGTGGAGTGTCTAAGAGAACCCATTATCTAACAGTCAAAACCATGCAGTGAGGTGAAACATGATGGTTTGAGACACAAGTATTTCTTTTCAAGACAACTGCCTTCTCGCTTGGGGCTTGTATGGAAAGTGTCAAGGGTCTTGTGGTTCATTTTGCTCTTTGCTCTTTGATCTTTTATTTTTTCTTTTTTTCTCTTTTTTTTTTTTTTGCTTTTGGAAAGAGCTTTCTTTCAATTTTGCACTCATGCTCATGTGCCGTGTTGTGTGTTGCAACTGCTTGAGGGTGTCGTAGCGTGCAACAGTGTGCTCAAAGTTTTGGGGTGTACTAAGTGTATTTGGGAACAGTAACTGGGTAGGAAAGGGAACAAGAGTGATGGGAAAATGGAGAATGTATTGGGAATTGGGAATGTACTTTTGAATAAATTGATTAACCTGGTTGTGTGCGTCAGAAACAATGTGGCACCTTGTCACCGTGATGAAGTGTATCCGTGTACGAGCACCACTGGGTGTCATCCTACAAACACAACTCCAAGAAGACAAGAAAACTGCAAGTGAATGAGCTAGCAAACACTTTAAACATGAATGTGGCCGATGCAAATGGAGGCACCATGTGAAACTTAAGGCAAACAAAATGAGCAGCAATAGTGTTGTCAAAGCCGATGTGATGAATGATGCGACAGGCATTGATGAAGAAATGTCATGAATTATAGCAGCAGATGAATGTGCCAGAGATGATCTTGCTAGTTTATAGTCTTAGCAGACTATCGTGGGTTAGTTTTACGTCATAACCTATTGGACGTTGCCAGTTTATCGTCGTAGCAGACGGTGTGATGCTAGTTTATAGTCGTAGAGGACTATGAAGAGGCAAGCTAGTTTATAGTCTTAGCAGACTCAGGTGAATGAGTGTGACAGTTTCGTGTCATGTCAGACAGAGCTCTATGGTGTCAGTTTACCATTATGACACTAGGACGTTCTATNGGACTCAGGTGAATGAGTGTGACAGTTTCGTGTCATGTCAGACAGAGCTCTATGGTGTCAGTTTACCATTATGACACTAGGACGTTCTATGGTGCTAGTTTTTTTTTAAGTCATAGCCTAGGACATTCTGTGGTATCAGTTTACCATCATGGTGCCAGGACAAATCTGTGGTATCAGTTTATCGTCATGATGCCAGGACAAATGCATACCTGGGTGACTTCAAACATGGAACAGCTTGAGGTACAAATGATTCATTGGATGTGCAAGCTCGTTTCCATCCATGTTCGCTAGTTTGAACACTCCGTTGTCATACGCTTTGGTGACCAAGTAAGGCCCTTCTCAGTTGGCTGAGAATTTGTCTAGGTCTTCATGGACTGCCTTAAGTACAAGGTCACCTTCTTTGATTGGGCGCTTGTGAATGTTATGCTGATGGCACCGTCGTTGTTGCTTCTAGTACCACTCGATATGATCTAATGCACGCGTGCATTCCTCCTCCACTGAATCCTGGTCAACAATGCTCAAGTCATTATTTAGACCTTCATCGAGGAGTCCGGAGAGTGTGATCCTCAAGGATGGTACCTGCAACTCCAAAGGTAAAATAGCTTCTGAACCATAAACAAGACTATATGATGTTTTACCTGTGGATGTCCTATGTGTCGTTCTATATGCCCATAGCGCATAAACTAGTTGCTCATGCCATCTTCGTTTGCTCTGATGAAGTATTTTCTTGAGCACCATGATGATAGTTTTATTTGTGGCTTTTGCTTGTCCGTTGCTTTGAGGATAATATGGAGATGAGAACAAATATTTAATGCCTAGGCTATCGCAAAAGGTTTTTGTTTCAACATTGCTGAATTGTGGCCTGTTGTCAGTAATGATGGTCATTGGGATGCCAAAACGAGTCACAATGTTTTCAAGGATAAAGTTACATACTTGTTTCGATGTGTTCTTCCTAAGAGGAATAGCTTCTATCCATTTCGTGAAGTATTCAGTCGCAGTTATGATGAAGCTATGTCCTGCTGAAGATGGGAGAGTTATTGGTCCAATGATGTCTAACCCCCACTTCTGGAAAGGCCATGTGATTTGGGCCATGTGCAACTCATTGGGTGGAACATGTATAAGGTTACCATGCTTTTGACACATATCGCACGTTTTGACCTTGGAGAAACAGTCATACTCCATGTGTGGCCAATAGTACCCTAAACGCCTTATTTTGGTTGCCATTGCTTTGGGCGCTATGTGCCCTCCGCAAAGCCCCTCATGAACTTGCTCCATGATGGTCTGGCCATCGGTGCTACTAAGGCATACCAACAAAATGCCTTCATAGGATCTACGACACAACGTATCCCCTACTAGTGTATATTGCTGAGAGCATTTTTGCACTGTGTCCTTCTGTGTATTCGTTAGATGTTGAGGTGGTTCACCATGTATAAGGTACTCCTTTATGTCATCGTACCATTCTATAGCGTGTGTCGTGCTAACGGATGCTATGGGAAGTTCATCAAGAGCGTCAGTTATGGGCTTGTCGCAGCTCATGATGGAACTAGGAAATACATGAAACATGTCTGGTGAGATGTTTAGAGCTAACGTGGCTAGTGCATCTGCAATGGTATTATCGTTTCGAGAAACATGTTGCACCTCTTTGTTTGTAAATTGTTTTAGCAAGTGTTTTGTCAGGTCACAGTATGGTTGTAAGTGTGGAGCTTTACATGTGTATACTTCCGTAACTTGGTTAATGACCAATTTTGAATCGCCTCGAACTGCAAGCCGTGTGATTCCTAAAGCTAGTGCTGCGATGAGACCTCTAAGGAGACCTTCGTACTCTACCACGTTGTTAGTACTAGGAAAGTTTAAACGATAGGCAAAGGGTCGGATCTCCCCGGAGGGATATATGATAACCGCTACAGCACTTCTTCCTCAAGAGGTGGATGCTCCATTGAAGTTTAGGATTGCATCGTAGTCATTAGGCACTACGTCTATTGTGCTTACATTTTTTTTCTGGAAACTCTAGATTAATCGTTGCTTGATCCTGTGGTGGTGATGTAATCATCTGATTTACTATGGCTTGACCTTTGATGGATGATTGGGCTATGTAGTGCAGGTCAAACTCAACAATCATTGCCTTCCATCGAGCTATCTTGCTTGATTCGTACATGTTGTTTGTGATAGCTTTGAGTACATTGTCCTTACAGATTATGTTGACTTGGTTATGGAAGAGATAATGTTCCCACCTCTTTAAAGAGAAGATGAGGGCTAGACATGACCTCTCCACGTCACTGTAACATTGTTCGTAGGCTACTAATGCATGGCTCAAGTAATAGACAGGGATTTCGGTTCCATCATCGTGTTTTTGACAAAGCATAGACACGATGGATGAGTCAGATGTTGCAAGGTAGATGTAGAACAATCTATTGTTCTATGGAGGATAAACTATTGGTAGTTGAGCTAGTGTCATTTTAATGTTGTCGAAGGCTTCTTGGCACTATGGAGTCCATTCAAAATGGACATTCTTACGCAATAGATGCTGCATAGGGCTCAACTTGTCCATCAGTTTCTCTATGAATCATCTAATGAATTGTAATCTACCTTGTAGACTGCGAAGTTCGGTAAGGTTGCTAGGTGGTTTTAAGTTTGTTATGGCCTTAACCTTATTGGGATCTACTCGTATCCCTGCTTCCGAAACTACGAACCCAAGCATTTTTCTTGTTTTGACTCCAAAGACACATTTCTTTGGGTTAAGTCTTAGCTCATATTTTAAACAATGTTTTAGTACCAAGTCAAGATCTTGTACGTGTTGCTCTGATGTTTTTGATTTAACTGTGATGTCATCTACATAGTCACTGAGCGAGTTGAAGATATAATCACTAAAAATAAATGTCATTGCTCTTTGATATGTAGCACCGGTATTCTTGAGGTCGAATGGCATCACCATGTAGCAAAAAGTACCCCATGGAGTCATAAAGGTCGTCCTAAGCTGGTGCTCAGGATTAATCCGAATCTGGTTATATCCCGAAAAGCCATCCATAAAAGATAATAAGGCATGCCCAGCGGTTGAGTCAACAAGTTGATCAATGCTAGGTAGGGGGAAATCATCTTTTAAGGTTGCAATGTTGAGGTCCCGGAAGTCAATGCATAAGCGAATGCTTCCGTTCTTCTTTGGGACAATGACCATGTTGGATACCCAGTCAGCATAGTCAATAGCCCGAATGAAACCAGCTTGGTAAAGTTTGGTGATCTCATTGCGAACTGCCAACGCTACTTCAGGCTTGACCTTATGTGCCTTTTGTTTCACTGGTCTTAACTTCGGATCAAGTATGATATTGTGCTAGACTATTCAAGGGTCTAGCCCAGGCATGTCAGTGTAAGACCAAGCAAATGTTTTCATGTTATTTTTAAGCACCTGTGTTATGCCATTGGCAAGTTGTGGGCTCAATAATGTACTTAGTTTCAGAATTTTAACTTCGCCATCCGACATAGTAATGGGGACTTCAACTAAGGGGTCTTCGGTGATGTTATCGGCTTCTAGGTCCAGAGTCTTAGTCATTCCTTCATAGCAATCTAGCGTTTGTTGGGTTGATGCCACAAAAGTGTTGTGTGTTGTTGAGTCTAAATCAATGGACTCCATGTTGATTTCTCGTGTGATCGTTCTGTGTGGTCCATTGATAGACAGTGGTAAGAATAGTTGCTTGCTGTCCATGATGTTTGCTCCTGCCAATAAACACTGAGCAATGTCAACAAGGTGGTTTTGCTATTTTTGCATGTAAGTAATTTATACATTTAAAGTGGGCCAAGGCATGCAATGGTAGTTTATTGTCATACCCGGACGCATGGCATTTTAAGGCCATACCGGGCCCTCTCTGGTAGTTTAAGGCCATACCAGGCCACCTTTATGGTCTTGTTCTAAGTATAACGATTTTCTATGATTTTTGGTTTCGATTTCGCATTTATTCTTTTTACCGTTATGTTTAAATTTAAACAATGTATGGGCTTGGGCATGTACTAGTATATCTTTTACTCTAAATTTAAACCACAGGGATAGACGCGTGAGGAGGATGAGCTAAATCATGTGTATTATTTCATTATATATATATATATATATATATATAAGCAAAAGTGATCAATGTGAGTAGCCATATATATATATTATTTTTAATTTTATTTGTGGTAAAGTAAAGGGGGCAACGTTCTATATTTTATTATTATTATTTTATTTTTTTGGTTTGGGTGTCAATAGGGGCCAGCGTAAACTATTGGTAATGGTATGCACATATATTTTTGTTTTGTGTTTTTAAAAGGGGCAGTGTCCCCAAAAATAGGTTCAACGTGGGCATTAACTCTTAAATACCTTATTTTATTTAATTAATAAATTTTTTTTTGATATTATTTCTAGTGTTGATGATAGAGGGCCAACGCCCTAAAAGATAGGAGATGATGTTTGTTTTTTTTTTTTTACTTTTGTTTTATTTTTCTTTGTTTTTTTTTTAACTTGGGTATGGGCGTATGTTCTATGAGGTCAACGTAAAGGGGCAATTTATTAATTTTAATCTTAAATTTTTTTTAAGTGTGTGGCGTTTTTTACCCAGAAGGGTCAGCGTGGAGGCCCATATGGAGTAAAGATAGCATAAAATAAATTACAGGGGGTATAAAAAAGCAAGTAGTGTGCACAAGAATTACTTTCATCACTGTGGCTAGCGTAAACCAAATTTTGACTGTTCTTCTCAGCGTGAACCCAACAGCAGCAGCGTAAACCATACTATGGACAAAGTACAGCATCAACCAAATAGGGCCAGCGTCAACCAAACTGAGTCAGCGTGAATCAAACAGGTTAAAAATTACAGCGTGAACCAATCAAAGAAAATTGCAGCGTGAACAGAGAAAATTTACAGTGTGAACCAAGCAAAGATTGTTTGCATCGTGAACCAATCAAAGAAAATTGCAGCGTGAACAGAGAAAAATTTACAACGTGAACCAAGCAAAGATTGTTTGCAGCAGTGTGAATCCAACAGTAGCAGCGTGAACCGAGCTGGGTTAGCGTCAAGCAAGCAGGGTCAGCGTCAACCAATAGGGCTAGCATCAACCATACTATTCCTGCGTCAAACATACTAATCCATACTCAGATCTATACGCGGTCAGATCTGCAATTGCAGCATTTAGATCTGTGAGATCCACGGCATTCTAGACGAAATCTGTAGCATACGAAGCCAGATCTGCAACAGTTCAATTTAGATCTACCATGCGAAAGCTAGATCTGCTCCATAGCGTGTAAGATCTGTAGAGAAGGATGGGCAAGGGCAAGCGCGAAAACAAGGGGAAAAAGGAGGCGACACTAACGTTTGTAGCAGAAAGTGAGGAAATGTTCCGGAGTCTTCCTTAACCAAGGATCCCATCATGGGGTGGATCTATGCACAGGTATGCTTCTGTTACATTCTTTAATTCATGCCTTTGCTATTACTTTTAGTTACTGTCTCGATGTATATATTGTGAACGTCCGCATGCAACATGGGCATGTGCAGCGTGGAACCAAAACAGCATGATGTATATATTGTGAACGTCCGCATGCAACATGGGCATGTGCAGCGTGGAACCAAAACAGCATGTTCTTGGCAGCGTGTGTGTCTTTGGACCACACGTGCGTGTGCATTCTGGGCATTTATAGTGTTCATTAAGAACAGGGTCTGTTTTAGGATAGATTTTGGGTTGAATCTGCCTTCGGTGTGTGTCTCTGTTGCCGGTGTCTGAGTTTCTATGACGTGCAGAGATTTTGTTTTTTTTGTGCGTTTGGAGATGGGCAACGTATTGACATTGCATGGCTAGCATGTAGGATCTGGATGCACATTGTACAGGCTTCATGGATGTATGCAGCGTACACTTAAAAATTTTCTAAGTATGGAGCATGTAGCGTACATCTAAAAATGTTCTAAGTATGGAGCATGCAACCTATGCCTAAAAATTTTCTAAGTATGGAGCATGCAGCGTACACCTAAAAAATTTTCTAAGTATGGAGCATGCAGCGTACACCTAAAAATTTTCTAAATATGGAGCATGGAGTGTACACCTAAAAATGTTCTAAGTATGGAGCATGCAGCGTACCCCTAAAAAATTTTCTAAGTATGGAGCATGCAACGTACACCTAAAAATTTTCTAAGTATGGAGCATGTAGCGTACATCTAAAAATGTTCTAAGTATAGAGCATGCAACGTACACCTAAATATTTTCTAAGTATGGAGCATGCAGCATACACCTAAAAAATTTTATAAGTATGGAGCATGTAGTGTACACCTAAAAATGTTCTAAGTATGGAGCATGCAGCGTACCCCTAAAAAATTTTCTAAGTATGGAGTATGCAACGTACACCTAAAAATTTTCTAAGTATGGAGCATGTAGCGTACATCTAAAAATGTTCTAAGTATAGAGCATGCAACGTACACCTAAATATTTTCTAAGTATGGAGCATGCAGCATACACCTAAAAAATTTTATAAGTATGGAGCATGTAGTGTACACCTAAAAATGTTCTAAGTATGGAGCATGCAGCGTACCCCTAAAAAATTTTCTAAGTATGGAGTATGCAACGTACACCTAAAAAATTTTCTAAGTATGGAGTATGCAGCATACACCTAAAAATGTTCTAAGTGTGGAGCATGCAGCGTACACCTAAGAATTTTCTAAATATAGAGCATGCAGCATACACCTAAAAAATTTTCTAAGTATGGAGCATGCAGCGTACACCTAAAAAATTTTCTAAGTATGGAGCATGCAGCGTACACCTAAAAAATTTTTTAAGTATGGAGTGTGTGAAGTTAAACGTTATTTCAACTGGATGTTAATGTTAACTGTTGATCATGGTTGATCTACATGACATGTCCATTGGGGTCTTATGTTGTATGCTTGTAATACAAGTTGATTTGCATGTTTATATAAAGGCGTGATGTGTTCTACATACTTTAGGTGGTGTGGGTGTCAGTTTATTGTCTTAACTCCAAGATTAAGGCCTTACCGGGCCATGTGTTTTATGTGTTTTGGATTTTATAATGTTTTTGTTATTTTCTAGTTAATACTCTCTTTTTTTGTCTTTTTTACTAATAATTTTATTTTGTTTTTGTACTTTCTATTTTTTTTTAAGGGACATGATGATGATGGTGGTAACCCCAGTGGAGCGGGACCCGATGATGCAGATGAGTTTGGGAACCAAGCCCCTCCTAGCACTGATGTTTAATTTAACTTCTCATTGTTGTTAGCTTAGTTTGATCATTTTGGATTGTAATTTTGTAAACTGTGTAAAGCATATGTATGAACATTGTTAAGATTTAATATTATTAACTTATACATTTATACATTTTTTTTGTTGTTTTTCTGTTATTCAAGTTTTTTTTTTTAAGTTTTGTCCAAAGTTTTGATAAACAAAAGTATAACTGCGAAAGATTTTTTTATATATATATATTTTGTTGTTTTAATTGTTTGCAAATGTAAGAGTGAATGTAACTGAGACGATAACAATGTAGAGGTAATGTAAAGGGCATAGTAAATTGTAAAGTAAGGATGTAACTATGCATGCAAAGGAAGAATGTAATCTTAAAGGAATGAAAATGTAACTTGTTCTAGTTTAAGGCCATTTCGGACCATGCGTGTCAGTTTAAAGTCATGATGGACTTTAGCAATGGCATTCTAGTTTACAGCCATTTCGAGCCAGAAGAAAATGAGAGAGGTTTAAACTGTTTCCGTGAGTTTTAGAATGAACCGGCCATTTTTGACCGTGGCTAGTTTTATGTCATTGCGGACGTGTGGTATTTTAATGTCATTTCGAACGCCTATAGTTTAACGTTATTTCAGATGATTAGTGGGGAATGTCAATGATTTAGTGATTTTTTGATTTTTCGTATTTTAACTTTGGGGGTAGGACTGATGGGTGTAATTCTATATTCGGCATCTCCTTCGCTAATTACATTGAATGGTAATTTAGACCATGAGACATCTGGGGGAATGGGCTCTATGTCTGATGAAGTATGTACAATTTGGGCATCTTCCGTGTCAAGTGAAGTTTCTTTTATTTCAGGAGGATCATGGTTTATGAGCTAGTTGTCACTTTGGTTTTCATTTGTTGCATGTTCCTACTTTCGTTGTTCAATGGTTGTGTCTTGTTTAGGGTCATTTAGAACATGGTCGTTTTCAGGCTCTTCGAATTTAACTTCGGAGCCTTGGCTTGCGTCAATGTGTGAAGAGATGGTGGATGTAGCCGCATCCCCATGTATGATGATCTCACCACCTTCGTAAGGTAGGTGGATCTCTTGACGTATGGGGGATGATACCGCTTTTAATTGGGCTAACCAAGGTCATCCCAATATTAAGTTAAAACCAAGCATCTCATCAATGACCACAAACTCTGCAGATGTGGGGAACTGATCCCCTACTATGAAATTCAAAGTGAGCGTTCCTCTAACTACTACGCGTGACCCACTAAACGATTTTAGACATGTGGTGGAAGTTGGTTTTATTTGCTCGGTTAGCCCTAATTGTTCGATGATGGGATAAGGTACTACGTTTGTAGCTACTCCGTCATCTACGTGGACCCTATGTATTTTAAATTGGTTTAACTGTATCGTTATAAACATGGATGTGGTGGTGACTTCTCTAGTTTCTTCATCTATTTTGATGTCTTTTATATGGAAGCCTAATGATTTTGATTGTGACCCTTGAGGTGGAGACATTATGGCATGGATTGAGGGTTCGTTTGCAAGTAAGTCTTCAGTGACAAGGGTTGATGTTAACATTCGCACTAAAGCTTCACGATGTATTTGAGAAGTCACCATGAGGTCATACAAGCTTAGGGATGTATTCTTTTGTTTGAGCACTTGTGTGACCTGCGTTAGGGCTGTGGCCAAGTCTTTACTATTAGGTATAGTTTTGTTAGTAGCGACTTGGTCCATGGGACCCAACAGTTGTATTTCACGTGGAGTAGTCTTCATAGGATCTACTGCAACTATTGATTTTAATATATTCGACATGACTGATGGTTTTCCTTCATAACTCGTGCTTGGCTCATTCAGTGTCTAAGCCATGGGTACAACGTTGAGGGGAGTGGGTTTTGGCGCTCCCAATTCAAGACGTTGATGTTCTTTTTCCAACCGTTCTCTAGTAAGTCTATCGACAAGGCATTCTCGCGAAGGTCGTGGGAAAACTGTTGGAGCTTGAATATCAAGTTGTTTTGGGACCCAGATTACGAATGGAGCAGGTTGGGGTTGTGGTTGAACCGTTGGAGGTGGTTGTGTGTCAAGGTGTTTAGGCACCCTGATGACGAATGAGGTCGGTTTGGTTTGCGGTTGAGGATTAAGAGGTTGAAGATCAGGGTGTTTGGGTACTCTGATTATGAAAGGAGTGAGTTGGTTTTGCAGTTGTACCTCTGTGGTTGTGACCGCATGTGGCACTTGGACCATAAAGGGAGTGGGCCGGGTAGGTGGTTGCACATTTGCGATTGCATCGGCAGGGGGTACATGAATAACAAATGGTTTTGTCGGTGTAGGTGGATTGTATGTGGGATACGAAGATTGTCGGGATGAGGTTGACGTTGTAGGAGAAACACAAATCATGAGAGGTTTGTTGGGCATTCCTTGCTCATTTTCGATATGGATCGTGTTAAAAACGTAAGGGGCTTCCTTAGTGTTAAGGGGATCTTTATATACACCCATAGATTGATTATGCGGTTTAATAGGGTTAGCATTGTCAAATGTTATTTCACACCTATCAATCATACGTTGTATGTCTTGTTTGAGGGTGAAACAATAATCAGTACCATGCCCATTCCGTTGGTGGTACTCGCAAAATCGATCTAGTCTAAAACCTCTTGGAATAGGAGGCTCATTTGGAGTTGCCAAGCTTGGGTTTTTGGCCAATTCATAGAATCGATCATGTCTTTGGGCTACCTCTGGAGATAACTGCTTGTGTTTAATGGCCCCAGCCTTCAAAAGTTGATCTAACAATTGGGAAGGCTTCATGGGGAGCGATGTGTATTGAGCAAGGTCTTTCCTCTCAAACGTACATGCATGACCAGTGTTAGTAGCTTGCATGGTAGATGATTCAGGTGTGTGTGTAGGAGCGGTTCTCTCATAGTTAACGGGAGCAGTAGGCGGTTTGCCTTGCTGTCCCATGTTGGTAGGTTGAGTCTCCGCTACTACTGCTATTGTTGCTTTAGCCTTTTCTTTGTCTTTTTTAGTGTGTTGATTTTTAAAGGCTAAGTAAGCAGGGTCATGGCTATTCTTGGGCATTAGGTGAAGCGGAAGGTTGGTCATGTTGTGTAGTATGTAAGTTAGATTGTTGTATAATGGGTGGGAAAGAAGAAAGTTGAGTGGTCGGAGGTTGCACTTGTGGAATATTTATGGTGGGTGCTACTAAGGGCGGCATACCGTAAGGGGTGGGTTGTTGTTGTTATTGTTCTTGTACTTGAGGGACATTCATGGGTGGAATTGTAGAAGGTGGTATGCTGTAATGAGGGGATTGATGCGGTTGCATGCCAGTCACGGCCCACTGTCCAGTTATGATTTGTGACGGAACACCCTGGACTTGTTGAGTTGAAGTGCTGAAGGGTGTCCCTTGGATTTGTATTTGTGGTATATAGTGAGTAGATGTAGAAGCAGGTATCACAGACGACATCCCAATCACTTGGGGTGGGAAGGTCACTCCTACATTAGTTTGAGAGGGGGGTTGTTGGGGTTGTACTTGTAAGAGAGGGGATAATGTGGTGACCGGCGGAATAGTGGGGATGGGTATATTGAATTGAGTATCGGTCATAGGGAGAGTGGGAATAAGAGTGGGTGCTTCCTGTTGAGGCACATGTGCTTGAGTGGTTTTAAATGAATGGAGAGACATGGTCTCCCTCGTGAAAGGATGAAATAATGGGTTCTTGTAAGTATGCGAACTGAGAGTATGGTACGAATCTCCGTGTTTGGACTGAGCCACAAAATTATCTTCTTCATCTTCATTTTCAGGTTCTATGGTGGATTGCCGCAAGGTTTGACTCCTGGCCATGAGGAGTTGGGATAGGAGTTCATGGTGGGATTCAATGAGGGGGATGACATCATAGGCGATGGGAATGAAGTCATGACCTCCTTTGTGAATTAACTCATAGTGTCTCTTTGCTTCCAGCTCTACTCAGTCAACGGCCAGTTTAGCTTGGATTTTAACACAAATAAAATTATACTGTTCAGACGTTAAGATGGTGAACGTGGGATCCATACCTTGTAGTCTCAATGATCGGCGAGATGGCCCCTGAGGGTTGACCTCACCATGAGTCACTATGGGTCCGATGGTGGTCACAGGGTATAAGATTGATGCACCGGGGTCAGAGATGAGGAGAGTAGAAGTATTGGGGTTCGTAGGGTCCATTTTACGTGCTTTAAGTATGACAACGTAAGCTAAAAAAAATTGGTTAAGTGTTGGACTAGAAGCAAACAAACTTTCTAAGTGTTGTCAGCGTATAGGTGTAAACATGAGAAAATTTGGCTAAGTGTTAGAATAGCGTATAAGTGTAAACGTGCAAAAAGTTGGTTAAGTGTTGGACTGTATGGTGAACAGCGTATAGGAGGTGAATAATAGCATATGATGTCAAAGGTAAGGAAATCAGAGTCTGAATGCTAATAGAAGAGATGAACTACAGCGTATACAAGAAAAATAGAAATTTGGCCAAGGGAAATAGTTAAGATGCAGCGTGTACCTAGTGAAACAACGTATGGACGCTGGCTATGGTGTGGATCTACAATTGCAGGGCGTAGATCTGAAGGAACAGGACGTAGATCTGCAATGTCTGAGCGTAGATTTGCACTCACAAGGTGCAGATCTAGAGTGATAGGGCATAGATCTGTGATCACGGAGGCTAGATTTGTAGTTATAGTGCACAGATCTGAAATAATCAGGCGTAGATCTAGAAGAACAGGGTGTAGATCTGCAGTTATGGTGCACAAATCTGAGATAATAAGATGTAGATCTGCAATGTTTGAGCTTAGATCTGCTGTCATGGGATGCATATCTACAGCAATGGGGCATAGATCTGGGATGCAGGGAAGCAGATCTGAGCAGATCTATGCAGATCTAAGTGAAAGCAGGCCCTCCTTCTAGCGCCATTTTCTGTACCATCCGAAATCGTCGATGTGAGGTTGGAATGAAACAAACACCGGATGATCCTCGAAAGAAATATAGAAGACTCTACCTTCCCTTGAGGGCAAGCTGGAATGGACGAAGGCAGAGTGCCTTGAATGGTCTGCATGCGGATCAAATGAGGACTTCCCCAACGTACGCACTTTACAATGTGTTGGGTTATACGTAAACGATGCACATAAACGTAAACCGTAACGTAAACAGACACAATAATGTAAACAAGAATGTAAACATAAACTGAAAAACAAATAAAACTGCAATAAATCTGGGCAAAATGTAAACTATTTTGTATTAAAAAATGATTACAGAGTGCATCGGTTAGAACGCAGTTGTGGATTGATCACAAGGCAGCTGTTTAGCCTCGATGGGNAAGGTCGAAACTTGATTTTTAGGTGCCCATGATGATGCCCAACAGTTTCCATACCTCCGAGAGTCAATTTCAGGTGAAAATCTTGCTCTTTGGTGTCTGTTTTCGGCCGTTTTTGGTGGTGTACGCTGGGTTGTACGCTGGGCGTGCAGAGTATGTATGCTCAGCGTACACACATGTAAATGCATCATTTCGAGGTTGAAACTTGATTTTTAGGTGCCCGTGATGATGCCCAATAGTTGCCCTACCTCTAGGAGTTGATTGTAGGTGGAGATCTTATTCTGGGGTGCCTGTTTTGAGAGATCCTTGATGGTGCACGTTGGGCGTGCACACTGGCATGCATGAATGAAAACCCATCTTTTGGAGCCCAAAACTTAATTTTCAGGAGCTTGAGAGCTATTGGAGACCTTGGTGAAGGTCCTGGGGGGTCCAAACGCTCAATTCTGGCATGTTTTGGCTCATTTTTGGGGTCCAAAAGTTACTGTACGCTAGGCTATACACTAGTCAGCGTACACCAAGGTGTGCCTAGTGTATAAACATGAAACTACATTATTTATGACCCAAAATTGAATTTTTAGGAGGCTGGGAGCCACTGGGGACCTTGGGGAAGGTCATGGGGGGTCCAGCCGCTCAATTTTGGCATGTTTTGGCTCATTTTGGGGCTCAAAAGTTGTTGCACGCTGGGCTGTACGCTGGCCAACGTACACCAAGGTATGCCCAGAGTATACTTGGTCAAAACCAAGTATTTTGAACCCAAAACTTGAAATTCTTGATGCCGGATGCTGATGTAGTCACCTGTGGGTCTCGAGGAACTCTTTCTTGTTCAATTATGCTCCATTTGATGCTATTTTTGAGGCTTTCAAGCTTGGTCATGCTGGGGACCAACATGACTTAGCTCAATTTTTGTCTACACGTGTTAGCCAAAATTTTTGTGGTGTTTCATAGAGGATCCCATTGGAAACATGCACCCATGCCTGAAGGTTGGTGGCTCCTCTGGATCACTGTTGGAAACAATAAAGTGCCCAAGCGGCCAATTGAAGCAAAAGAAAAGAAAGAAGAAAAAATAACAAAGAAAAGATCAAGAAGAATGTGTCGCAAAGAAATTCCTAAGCACTCCTTCCTTGGAAAAAATACCAAGTGATTGTACGCCTTGCTATCATAGTGCTCTTATGGTTGTCCATCATTGGATGAAACAATGCAATGTCACTGATCAGAGGCATGGACTTGGTCTTGATTTTGGAGTGAAAGGCTAATGATACATTAATCACACCCCACACTTAGGATTCATTATGCCCAGGGTCAATTACCTCATGTCCCAATTTCGGCAATCCCTTCTATGATTTGTTTCACCCTATTGTCCAAGTATTTTTGACTTTTGTCTTAAGTGGCATAGAACCCATACCTCATCAAGGTGGTATTAACATGTGTGTGTGTTTTGTTGCACTAGTGCAGATTGCATTCAACCCTTCTAGTGCCTATGAACATTTTAAAGTGTGGTTACATAAGGGTATGATAGGTAGGAACCTACTTTGGGGAGGACCCACTTCTGTAACTTTTGTAATTTGCACTCATTACACATCACTACATCATCTTATACCCTTCGAGTACTACATTGCTAAATTTATTCTTTCCTTCATCATCATTTCAATTCAAATGTTCCTCATCCTATTCACGAACTTCATTGTAAAATTCCACTTCATTACACTTTTGGTGCCTTTAGGTCTACTCAACATTATCCTAGATCTTTTAAATTTACCCTACATCCTTCATTTTTGTTCTTGGAACTTTGAAAATTTATCAATTTTGGCAAGTACCTCATTTCGGAAGGGATGTGATATCAAGTACCCGGTATTAGGTTCGATGCAATATCACATCTATAAAATCTATATATATGGGCCTCCCCTACAAGCGTCAATGTCATTTTCCACTATTTATGTGAGGGGTGTTGTTGCAATTTTCTTTCATGAATTCTCATGCTCTAAGCACCTCTCATTCAAACATCAATATCTTGCTCATTAACGCTCTGATTCTCGTTCCGATCAAACCTACTTAAACCCAAAGTGTTTAACTTAGTCGTGGGGGAAGGGTACACTCCAAGTTACATGTAGTTTTTTTGAAATTTGTCATTGCCCCAAGGATATCATAAGGGATAAGTGACCTTAATAAATGCTAAAAACTTATGTCAAATTAATTTTATTTCTTCACCCAAACCATGAAAATTATTTTTTTTGGAGTTACCTAATCAAATTGGGCCCAATATCAAAAATTTTAGGGGAGTTTTCATGAAAATTTCTCACTTTGAAATCACACTAGGCAAGAAATAAATTTATTAAAGGCAATGAGTAAGGTATAAATCGAATTTGTTAAATTACCTTACTAATAGTTGATCTTGTGTGATTGCAAATGGCCCCTAAATGCGGACAACAGGGAGGACTCTCTCAGGGTGCATCCAAATGACAAGGGAGAGGTAGAGGCCAAGCGCCTCCCGTAGAACATGCATAACAAGAGGCAGAATCATTCAACATTCATCAAGAACCTCTTGCTACTACATAATCTAGGCATGTAGAAAGTGGAGAAGGTAGGGCACCTAAACAAGGACAACATCTCATGTTGTCTTCGGAATGCATTTAGGCAATTCAGGAAAGGTCCACATCAACAGCAGTGATCGTGGAACTCAATTTTGAACCTTTTACCAAATTTTCCCCTAAGTTAGTCAAAGATCAACTTAAAGGATGTTCACTGTGGCTTGTTCTCTCAAAGAGTGGTGATTGGTACTTAGGGGAGACGTACCAATTTTGGCATAATAAAAAGAAGGCACCATCACTAATATTGGTGGGATTTCAGTCAATTTCTCTACCAAGGCCATTTCAGAAGTTTTAAACCTTCCAAATACAGGGCCCAAGGTTGCTCACCTATTCACTTGCTCTGATGCTGATGCATGAAAAATATGGTTAAAAAGGGCATACAAAAAGGAGGATAAAACATATGGAGAGCTCACACTTGAAGAGAGGATTCGTTTTAAAATTGGTACCTATTACCTCTTTCTAACAAAAGGATTAAATAAAATTTCCACCTATGAAGCTAGAGGAAGTGCAATCCTGATGGGCATGGTTGATGCCAACCTACCCCATTTATATCTCACAAAAATTTTAAGGCGGTTTGAAGAAAGTAAGATAGGGAAGTTTGCATTGCCTTTCTCCTGCCTAATCAGGAAGCTGTGCTGACGTGCTAGAATTCTAGGGTACACCAATAACATCCCTAGAAAGGCTCAAAATGCCTCATTTTCTGAATTACTAAAGCCACCAGCACTAAGGAAAGATGATGGTGAGACACTGGAGCCTAAGCAAGAGCAAACGGTTGGGCCCACTGCACCTCAAACTACAAGGCCTAGCCAACTTCCAGACACAAGGCCTAGTCAACAACAAGAAGCAGGGCCCAACACACAACCCATAGGCCAACAAGACCAACCACCATCGTCGCCGTAGGACTATCGATCGTCGATGAGCCATCTCTATGCCATCACTGAATCGGTCAATTGTGGAAGTCATGATGAGGTAAATCTCTTCAAAATCATTGATGATGTTGTACAGCCCATAGTCTCAATTGATTGTGCATGGGGCGAGGTTTCTATCCAAACAAGAGGAGGGGAATCACACTGGTCATAATAGATCTCTAGAAACGCTGCATCTTTTCAAGTGCAATTAGAAACTAGTGAAGGTGCCACAGTAGTGGTTATGCAACACCAAGATGCAACGAGAGGAGCAAAAGTGATCAAAGACCACATTAAAGAATCATTTAATATCTCTATTGTGCCACCGGTAGATTTCATAGGAACATGTGATGCTCAAATCTTAGTCAATCCCTCAATGACTCCTGCAAATCATGAGGATGTTTTGGATCGGTTGCTACAAATGGAACAAGTGATGACGTCCTTGTTTGACATCCCTCAAGATGTCACAGCAACATAATCAAATCTCATATCCACAAAAGGAAAGCTGGTCATAGCAGAGATTAGGGCTGAACATGCAGAGGATGAGTTGAAAAAGAATTCAAGAGAAGTTTGTCACCCTGCAAGCTGCATAGCAGGATCTGTCCCAATTCATCCCAACAGACCAGCTAGAGTCATTTTAGATGGAGCAAATGAATAAATTGTTAGAAGAGAATAAAAGGGTAGCAGGGAAAAAAGAAAAGGCTAATTGAGATGCTTTAAAGGCACAAGCTCAAACATATGCACATGCCAAAGGACTTAAGGCTTTACAAGAAGAAAATAAACACATTATCGCTAAAAATCTCTGGTTGACCATAATATAAAAACAAAAGAATGTTCTCAAGGAGAATTTCTAGCAAATGTGAGAATAATTAATAAGGGTCAACTAGGACATGAATTGTTTAGCCAAAGAAAATAGAACCCTCTCAATAGAGGAGGTATGTGTGATCCATCAGAAGATGGCTATTGAAATAAGCGTGAGGCAAAATGAGGCTAAGCAACATGAGAATCTAAAGGAGAATTTTAGAGATTAGGTGGGGATGTACAAGAAGATCATTGAGAAAGAAATTCATATGGCCAAAGCCCATATCAACACTCTCAATGCTTAGAACATTGACTGGTAAGCCATATTGAATACTTATGCCTTCGACCACTAAGCAGAACTAAAGAGTTGAAACCTACAAATGCAGGATCTCACTGAGTACGTGGAATTGACAAACCTACAATATGCCAACTTAGCCATGTGGATAGTAGGATGCCCAAGGATAGAATTGGAGAAGCAGGTAGTAGCCACCTATGCCAAGTATGAAGAAAAATTTGTGAAACACAAAAAGACACTATAGAAATTAGAGGTAGAAAATTCTAAGTTAGAGGTGGTCAAGACCAGCTACCAAGGGCAAAAAGATGTTGTGGTGAATTTGGCTCGACGATTCACAAATTACCAAGAATGTAGAGACAAAGCCAAAGCCTACAAGGAGGAACGATGATTGTTTGTGATTTGGTACGTCAAAGCCAATTAGATGTTTTTGCAACTATCGTGCCCATGGGAGGTGTTGACTTTATCAAATATTGAAACATTAGCTTGGATGACACATGATCCTTGGACCGAAGAAGAAAAGCTTCAGGTGCTCCTCTAGAGACATCCATTTCAAAAACTTGGAGCATAAAATAAGGGGAAGAGGCCCATGGAGGAGCCACCACTACCAGGAACCACATGAGTTCTAACAATATTGTCTTTTGTACTCTGTGTTTGTGTCCCAATTTTATTTTGTTTAATTCCACATTGTCATAGAAAATAATTCATAGTTAGTCAATAATTTCATACCTATGCATTGTGTAATGAAAGGAACTCATTCTCATTTTGATTATTTGACTCGAGGACAAGTTGTTATTCAGTCATGGGGATATGATGAATCATGGTTTTCTAGGCCCCAATATTGAGAGGATACACAATATTGTAGCCTAAATAACGATATCAAATATATGATATCATGATTCCTATGTAGGCCTATAAATATAACATTCAAGTGCATAGGAAGAGAGTTAGTTGGTAAGTCTTAGGGTAGAGTCTTTTTGTCAGTTTTTAGTTGGTTTTTAGTTCTTTTCCAAGTGCATGCCCATAGTGTGATGTTTGTAATTGTACAGAACCTTTATTTGAGTGTGACATACTTGGACACACACACAACCGACAATAAAGATCAAGATTACTCCATCATTGCAGCATTCACTTAGTTTTTAATTATTTAATTATTGATTATTATTTATTTTTTCATTAGTTAATATTTCTTTATCGTTGATGAGTGGCGAGGTACCCCTACACTCAACCATACGAATACGAGTGTTTCACACAAGATCCGGTCGAACTCCGCAGATGGGCTAGTTGTGGTATCTAGATGGTTACTCGTAAATTGCAGTTCACTATCTTCCCACCTGGACTAGTATTAGATTTTTCACGTATGGTTTAGTCTAGAGTGAGGTGTATGATGTGTTCCTATACTAATGCTACTCCTAGGGCTAATGGAAAGTAATATTAACTAAACTAGGAGAGAGAGAGAGAGAGAGAGTCTAAGCTAGCCTAAGTGCAATGAGCATCCATGCCTTAATCATCTGTACACATCTTGGACCTCGTGCACAACTACCACTAGGATTACCAAGTGCATGGCCTAAGTATGCTACTGGGTTACCAAGTAGTCACACTTAAATGCTCGTGATTAAGTCGTACTCATTCCACGTTACTAGGAGATAAGGGTAAAGAGATATTAACTAAGAAAACAATAAATAATAATAATAATTAAATAATTAAGCTAAGTGGATGCTGCAATGATGAAGTAATCTCGATCTTTATTGCCAATCATGTGCATGTCCAAGTATGTCATACTCAAATAAGGATGTTGTACAATTACAATCATCACTCTACGGGCATGCACTGGGAGAAAAGGTTGAGAGGAAAAATTGATGTACAAAAACTATTAAAAACTTAAACTTTCTAAAAATTCTAAAAACTACCTACCAAATCTTTCTACCTCTTATTTATAGATGAGGAGATAGGCTGCGATATTGCGTACGCAATATCATGGGTGCAATATCACAGCCAACAATTCATGACTCATCATACACCCACGACTGAATGAAAACTTGTCCTTCAGTTAAAGTGAGAACAAGCTCCATTTATTACATAGTGAATAGGTATGGGATTATTGACTGATGAGAATGGGTTCATGCCGCAGTGTGGAATCAAAACAAAATTCAGACACAACACAAAGAAGGTAAAAGAAAATCCTATAGTTACAAATTTGGTGGAACTCATGTAGTTCCTGGTGGCAGTGGCTCCTCCATGGGTGTTTTTCCCTTGTCTTGTACTCCAGGTTTTAGGATTTGATGGCGTTGAAGTATGGCCTGGAGTTTCTTCTCTTGTAAGGCCCTGAGTGCCTTGGCGTGCGCGTAAGTTTGCACTTGTGTCATAGAGCCATCCCAATCAACCTTCTCTTTTTCTTCCGCCACCCTTTTATTCTCTGTCAACAGTTTATTAAGTTGCTCGATTTTGAAAGTGTCCAGTTGGTTCTAAGCAACCTTTGGCCCTATATTCGAAAGGTTTAATACTTCTGAAATGGCTTGAATAGAGAAATCAACAGTCACACCACAAATGTTAACTGTAGTGTCTTCTTCTTTGTTGTGCCAAAATTGATACATTTCCCTTAAGTACCAGGCACTACTTTTAGAGAGGGTAGGCCACAATGGGAACCCTTTGAGGTGATCCCTAACAGCCTTCGGAGCAAATTCTATGAAAGGTCCAAAGTTTAATTCCACGATCACTGTAGTAAATATGGACCTTTCATGGATGGCCTGAAGACAATCCTGGGGTAACGTGAGATGTTGTCCCTATTCAGATGCTACAGTAGCTCCTCCTTCCACTTGTCTTGATTGTACAGTAGTAGGGTCTTCTTGGTGGATACTAAATGATTATTCCTCTTACTCTGCATGTTGTCTAGCAGGAACTTGTCCTTCACCTCTCCTAGGTCACTTGATCACACCTTGATCAGGACCTTCCTATTGTCCACGTTTCGAGGCCATCTGAAATCACATGGGGCCAATCGTTAGTAAGGTTGTTACCAAAGTTAGGTTATACCTTACTGCTTGCCTTAATGAATTTGCTTTATCTCTGTGTGATGTTACTTATCAAGAGAAAATGTCCCCGAAAGATTATAATATTGAATCCTCTTTACTTAAGTGGTTTCCAAATCTAGTTTCCTGGTATAACTAAGGAGATGAAATTGTTTTTGGCACATTTATCCTTAATTTTATAACTAATTATCCTTAATAATGTCCTTCGGGTGATGACGAATTTCAAAAAATTTATGCGCTATTCGAATGATGTGTTATTCAGCATGTGCCCCTCCCCCACGACTAAGTTGAACACTCTGGGTTCAAGCAGGTTCAAACGGGATGAAAATCAGAGTACTAGTGAGCGAGTTATGGATATGAAAGCAAGGGATGTGTAATTGCGAGTCATAGAGAGAAATTTGAAAAACTTCCCCCACATTAATAGTTGCAAATGATGTTGATTAGTGGGGGGGGGGGGTCATGTATATATATATTTTTGGAACGCGATATCGCGTACGTGATAGTATTGATGCGATATCGCGTCGGCCGCGATATTGCGGCCTATCGATGTTAGGGCACTTTATAGAATGTACTGAATTTTTTTAATATTTTTCTAAAATTAATTATGTAAACTAAGGACATCTAGATGAGTTTTAAAGGGTTCTAGGGTAATTCAACTAGTTTCGAAGGCATAAAAATTATGATGGTATGGAATTTATCAATAAGGACCTCGGATGATAAGGGAGAGAAAAAGGCTATGTAATGGTTCATAGGAACGTTTAAATCAGAGGGATAGTAATAAGGAAAAGAATATCATTTGACAATATGCTTAGGGTAATAAATGATGTGTGGAAGATATGTTATGAGTGTAAATTACAAAAATCACGTAAGTGGGTCCTCCCCAAAGAAGGTTCCAAACTATAATGCCCTTATGTAACCACACCTTAAAATGTCCATAGGTACTAGAAGGGTTAAATGTAATTCACATTGGTTCCACAAAACACACACATGTAAGTATCACTAAAATGAGGTAGAAATTCTATGCTACACAAGACACGAGCTATAATTACATGAACAGAGAGATGACACAGACTATAGAAGGGATTGTAGAGATTGAGACATGAGGTAACTAACCCAGGGCACAATGAATCTTGAGTGTAAAGCATGATTAATGTGTCATTAACCTGCCATTCCAAGATTAGGACCAAGTTCATTCCTCTGATCAATGACACCACATTGCTTCATCCCATGATGAGCAACTATGAGAGTACCAGAACAACAAGGCATATGATCACTTGAAATTTTGTTCAAGGGAGGAGTGATTCTTGCTTTGTGGCACTTTCTTTGTTTCATTTTTTTTTCCATTGTTGAATCTAGAGAAGCCACCAAGCTTCAGGCATGGGTACATGTCTTTCTAGTGGGACCCCCTAAAACAACATTGGATTTTTCAGTGCCTTTTGATTACTCTTACTCCCATTTTATGTTATATCTACAAGGATCTTAGAACAACCACGTTGTGTGGTAACTCTCACAGATGTCACCAAAGAGAATTCGCAAGTCCCCTTCATGTCACACCCTAATCATTCCCTCTTGATCCATCCTTCTTCATTCTAGGTACAATGAACACAAAATTAATTTTAAGTTTTTATAATGTTAAGAATATCACTGTACCCTCGAACAGAACCTCTTATTTGTAGAATGGATGAGTGGGTGTAATGGGCTCACTGTCCAAATAATTGATCACTCGAGACTTGGTAACATAGAACACACCTTAACCAACGAGCCACATGAGTGTTTTATTCATAGATGAGATTACTTATAAAAAGATAAAAAGACAAAAAGATAAAAAGGTAACAAAAAAAGAAATTGAAAAATAAAAAATAAAACTAGAAAACAAAAATTTGTAAAAACAAAAAATTGTAAAATTAAAGAAAATGAAAAATATTTATTAATCCTACTTGTTATTAGAATGGGGGATATCCCCCATAACTAAATGGTTGAGCATGGAAAGGATTAATAGATGAAAGATGAGGATCCTTGCATGTTGGAATTATTGAAACTTGGTCATACTTACCCCATTAGGGTTCACACACCTAATTATAGTAAGCATAGTGAGGCAATTTATAAGATGTGGTTCCCTGGTAAAGAGTTGATCCATTATGATACTTGAGACCGTAAGGTGGCATGCAAGGATTGGGATGCCGTCCTCCATGGTTGTATTCATTAGGCCATATGGTTGTTGGAGTGTTAATTGGTGGCCCTGATGAAGTGACATGAGGCATTAGGTTCGAGGGGAAGGATGCACCACGGTGTTGGACTTATGCTGAGTTGGAGAATGCAGTGGCCCTAGAACTGTGTTGTCCCTTCATACGGTTATGTCTAAAGAAGGGACGCCTCTAATGTTGGGGCGATCTCTCACTGCTGTTGGGAATAGCAGCACAAGTAATGTTCGTGGGTTGTTGTTGTTGTGCAAACACTTCAGGAACAGTTGGTGGCAATGTAGAAGGAGGAAAAGGATGAGAATGTTGAAATTTAGGAGGAGTGTGAGGTATACAAGGCGGTGGTTTTGTTGAGAACATGGGCTGATAGTACTGAGCAGAATAATAATGCGGTGAGGTAGAGTATGTTGACCCAGTTGGAGAAACAAGATGTTGAACTAGATAAGCATTTGGATTCAGATGATACGAAGGGTGTCTCCAGTTTAGGGATGGCTTCCACCACGACTGGGATTGTTGCCACTATGATTGAACATAGAATCTCTATACAAACTTTGGGTGTAACGTGCTTCCCCAATGCTCATATAAATGTAACAAGATTGGGCATTAGCCCTTGGGCTGATCGTACAGGAAAATGTTACATTCATACATGTAATTGGTAGTTGAGCTCTTATTTTCTTCATCCCTTCTTTTTGATTGTCTAAGGATACTTTGTCTTGCTCCTCAGGTTGTCAAAACTCTATCTCCAATAATATTGATATATTCTCCACATTTTTTATACATCCATTCCAACATCTTATTAATATTTGCCTTGATTTCTTCTAATGATTTTTGTACTGGCAAAGATGGTTCTTCCTCCTTGAGATCAGTTGATTTCTCCTTTCTATGATTATGGACCTCTGTTAAGTTGATATTTTGGTCCTGTTAATGTTTTTCAACACTCTCCCATCTAGCCATTTCTCCTTCTTCTTTTGCTACCTACTTAATAAGCTCTTGGAATTGATGGGTTCATAGTTCGTATAGTTGACCTTGGGCATACATCCCTAGGGTCTCTCTTGTTTCATCATAAAGCCCATCAATGATATGGTACATTCACCTTTCCTTGGAGAACTCATGGCCTGGACAGTTGTTTAACAGTGCATAATATCTTTCTAAGGCCATGTCCAAGGGTTCATGTTGTGTTTGTTTCCACTCTTGGATTTTTTTTCTCAAGGCCGACACTCTTGCATAGGTTTGATATCTTATGTTAAAGAGTTCTACCATTGTTGGCCAACGTCGTATTGAATTTGGTTTTAACGATCTATACCATACTTCTGCTTGGCCAACGAGTGTCATAGGAAAGAGCTTGAGTTTTTTTCAACCGTTATCAATGTTTTTCCATGCACAGGCATCATAGAAGGCTTGTAAATGTTGTTGCGGATCTAAGTCATAGCCTCCTGAGAAATTGGAAAAGTTGTTTAAATTAAGCCTGGGTAAGCGGCTCTCTTTACGATGCCTACAAGAGATTCGAATAGCCTCTTGTATTTGCGCTAGGCTTGTAGTGGCCAGTAGGGGTTCATCATCATCTAGTAAGTTATGCTTTCGTGCCTTGAGACAATGCTGCCTTCATTTATGTCTATAAGAAACTCCCACTTTGGATTGTGTACTCCAATATTTATTATCATATAATTTCTTGGTTCTCTAATGAATTGCCTCACTGGATATGGCATTATTGTAGTCTTGTAGGAGAGGCATGGTTGTGCAATTGTATGTGAATTTGTATGTGACTTTTTATAATTATTTCTTTCAAAAAGATATATCGTTAATTCCTATATAGTGACCTTGTATGATATAACTAACCTAGATAACTAGCACTATCCCCGGCAATGGTGCCAATGATGAGTGGCAAGGTACCCCTACACTCAACCATACGAATACGAGCGTTTCACGCATAATCCAATTGAACTCCGCAGATGGGCTAGTTGTGGTATCTAGATGGTTACTTGTAGATGGTAGTTCGTTGTCTTCCCACCTGGACTAGTATTAGCTTTGTCACGTATGGTTTAGTCCAAAGTGAGGTGTATGATGTGTTCCTATACTAATGCTACTCCTAGGGCTAATGGAAAGTAATATCAACTAAACTAGGAGAGAGAGAGAAAGTCTAAGCTAGCCTAAGTGCGATGAGCATCTGTTCCTTAATCATCCGTACACATGTTGGACCTTGTGCACGTCTACCACTAGGATTACCAAGTGCATGGCCTAAGTACGCTACTAGGTTACCAAGTAGTCACACTTAAATGCTTGTGATTAAATCGTACTCATTCTGTGTTACTAAGAGATAAGGGTAAAGAGATATTAACTAAGAAAGTAATAAATAACAATAATAATTAAATAATTAAGCTAAGTTGATGCTGCAATGATGAAGTAATCTCGATCTTTATTACCGATCATGTATGTGTCCAAGTACGTCACACTCGAATAAGGGTGCCGTATAATTACAATCATCACTCTACGGGCATGCACTGGGAGAAAAGGTTGAGAGGAAAAATTGATGTACTAAAACTATTGAAAACTTAAACTTCCTAAAAACTCTAAAAACTACCTACCAAATCTATCTACCTCTTATTTATAGATGAGAAGACAAGCTGTGATATCGCGTATGTGATATCATGGGTGCGATATCACAGCCAACAATTCATGACTCATCAATCATTATTTACTATTCCTATTGTTAATGTGGAATGAGCATGTCTTAATCATGAACATTTAAGTGTAACTACTTGGTAACCCGGTAGCGTATCTAGTGGTGCTCAAGTAATGTGCGCTTGGTAATCCTAGAGGTAGTACATGAGGTCAAAGATGCGTACAAATGATTAAGGACAGATGCTCATCGCACTTAAGCTAGTTTAGATTTTGTTTCCTATTGCTTATTAACTTAAATCAAGATTATGTTTCATTGTCTCTAGGAGTAGCCTAGTGTTATAAATCACATCATACACCTCACGCTGGACTAAACCATACGTGACAAAGCAATTACTAGTCCAGGTGGGAAGACAACGAACTGTAATCAATGTGTAACTATCTAAGTGCCACAACTAGTTTATCTGCAGAGTTTGATCAGATAATGTGTACATGCTTGCATTCATATGGTTGAGCATAGGGGTACCTCACCACTCATCAAATGTGAAAATGCATTCTAAAGCCTTAAGAAGAAACTCATAGAGACTCTAATTCTATGAGTAGTTGACTGTTCTAGACCATTTCATATCATGACAAATGCATCAAATTATGCCTTGGGAGCCATGCTTATGCAGTTGGATGACAAGAAACATCCATATTATATCCACTGCACAAGTCGAATCATTTTAGGTGCATAGTTAAATTACACCACAATGGAGAAAGAACTAATGGTGGTGGTGTACGCTTTAGAAAAGTTAAAGTACTATGTGCTTGGATACATAGTGTTTGTGCACATTGATTATAATGCAATTTCCTTCCTGATGAATAAGCCAATGGTGAGTCCTTGTATCATATGGTGGTCGGTGATCTTACAAGAGTTCAATCTCACAATGGTAGATCAAAAGGGGATTGAGAATGTGGTCGTTGATTACTTGTCTTAATTACAATGAAATAACAAAGAGGAGAGCTTGCTTTCTGACCAATTTCTTGATGAACTCCTCTTTACTGGTGCAATAAATGAACAACTTCCCGAAGAACTAAAATGGTATGATGGGATCCTCACTTATCTTCTTACTCAAGAGATGCCATAAGATCTGGACTACAGGAAGAAATAATAGTTTCTTCATCAAGCCAAATGCTTCATGAAAATCAATAGATACCTTTACAAGATGTGTGCTGATGGCTTGGTTTGTTGATGTTGATCAACTATGCATTCTCTAGGATGTTCATGAGGGCCCTTATGCAGGCCATTATGCTGAAAGATGCATGATCATTAAGGCCCTGATGGTAGGGTGTTTTTGGCCAACCATCTTTAGGGATGTCCACCAATTTATTTGCTCTTGTGAACACTGTTAACAAGATGGTGGGATGACCACTTGAATGGAAGGACCTCAATAGTGGATCCAACCACTAGAAGCCCTCGATATATGGAGCACTAACTTCATGGGTCCCATCACACCCATGTCAAATGGAAAGACGTACATAATTGTCGTTGCTGATTACTACACAATATGGGTAGAAATAGTAGCTATCATTGACTATACATCATCTATTGCTACACAGTTTATATAACAAAATGTTGCAAATAGGTTTGGGGTGCCACATGCACTGATTTCTAACAATGAAACCCATTTCATAGGCACCACTTTTTACAAGCTCATGCAACGCTTGGGGGTTGAACATAAATTAATAACACCCTATCCCTTGCAAGCCAATGGTCAAGCAAAGGTTACTAATAGGGAGATTACAAAGATCTTAATGAGAACTATTAGCAAATATAGGAGAGACTAGAGCACAAAACTCAATGATGCACTTTGGGCCTATCGCTCAACATGGAAACTCCCTATAGGCTACTCTCCATATTAGCTAGTGTATGAGAAACTACCAACACTTCCTATTTAATTTGAGCTTTGTACACTTTCAACAACATGTGACCTAGATCTTGACCCAAGTCTAGCACAAAGAGAACAATTGATCAACCTTAATGTGCTAGATGAAAATTAGTTAGTGGTCATGTCCTTGAATGAAGTGCACAAAAAATTCAATAAGCAATGACATGACCTACAAATAAGAAAAGTCAAAATTTAACCTAGAGTTAAGGTTCTCTATTGAAACCCCACACACATGCCTCAACGAACTAAGTTTTAAACATTATGGGAAGGGCCTTACATCATTCATGAAACTTTCCCTTCTAGGTCCATGTTAATTTACAAACCTAAGAACCCAATAAAAAGGTAGCTAGTTAACATGCAACAAGTAAAACCTTTCCATGAATCCAAGGAAGCCAATGGAAGCAATGCCTCAACAGATGGATGACCTTGCTCAATCTTCTAGATCTCCTCCTTTCAACTCAATCATGGGGGAGATGCTCATCCATGCTAATCATTATGTGGCTTTTTAGTTTTTCATATTTTGGTTTTTCAGGTTTTTGTTTAACACTTTGTTTTTTTACAACTTTTTATTTTACGCCTTGTTTATGTTACACATTTTTGTTTTTATTTTATTAATTTTTCCAATTTTTGTTTTACAACATCATTAGTACATTTTATCTTTCTTGAATATTTTACAATTTCTTTTATATTTTTTTCTTATTTTGATGTGTATTTTCTTTATTTTCTAATAAAATTGCTCTTTTGTGAATAGGACATAATGGTGCTGTAGTTGTTGCTAATGGTGGTTTGTACTTAATGTTTTTGATTGCCATTTTCTACTTTCTATTTTTGATTTTTGATGACTAATAACTAAGACTAGTTTCTTTTTCATGGAACAAGTAGTGACTCTATGTCATCCACCCATCCACAAACTCTATAGTTTTCCTTGTTTTGGAAATATGTGGTCCCTTTTTCATTAATAAAACCTAAACAAACTTGTAACTTTGGTAGTTTTCAAGCTTGGAAAGGATTCAAAAGTTTGAAAAGGATGTCACTTCAAGGGGATTCAAAGCTCTTTGTGCCTCTCTACTTGCTTAAGTGTGTATGTGTTTTCATGGATTTCTTATTGTTCCATGTCAACCAATAATAATAAGTTGAATAAGTCTTTGCATGGTGTAGTTCTCATCCAAAAAACAACAAAAGAACACATAAAAAAGAAAAGAGAGATAAAAGAAAAAAAATGAAAAATGATGATGGGAATTCAAAGCACATCTCTTAGACAAAATAAACAGGCTACAAGCATTGGTTATGAGACTAGAAAGATATGTTACCCATGCCTAAAGGTCCCCTCTAACTAAGACCCTTTCTCACTTATGGCTTCTCTTTTCTTCTCAAATAAAAAATGATGGTTATCTGTGTAAGCATTCTTGTGTCTTGAGGGGATGGACCAGTCCTAGAGTGGCAATGCAAAGTCACTGAAAGTGGTTGGTTTTGGTCTAGACTAAGGTTGGACTTTATCGGGTCATTTAACCATGATTCTCATGAAGGGACTTCATGTGACCATAATTGGGACATTTATTCCCACGTTCTTTATCATCCATCAATGTTTCCATAACTCACCTCATTGTTGGTTGTCCATGTTTTTGCCCAATGTCTTAGTTTGATATGCTGAAATTCCTAAATAGATTCTTTGGGTTTGATCCTTAACTTTTTGTAACCATTAATCAACTATGGTGCCCACAGACTTCTTAGTTGAAGTTATGCAAGGGCAAAAAGGGCATGTGTCACTATAGGGAAGATCCACTTGCATATCTTGTGGTTTGATTAGTTAAGTTTCCTTCCCTTAGATGTTATTGCAATCAAATCTTTCATGTGCTCCATCATGCATCCAACTATGTGCTCCTTAAGGCATTCTTTTTAATGAAATCTCATTCTCTAATCATTTCTCCATTTTTTGAATTTCAAAATCCTATTCTAATATTTTCATCATGTTCTTGGCATTTTGGACTTCCATTTGATTCAAATTTTGTTCAAAAACTCTTTGTTTTTTATTATTTTTGACAAAGTTAATGATGGTCAACAACTGCATCAATTAGGCCTAGTCAATGCGACTAGCTATGTCGACTAGGCCCAATCGAAGCAGTGCAAAAATTCAATAAATATTACCCAACACTTTAAAAAAATTTCTCATTTACTTCAAAATGAAAGGGGAGTTTTTACAATTTTTTAGAGCCCATAACTTTTACACCGTTTGTCCAAATCACTTCGTTCTTTAATCTTGTAGCTATCGAAGGTAAGCTCTTAGTTGTGAGGGCCTCAAACTTTAAGGTTTCTAATGAAAATTTTTTCAAAATTTTTCTAACTCCCCCAAAGGGTTAATGAATAAAACAACATTAAATAATCAATTTTTTAGAATTTAACCCTTCCAACAAACTACAGTAAACATAAAATTATTTATTAATATTAAAATAAGAATAAAATAATATTAAAATAATCAACCAAGCCATGATCATAACTTAGCTAAGTGTAACTACCCTAAGAGATAAGGTATGCTAATTGTTTCAGGTTACACATTAAATGCTAACCCTGGGTCATGTTGTGATCATAGATGGCACCAAGACCAAAACGGCCACAAGAAGAAGGACCATCACAACCAAAGGACAAACAACCCAGAGTTGGAAGGGAACAACAAGAATAAGCCTAAGAGCAAATAGTAAAAACTCATGCAACAGGACCTCCTCAGGAGGAGCCCGAAGTGGAATATGTCCAAGAGATTCTCGAGAAAGACGCTGCAATTAAACAATGTCAAAGAGGAGAGGATCTAAAGCCCATACCAAGACTTGAGGTCACATTCACACAAGCCTTCTTTAACATGATTAAGCCTCATGATGTTCAATGCTTGGTTATCCAAGAACTAAACTTTGGGCTATTCATAAAAAATGCTCCACTAGAAATCAAGATGCAGCTGCAAAACTCTCCCATGTGGCCAATCATCACTTCTGGTGGGGAGTGGTACATGGGAGAGACATATCTCGTCTGGAATAGCATAGTGGAAGGTATTGTGCAATCTCTTGGTCTGCCTAATTCTAGCACTCATCTAGCACAGATCTTCATGCATGCAGACTCAAAGGTAAAAAAGGAAGTGGACCAAGTGATGTTATGGGGTTCACTGCAAGGAGTTTGGCATGCTTACACCAACGGAGTGCATATATTTCAAGATAGTAGCTTATCACCTTAATTCGACAGTGAGGCCTAACAAGGTGACTGCTTTCTCCACCCAAGCATATGCCACTTTAAGTAGGAAATTTCCTATTAACCTTCCATAGGTAATATATCTGGAGATGAAAAAGCATTTCGAGGAAAATGAATGTGGAAGGAAAACCCTTCCATTTCCATGCCTTAGTAAAAACTCTGTAAGAGGATAGGGATAGTCTACTATGCAAATGACATAATCAAACACACTCTTATTGCCTCCCAGTCTAAGATGATGAAAGACAAGACCCCTACTGATGAGCGGCCTCCCCCACGATTGAGGTTTTTGCCACTGTGGCTGGACACAGTATTTTTGTATGAACTCTGGATGTAACATTCCTCCCCAATGCTCATGTAAATGTGACAAGATTGGACATTGACCTTTGGGGTGATCATACAAGCAAATATTACAGTGATACTTATGATTGGCAGTTGAGTTCTTATCCTTATTCTCTTCAACCCTTCTTTCCGACTGTCGCATGGTATCCTATCCTATTTCTCAATTTGGCATAGTTATTCCTCTAATAACGTTGGCATATTCTCCACATCTTTCATGTACCTAGTCCATCATATTATTGATCTTTGCCTCAATTTCATCTAGTGATTGTAGGATTGGCAAAGATGATTCCACCTCCTTGAAGTGAGTGGATTTCTCCACTTCATGATCATGGACCCTTGTTAAGTTGAGATTTTGGTCCTATTGAGAACTTTCAACATTCTCCCATTTGGCTATTTCTCCTTCTTCTTTTGCTACCCACTTAATAAGCTCTTGGAGTTGGTAGGTTCATAGCTCATATAGTTGACCTCAGGCGTACATCCCTAGGGTCTCCCTTGTTTCATTACGGAGCCCCTCTATGATATGGTACATTAGCCTTTCCTTGGAGAACCCATGGCCTGGGCAATTTTTTAACAGTGCATAATATCTTTCTAAGGCCATGTCCAAGGGTTCATGTTGCACTTGTTTCCATTCTTGGATTTGTCTCCTCAAGGCTGACACTCTCGCATAGGTTTGATATCTTTTATTGAAAAGTTCTACCATTGTTGGCCAACATCGAATTGATTTTGGTTTTAACAACCTATACCATACTTTTTCTTGGCCAATGAGTGTCAGAGGAAAGAGCTTAATTTTTTTCCACCCATTATCAATATTGTTCCATGTATAGGCATCGCAAAATTTTTGTAAATGTTGTTGCAGATTTGAATCATAGCCTTCTGAAAACTTGGGAAAGTTGTTTAAATCAAGCATAGGTAGACAACTTTCCTTACGATGCCTGCAGGCTATTCGAACAACCTCTTGTATTTTCCTTAAGCTTGTAGTGGCCAATAGGGGTTCATCGTCATTGGGTAAGTTATGCTTTCGTGCGTTTGGACGATGTTGTCTTCATTTATGTTTATAAGAAACCCCAACCTCGGGTTGCGTACTCCAATCTTCATTGTCATAATATTCATTGGTTCTCTAATGAATTTCCTCACTAGATGTGGCATTATTATAGTCTTGTAGGAGAGACATGGTTGTAAATTTGTATGTGATTTAATTACAATTATTATTATTATTTTTCTGAAAGATATATCGTCAAGGCTTTGTTACAGCGATCTTGTATGATGTAACTAATCTAAATAACTAGCACCATCCCCAGCAACGATGCCAATGATGAGTGGCGAGGTACCCCTACACTCAACCATATGAATACGAGCGTTCACGCACAATCCGGTTGAATTCTGTGGACAAGCTAGTTGTGGTATCTAGATAGTTACACATTGATCGTAGTGCATTGTCTTCCCACCTGGACTAGTATTTTCTTTGTCACATATGGCTTAGTCCAAAATGAGGCGTATGATGTGATCCTAAACTAGTGCTACTCCTAGAGAAAATGGAACGTAATCTTGATTAAACTAATGAGTAATAGGAAATGAAGTCTAAGCTAACCTAAGTGTGATGAGCATCCGTTATTTAATCATCCATACACATCTTGGACCTTGTGCATGACTACTACTGGGATTACCAAGTGCAGATCCTAGGTACGCTACTGGGTTACCAAGTAGTCACACTTAAATGCTCGTGATTAAGTCATACTCACTTCGCATTTAACAACAGGAATAGTAAATGATGATATAGAAATATTAACTAAGAAAACAATAAATAATAATAACAATTAAATAATTAAAAATAAGTGAATGCTGCAATGATGAAGTAATCTCGATCTTTATTTCTGGTCATGTGTGCGTCCAAGTACGTCACACGCGAATAAAGGTGCCGTACAAGTACAAGCATCACATTGCGGGCATGCACTCGGAAAATATTCTAACTCCTACAGAAACAAAATGCAAGGGCTTCGATACAACTACTAGAAAGGTACCTAGGTGTGGTGGAGGGCCACTTATTTATAGGCTAAAACAGGCTCTGCGTAAACGGGGCCATGTCGATGCATGGAGGGATGCGTCGACGGGGCCTCATTGATGCAGCCGCGTATATGGAGCCCCGTATACGTGGCCTAGTTGATGCATCAACTGCTTAGCACTTCATCATCCCCCCACGACTAAATAACAACTCATCCTCAAGTCAAAGAAAGTGAGGAACAAGCTCAACTGAATACACAGTGGATTGGTATGGGATTATTGACTGACTAGAAATTTATTCATGCCGCAGTGGAGAATTAAACAAAATTTGGACACAGACACAAAAGACAAAACTTGTGGAACTCATGGGGTTCCCGATAGTGGTGGCTCCTCCATGGGTACCTTTCCTTTGTCCTATGCATCAGGCTTCTGAGATTGATACCATTGAAGAAGCACCTGACGTTTCTCCTCTTCTATTTGAGGATTATGAGCCGTTCATGCTGATGTTCCAATGTTTAATGAAGTTGGCACTTTTCATGGACACGGTAACTATGGGAACACTTGATTGGCCTTGACATGCCATGCCGCAAATAGCTGTTGTTCCTCTTCATAGGCTCGGGCCCTGACCTCTCCTCCCTTTGCTTGGATAGATTATGCAGTAACAGGAGTTTCATCATGGATGTTGAATGACTACCTTCTACTCTACATGTTCTATAGGAGGTCCTTGGCCTTTGCCTTCCCCAGGTTGTTCGGTTGCACCTTGAGAAGGTCCTCCTTGTTGTCTTCTTTTAGGGGCCATTTATAATCACACAAGGATCAATTGTTAGTAAGGTTATTGAAAAAATTTCAATGATTTCATACCTTACTCATTGCCTTTAATAAATGTTGCATTCTTTACTTAGTGTGATTTTAGAGTTAGAAATTTTTTAAGGAAGTTACCCTAACAGTTTAATCTCGGACCTAGTTTTGAGGAACGTTTGATAAAATGATGACAAAGAAAAGAATAGATTTGGCAATGAAATACTCGGAGGGTATAAGATGATGTGGTGGTGTGCAACAAGTACAAATTACAAAAGTCACATAAGTGGATCCTCCCCAAAGCAGGTTCCAACCTATATGCCCTTGTGTAACCACACCTTAAGATGTCTGTAGGCGCTAGAAGTGTTAAATGTAATCTATACCAATGCAATAAAACACACACATGTCGATACCACCATGATGAGGTATGAATTCAATGCTATATAAGACATGAGTCACAAATACATGAACAGCGAGATGGAATGAATCGGAGAAGGGATTGCAAAGATTGGGACGTGAGGTAACTAACTCAGGGCACAATGAATCTTGAGTGTAGGGCATGATTAATGTGTCATTAGCCCATCATTCCAAAATCAAGACCAAGTCCATTCCTCTTATCAGTGACATCGCATCGTTTCATCCAATGATGGACAACCATAAGAGCACCATGACAACAAGGCATACGATCACTTGGCGCTTTGTGCAAGGGAGGAGTGACTTGGAATTTCTTTGTGGCATACTTTTTGTTTGGCCACTTTGGCACACTCTTTTTTTTTATTGTTGGGTGCCTTTAATACTCTTACTCCCATTTTTCATTAGATCTACAAGGATCTTAGTACAACCAAGTTGCATGATAGCACCTACAGATGTCACCAAAGAGAATCCACAAGTCCCCTTGATGTCACACCCTAGCCATTCCCTCTTAGTCCATCTTTCTTTGCTTTGGGCATAATGAGCACAAAATTACTTTAATTTTTAATGATGTCAAGAATATCATCGTACCTAGAGTAGAACCTCTTATTAATAGAATGGTTGGGTGGATGTAATGGGCTCACTATTCAAATAATTAGTCACCTGAGACTTGATAGCATAGAACAACACCTCAACCAACAAGTCACATGAGTGTTTTATTCATAGATGAGATTACTCATAAAAAGAAAAAAATACAAAAGGATACAATAATAAATTAAAAGGTGAAAAACTGGAAAACAAAAAGTTGAAAAATTAAAGAAACAGAAAAACATTTATTAATTATGTGTTGTTAGAATGGAGGATACCCCCCATAACTAAACGGTTGAGCATGGCTAGAATTGATAAATTGAAGGTGGGGATCCTTGCATGTTGGAAATATTGGGACCTAGTCATACTTACCCCATTGGGGTTCACCCAGTTGATTAGAGTTGACATAGTGGGGCAAGTTATAAGATGTGGTTAATTTATAAGGAGTTGACCCACTATGGTACTTGCGACCATAAGATGGTATGCAAGGATCAACATGTCTTCCCATGTGGTAATATTCATTGGTTCCCATGGTTTTTGGAGTATTGAGTGCTAGCCTTGATAAGGTAACATGAGGCATTGGGTTCGAAGAGGAAGATGCACCATAGTGTTGGATTTGTGCTGAGTTGGCGAATGCAGTGGTTTCTGAACTGTGGTGTCCCTTTCAATAGTCACGTCTAAAGAAGGAATGCCTTTGATGTTGTGAAGGACCTCCACTACTGTTGACAGTAGTAGCACAAGTAACGTTTGCAGGTTGGTGCTGTGGTGAAAAATCTTCTAGCATAGTTGGCGGTGATGTAGAAGGGGGTGAAGTATGAGAATATTGAGGTTGAGGAGAAGTGTAAGGAACATGAGGTGTTGATCTTGTTGGAGAGGGCATGGGTGGATAGTACTCGAGAGAATGATAACGATGAGGTGAGGTAGAGGATGCTGATCTTGTTGGAGAAACAGGGTGTTGAACATAATAATTATTTGGCACTGAGACATACAAAGGGTATGGTCTAGTTGGCGGTGGCCTCCCCCACGACTAAGGTTTTTGCCACTGTGGTTGGACACAGTATTTTTGTATGAACTCTGGATGTAACATTCCTCCCCAATGCTCATGTAAATGTGACAAGATTGGACATTGACCTTTGGGGTGATCATACAAGCAAATATTACATTAATACTTATGATTGGTAGTTGAGTTCTTATCCTTATTCTTTTCAACCCTTCTTTCTGATTATCGCATGGTGTCCTATCCTATTTCTCGATTTGGCATAGTTCTTCCTCTAATAATGTTGGCATATTCTCCACATCTTTCATGTACCTAGTCCATCATCTTATTGATCTTTGCCTCAATTTCATCTAGTGATTGTAGGATTGGCAAAGATGATTCCACCTCCTTGAAGTGAGTGGATTTCTCCTCTTCATGATCATGGACCCTTGTTAAGTTGAGATTTTGGTCCTATTGAGAACTTTCAACATTCTCCCATTTGGCTATTTCTCCTTCTTCTTTTGCTACCCACTTAATAAGCTCTTGGAGTTGATGGGTTCGTAGCTCATATAGTTGACCTCGAGTGTACATCCTCAGGGTCTCCCTTGTTTCATTACGGAGCCCATCTATGATATGGTACATTAGCCTTTCCTCGGAGAACCCATGGCCTGGGCAGTTGTTTAACAGTGCATAATATCTTTCTAAGGCCATGTCTAAGGGTTCATGTTGCACTTGTTTCCATTCTTGGATTTGTCTCCTCAAGGCTAACACTCTTGCATAGGTTTGATATTTTTCATTGAAAAGTTCTACCATTGTTGGCCAACATCGAATTGATTTTGGTTTTAACAACCTATACCATACTTTTTCTTGGCCAACGAGTGTCAGAGGAAAGAGCTTAAGTTTTTGCCACCCATTATCAATATTGTTCCATGTACAGGCATCGCAAAATTCTTGTAAATGTTGTTGCAGATTTGAATCATAGCTTCCTAAAAACTTGGGAAAGTTGTTTAAATCAAGCACGGGTAGACAACTTTCCTTACGATGCCTGCGGGCTATTCGAATAGCCTCTTGTATTTCCGTTAAGCTTGTAGTGGCTAGTAGGGGTTCATCGTCATCAGGTAAGTTATGCTTTCGTGCGTTGGGATGATGTTGTCTTCGTTTATGTTTATAAGAAACTCCCACCTCGGGTTGCATACTCCAATCTTCATTGTCATAATATTCATTGGTACTCCAATGAATTACCTCACTAGATGTGGCATTATTATAGTCTTGTAGGAGAGACATGGTTGTAAATTTGTGTGTGATTTAATTACAATTATTATTGTTATTGTTCTAAAAGATATATCGCCAAGGCTTTGTTACAGAGATAATCTAAATAACTAGCACCATCCTCGGCAACGGCGCCAATGATGAGCGGCGAGGTATCCCTACATTCAACCATACAAATACGAGCGTTCACGCACGATCCGGTCGAATTCTGTGGACAAGCTAGTTGTGGTATCTAAATAGTTACACGTTGATCACAGTTCGCTATCTTCCTACTTAGACTAGTATTTTCTTTGTCACGTATGGTTTAGTCCAAAGTGAGGCGTATGATGTGATCCTAAACTAGTGCTACTCCTAGAGATAATGGAACATAATCTTGATTAAACTAATGAGTAATAGGAAATGAAGTCTAAGCTAACCTAAGTGCGATGAGCATCCATTCTTTAATCATCTATACACATCTTGGACCTCGTGCACAACTACTACTAGGATTACCAAGTGCAGATCTTAGGTACGCTACTAGGTTACCAAGTAGTCACACTTAAATGCTCATGATTAAGTCATACTCATTCCGCATTTAACAACAGGAATAGTAAATGATGATAAAGAAATATTAACTAAGAAAACAATAAATAACAATAACAATTAAACAATTAAAACTAAGTGAATGCTGCAATGATGAAGTAATCTCAATCTTTATTTCTGGTCATGTGCACATCCAAGTACATCACACTCAAATAAAGGTGTCGTACAATTACAAGCATCACACTGCAGGCATGCACTCGGAAAATATTCTAACTCCTATGGAAACAAAATGCAAGGGCTTCGGTACAACTACTAGAAAGGTACCTAGGTGTGGCAGAGGGCCACTTATTTATAGGCTAAAACAAGCTCTATGTAAACAGGGCCACGTCGACACATGGAGGGATGCATCAACGGGGCCTACTCGACGCATCGACTGCTTAGCGCTTCATCACCTACCATGTCCAAAGAAGAAGAGCAGCAACTACCACCTCCACCACCCACTCAAGAAACAACATTAGAGGCCTGCCTAGCCATTGAACACCTATGAGAAATCCAAGAGCATCTCTTGTGCAAGTGGGAGCAATAGGCAGGAACAAGTGGTGGGGATCCATTTCTGTATCAATCTACAATGAGTCACCTCAATGAAGTGGCTCGAACAATCAATCATATGGAGGGAGGTGGATTAATAGTCTCAGCCCAAAAAATGTAGCTACCCATGAGGTCAAATCCTAGTGCCCAAGAGGTAACAATGTCTCTCTTGCAACAACAACAATTCTCAAAAATCTCTTGGAATGTCGTTATCTTTTCAGTGCACTTAGAAGAGGGTGAGAGGGCAATTGTCTTGGTGATGTAGAACCAAGGGTAAGAGACCATAGTAGAAGTGGTTGCTGATTAGATCACTGAAGTATGAAATGCACCTACAACATTTGTACTAGATGTTTTTGCACTTAGAGATGTGCAAACATCTATAGGGATTGTTAGCTATCGATTGAGTGCAACCTAGCACGAGGAATTACTAGATCAATTGGTGGAAACTAGGCAATTAATTCTAGATATCTTTGATTTTCTAGATAACATCACCGTAACTAATGAGACGCGATATCGCGTACATGATATCGCGGCCGTCGTGATATCGCGTACGTGATCGCGATATCGCAGTCTGTCGCCAAATCTATAAATAAGAGGCGACACTCCCCTCATTTCTCATCCTAGGCTAGAAGTAGCGAAGCTCTGGCGGATTGATCATCCCAGAGATAGAATATTTTCCATGTGCTCGCAGTAGGATTCCCCAAGTGAACGGATCTTTATTCGAGCAGCTTCGTACATGAACGCAAGTTGTGTACGGCAATAAAGACGAGCTTTGTGGATAAACCTTGTAGTGCATGGAATAGGTTTATTTAATGTTATTTATTGTTTTCCTAGTAACGCGGCATGAGTACGACTTGGTTACGAGCATTGACGAATGTGTACGACTAACCAAGGAATTGGTTACTCATTGTGATTAGATTCTCTCACCCTTGTCTCCTAGAACGTGGGATGAGTACGACTTGATTACGAGCATCCACGGATGTGTACGGCTAGTCAAGGAATCAGCTACTCATCACACTTAGGCTAGTTAGGTGCCTCAGTATAACCACTTCGAGCACGTGCATTACGTGTGGTGATCCCAGTAACGATTAGCATTTGGTAGCCACAGTTGCATAGTTCAGGGTGCGTACGGTAAGTGGGAACGGATGCTGACGCTAGTTAATTTAGACTTAGGACATTAGTTAGAGTTAGCTAGTTTCTCAACCCTTTGCTCTTAGCGTAGAAGACATAAAATCAGAAAAGACCAAAAAAATCATATGCCTTGGACTTACTTAACCATACACCGTGACAACAACAAGTAAGTCTAGGAAGACAATGAATGATTAACCCCAAGTGTTCCATGGGGCGTTCAGGCATTTAGTCTGCGAAGTTTGACCGGATCGTGCGTGCTACACTCATTTCGTATGGTTGAGTGTAGGGGTACCTCGCCACTCATCATAGGCACCATTGCCGGGGACTAAGTGTTTGTGTGCCGAATAGAACATAAGGGATATCACTCACATCGTTGTGAGCCTTAACGAACCTTCGGGTTAATCAAGAAAAAAACTTATATATAATGGTGAAATAGCATACCAATCAAAATGTCTTCTTCTCATAAGAGCAACTCACCACCTAAGGACCACACACGAGATAGTCGGAAAGATAAAAAACATAACCAAAATCAGCCAAGTCCTAAACAATATAGGATGACATATACTCATCCCGATGAGTATATTCCTAACTTTAATTTTGTTCTCCATCAAATCGATTAATCTCTCGCATGCTTTTCTGTGCCTTGGTACAGATTGACATGCAAGAGCATTTCCCGGAATGCATTGTGGAAGATTTTGACATGAGGGATTATTATCCCATAGATGCCCAACGTATGAGAGACTTAAGGCAGGAGAGACAACATACATGGTCGAAGGGCAACGCCCTGCACATCCTTAGCGAGATAGGAGATGAGGAACCCCTTATCACAGGTTCATTAGCAAAGGATGTTCCCCCTCCTAACGTTGGTGAGGAGGATGAGTATCAGAATCTACGATCAACAATACATATCCCTGGTTCTGATGCCCATGAACACCAACTATTCACAGAGGGAACAACCACTCATGCTAAGGATGGGCACCTTGATCATCACCAGGATCAAGGCCGTAGCAGCTGAAGAGAAGGCAAGAAACATCGTCATGATGATGATTCCCCTTCTTCTTCCCCTTCCTCATATCACTCATCCTCTCCTTCCACATCTGAGTGCAGCCACCATGAGCATAAAGGTGAGGATAAAAGTAAAAAAGAAGAAAAACCTTGACGGGAAAGTCGAGAGAGAGGACAAGGGCAAGGACGTAGGAAGAGTAAGGAACAACGAAGACATCATAGGCATCATGAAAGAGACAATCATGACAAACCCCTACTCGCAACCCAAAGTATGCTTGACATTACGAAGGTAGTTAGGATTCCCATAAGGCATTTAAAGGATAGCCAGATCAAACGATTAGACATGAATAACATCCCACAATTTGAAGGGGGATACAATGCTGATCCGCAAAATCATTTACAGGCATTCCACGATGCTTGTGCCTTGCAGAATATAGAAAATGAGTGGAAAAAACTTAAGTTGTTCCCAAGGACACACACCAAAGAAGCAGAGAGCTGGTACTGGTCCTTAGAACCGAAAACCATCAGGAGGTGGAGTACGATGCTAGAACTGTTCAACGAGAAGTATCAAACGTACTCCAGAGTGTCCAATTTGCATAAGCAAATCCAAGGCTAGAAGCAAGGTACACACGAACCCTTGGATGCTGCCATAGCCCGCTATTACACATTGTTACATCATTGCCCGGGCCATGGGTACGCTTAGCGGGATCAACTTCACCACATTGTGGATGGGCTATGGAATGAAACTAGAAGAATCCTTGGGACTTACGCCCAAGGGAGACTCTCACAACTTAGAGCCCATGAAGTACGTAGCTTGTTGGAGCAAGTAGCAAATGAAGAGGATGAGCTACGCAAAAGGGAAAGTGCGAAAGAGTATAACCGCAACCCCTCCCTTCGAAAGAAGGGAGTGAAATTCTGTAATAAAGAGGATGAGTCACTACTCGAAGAGTTGGTGAACCGGAAAACCTTGCCAATCAAACAATTAACAACAGAATTATCGGCTAAGGTAGATGATGTATGGAGTTCCTTAGACTCTAAAATTAAAACTGTCTTAAAAATTGTAGAAGAGTCTAAGGTTGAGCAAAGTAGTGACAAAGGTAAGAAAAAGTGGAGAGATTTAGGCCCTGCACATAGCAAGGGTAAGGGAAAAATCACTAACTCCGATATGGCTGAGGATTTTGATTCAGATGATGACGGTGGATGTGAGATCTACCATTATGACCATCCTAAGGGATGTTGCCCCATCATCTCACATCTACAGGAGTTTGGGGTGTATGCGCTTAATCCAAGACTCAACCAACGATAAACACCCAAAAGGTTACCTTACCCACAAGGTAACCCAAGGCAATTCCACCAACCCTTAACGTATTATCCAAGTGGAACTCCACCACAACCCATCAGACAACATCAGCCGTGGCAATACCCATAGTCATGGGGGATGCCACCACCAACACAACAGTACCCTTACCGGCAACCTAATCCTAATGGTTATTATGGGCAACAGTCGATTTCTCCAAGTGACACTATAGGTCACATAAGCCCTCCATGTTACTACAAAGTTCAGGAGTACTTTAGGACTCCTTCTCCTTCGGGAAACACTCCATACCCACACTATCCTCCAATTCCATCTGCATCTCCTGAGCCAATAGCCTCGCCGCCAACCGCTCCAACAAAACCTCAAGTAAACCCCACTCAACCGCGACAACCCAACACTACAAAGGCTTCCAAACCCCCAATATCAGTTGGTTCTAACAATCACATAGCTAAAAGACCCTTCCTTAGGATCAATAATCCAACTAAGCCTTCGCTTTCACAAGCGGTTGAGCATCCTAACACCCCCATACCAAATAAGATTTTGGGAAACCCTTCGACAGAGAAATCGCGTCCAATGCATATAGTTATGTTAACACATACTGTAATCGACTGGATCAAGGTCGGTCATCTTCTAAAGAAATTATCGGATCCAAGAGTTCCCCTAGTTTACCTCCAAGTCACTGGGAATGAACCCCATAAGGCTCTCCTTGACTCAGGTTCCGGAGTCAACTTAATCTCACACGAACTATATAAAACCTGGAACCTGCCTCCACTCAAGAAGAGCAATGTTCGCCTAGAGCTGGCTGACCAATCCATCACTGTCCCTTTGGGACAGGTCGAGCACATTATTACCATTGTTGGTGGATGGTCATATCCAGCTGATTTCCTAGTGATCCAAATAAACAATGACAAAGGGGATTTCCCAATTATAATGGGAAGGGCATGGCTGAATACAATCGACGCATCCTTAGGAATCCACAATCTTTCCCTAGAAATATCCAAGACAAATACTTTTGGAAAAATTGAGAGGAAAAGAATTCCATGCATAGCATATAGTGACACAGGGTGTCATTGCGTACAGAAATCATGGGTAATGCGAAGTTTAACATTGCCTGCATGCAATCGGTGTGCACAGGATGTCGACATCCAAAAGTATCTATACGCAGCAGCCACACAACAAGAAAACACACAATGGCTGATGGCTAATAGAGAGAGCAACTCGACAACCTACATGGAACTAGCTGAGGGAATAACTAGTGCTTACATTGAAAGCACAGATGCACTTGAGTAAGTCCATTGCCAACTTCCAGCCCTTAACCCTGAGGACATCAATTGGGGAAAGTTGGAGATTCCTGAGGAGTTTAAACAAGAACCCCTCGATTTAAAACCATTACCCACCGATTTGGAATACATAACCCTTAAAAATCGAAAACCAGTGATTATCAATGCAAAGCTTGCACCCAAGCAAAAAGAAAGTTTGCTAAAGGTAATAAACAAGTGGTCAATAGCCTTTGCCTGGTCATACCCCGAACTAACCGGAATAGATCCTAGGATATGCCAGCATAGGATTTACACAGACCCCTCTATGAAGCCTCACAAATAACCCCAAAGGCGATTGAACCCAAAGCTAAAACAAATAGTGAAAGAGGAGCTAGAGCAACTTCTCAAGGTTGGGTTCATTTACCCTATCGCTGATAGCGAGTGGGTTAGTCCCCTTGTCATTCTATCAAAAAAAGAAGGTAAATGGAGGGTATGTATAGATTTTAGGCTATTAAATATGGCAACCTTCAAAGATCACTTCCCATTGCCATTTGTTGACCAAGTCTTAGACACTATAGCAGGGCATCGCTATTACAGCTTTCTAGATGGATATAGTGGGTACAACCAAATATGAATTGCGCCAAAAGACCAAGCCAAAACAACGTTCACCAGTCCTTGGGGAACGTTTGCATACAAACATATGCCTTTTGGCTTATGCAATGCACCTGCCACGTTTCAACGATTAGTTCTAAGCAGCTTTCAACAGCAAATCAATAATGGAGTAGAAGTATTCATGGATGACTTCTCCACCTATGGGATGAGCTTTGATCAAGCCCTTGACCGGTTAGAGCAAGTATTGAAACGATGTGTTGAAACCAACCTTAAGCTCAACTGGCAAAAGAGTCATTTAATGGTTCAAGAGGGCATCGTACTGGGGCACAAAATTTCACAATCAAGAATTGAGGTGGACCCCGAAAAAATTAAAGTCATCCAAGGAATTACCCGGCAACCAGAGACCATTAAAGACATTAGATCATTCCTTGGACACACTGGCTACTACAGGAGGTTTATTGCGAACTTCTCCAAAGTTGCCAAACCGTTGGTAGAATTAAAAAAAAAAGATGCACCATTTGAATGGACCAAGGAATGTGAACGAGCATTCTAAACCCTCAAACAGAGGCTTATGAAAAATCCCATTTTACAAGCCCCTGACTAGTCCAGGTCGTTCCATATCATGACTGATGCATCTAACTACGCCTTAGGAGCTTTACTGATACAATTAGATGAACAAAAACAACCTTATTACATCCACTGTGCCAGTAAGAGTATCACTGGTGCACAACTCAACTACACGACTACAGAAAAGGAATTAATGGCTGTAGTGTTTGCATTGGATAAATTTAGGCACTATGTATTGGGTTACAAAGTATACATTCATACAGATCATAGTGCAATTCGGTTCCTTATGAACAAACCAATGGTTAGCCCACGTATTATACGTTGGCTGGTGATTCTTCAGGAGTTTGACTTAACCATAGTAGACCGCAAAGGCACCAAGAATGTAGTTTCCGATCACTTATCTCGGTTACGGTGGGACAACAAAGAGGATGAGTATGTTGTATCTGATCATTTTCCTGATGAAACCCTCTTTGCTGGTGTAATAAATAATCAACCCACAGAAATAAATTGGTATAGTAGCATTCTTACTTATCTCACTTCCCAACAAATACCACAAGAGTGGGACTTTAGGAAGAAACAACAGTTTCTTCACAAAATCAAGTACTTCATGGAAATCAGGGGACAACTTTATAAAGTCTGCCCTGATGGCTTCATTCGATGGTGTGTGCCCAATCAAGATCAATTAAAAGTTCTCCAGAATGCTCATGAGGATCCCTGTGGGGATCATTATGCTGGATATTAAGGTCCTGCTTGCAGGATATTATTGGCCAACACTATTTCGGGACGCCCATCATTTCGCCCAATCCTATGAGTGCTGCCAATGTGATGGGGGAATGACTACTAGAATGGAGGGTCCACAACAATGGATTCAGCCTTTAGAACCCTTTGATATATGGGGGATAGATTTTATGGGACCGATTACACCAATGTCCAACGGAAAAGCATATATAATCGTTGTTGTTGATTACTTAACGCTGTAATAGATTGCACATCATCTACAGCTGCATAATTTGTCCAACAACAAATTGTTAACAGGTTTGGTGTGCCACGTGCACTCATTTCCGGTAATGGAACACATTTTACGGGTGCAACCTTTAGGAAGTTGATGCAATGCTTAGGGGTTGAGCATAAACTGACCACACCTTACCACCCCCAAGCTAATGGTCAAGCCGAGGTTACTAATAGGGAGATTACCAGAATATTAACACGAATAATTAGCAAATTTAGGTGAGACTGGAGCACAAAACTGAACGATGCTCTTTGGGCGTATCGTTCCACTTGGACGCTTCCTACAGGATATTCTCCCTATGAGCTAGTGTACGGAAAACTTCCAAAACTCCCTATACAAAGTGAGCTCCATACACTGTCCATGGCTTGTGAACTTCACCTGGATCTCGACCTAGCACAAAAACAACGACTAGCAACTTTGAATGTGTTAGACGAGAATAGATTGGTTCCACTATCGCTAAATGAGTTGCACAAGGCACACAGTAAGTAGCGTCATGACTTAAGGATCCGAAGGTTTAAGTACCAACCAGGAAATAAGGTCCTTTACTGGAACCCCACGCATGTACCCCAACGTACAAAGTTTCAAACCTTGTGGGAAGGACCTTATATTATTCATACTACCTTCCCCTCTGGAGCCATGATGATATATAAGCCTAACAGCCCAGATAAAAGGTTATTAGTTAATGTATAATAAACAAAACCTTTTTGTGAAGCCACAATAGCCAGTGCAAGTTACACCTCCACCAGCGGGCAACCTCACTCATTATTTCGGATCTCTCCCTTACAACACATTCATGGGGAAGATGGCCACCTATGCTAACCATATGGGGCCCTCAATTCTTTTTCGATTTTTGCTTTTCATATTTTTGTTTTACAACATTTTTGTTTTACACATTTTTGTTTTACAAATTTCTTTAACTTTTCTAATTTTTGTTTTACAAATTTCTTTAACTTTTCTAAGTTTTTGTTTTATAACTTTCTTTAACTTTTATAGTTTTTATTTTACAACATCATTATACTTTTTCCATTTTTTGTGTGTGTGCGTGTGATCCACCCTGTAAGTTTGTCCCATAATAAGCGTTCTCCATGATGGTATGAACTATTTCCATATTGATTGCTAATGTTTGATTTTTACCTTTAAGTCACAATGTTGATCCTAAGGTATGTTTCTTTTGATATGGTAGGCAATGAGACCACTTCATCCATCCATCCACCAATTTCTATGGTTTCTCT
>MNCI01018652.1:124783-156951 GCA_015680685.1 Gnetum montanum
TAACTCTGGAGGGATCAAACTGCCAGAGCTTCACTACTTCTAGCTAGGATTGGCAAATGAAGGGAGTGCCACCTCTTATTTATAGATATGGCGGCGGACCGCGATATCGCGGCACAGTGCATGTCGCGTCTCGTCACACCCAAAACATAAAACATAAGAATAATAAAAATCATATGCCTCAATTACACTTAACCATACCTTTGCATATCACAAGTGTAATTGGTAAGATAACGAATGATTGTTAGGGCAAGTTCATTTCCTAGACGCTAGTGTGCCGAAAGACAAAGGGTCCATGGAATTTGACTGGATTGCACATGAACGCTTAGTGATTCATATGGTTAAGTGTAGGGGTATTCACTACTCATAAATGACCAATGATCTCATGCTTAATAATCTAAGACTACATCTTACTAACCCAAGTCCATAGAGTTCAATCAAAATGTGCATGAATGTTTGTGATCTATATGGTTAGGCATAGGGTCTACTCTACTCCTCATCATTAGCATTGTTACCAAGGACTTTGTGTGCTAGTGTTTTAGATAACTAGATCAAACAAAGATTATTGCAACTCCATAATGAACCATCATTAAAAAATAATAATATTTTATTCAAGACATACTTAAACAAACTAAAAATATGTTTTCTTCTTGTAGGGCAAATTCCCCACTTTAGAATGATTCTACAATATCCCATGACAAAACAAGAAAGAATGCAAAGAATGTATCTTGACAAATTAAATTTATCTATACATACCCAGATCCTTACTATCCGAACTTCACTTTCATCTTGCATTAAAATGATCGACTATGATGAAGATACTTGGACGACAACATAATGTTACCACGTGATTGGGCAATCCCATCAATGTTCATGTCATTACTAATGAAGATGAGGCTTGAAGTAGTAGCCTTAGATTACCAAGTGATCTATCATATATTTAGGGACTATTAATCAATGGAGGCCCAACTTTGAAAGGAAAAATTCATGGAGGCTCACCATGAAGCTTCCAAAGATAAAGAAGGTCTAATTCAATCAACATTGCAATCAAAGAAGAAGAATACCGATCATCCATTAGGCAATCCTTAACACCAAGGGCCTCCTCCCTTAGGTGAAGATGACATAATCCACTAATGGTTGTGTTCAATCTTGGCAAGCAACCAAGGCAAGAAGAAAGCTAAACTCAAAACTAGGGAAACTTCAAGGCCAAGGTCTCCCAACTAATAATCTAGAGAACAACAAACAGACCACAGAAGGAAAGCAAGATAACATAACTTTTCTAACTCTGCATCCTCATTCTCATATTCATTGCTAAGCTTTGACAAGGAAGAACATGATCATGATTGAAGCAGAAATGACCATAGATAAGGTGGAGATGATAGAAGATTCCTTTGTAGAGATGAAAGAAGAGAGCATAGGTAAGTGTAAGAAGAAATGAGACACCACTAAGAAAGAGGGTATAATAGAAAACATCATTGGAGGCATGGTCATGACAAGGGCTATGAAGGACAAGATGCATATGATGAACCATTGTTTGCTACTAGGATTATAATCAACATATGAGAGGCAATCTATATTCCTACTAGACATCAAAGGAATAGCCAAATTAAACAACCAGAGATGAATATATCCCTAACTTTAAAGAAGGCTACAATGTTGATCTTCAACATTACCTACAAGCATTCTATGATGCATATGTTTTATAGAACATTGAGAAAAATTGGTAAATGCTTAAGCTCTTCCCTAGGATGCACATCAAAAAAGTTGAAAGTTGGTACCAATCCTTAGAATCAGAATCTATACAAAAAATGGAGTATGATGCTAGAACTATTTAATGACAAGTACCAAACATACTCCAGAATGTCCAACTTCGGAAAGAAATTTCAAGCGAGAAAAAAATGCTATATGAATCCCTTAATGTAACCTTGGGTAGGTACTACTCTCTAATTCACATATGTCCAAGTCATGGCTTCTCTCAAAGGAAACAACTATATCATATTATAGATGGACTCTAAAATAAAACTAGGGAAACTCTTAGGGTTTATGCCCAAGAAAGATTGTTAAAAATGGAAGCCCATCGAATATATAGGGTTATTGAATAGGTAGTAAATGAAGAAGGGAAGCTTAAAAAAACAATGATTACATAAGTGTACAAGAGAGATCCCTCCATTTACAAAAAGAAGATCCATCTTTATGAACTAGACAAAGGAGTATGGATAGTGAAGATTATGTAGCAAAAAACCTGGCCAATCCAAAAATCTATTACTAAAATATTTGCTAAGGTTGACAAGATGTAGGACTCTATTGAAGACAAATTTCAATTTACATGAAAGATCATAGAGGAAAAAGCAAAATAAGGGAAAACCAAAGATAAAAATAGGAAGAAAAAGAAGGACATGAGAAAGGACTATTATCATCAGAAGGGGAAAACTACTACAATTGGGGAGGACGTAGACTCTAAATCAAAAGATGAAGGGTATAATGTTTGCCAATATAAACAATTGCTAATATGAGTATTAATATGAAGCATTGATATTTAATTTTGAATGTTTTTATGGACACCTTTTGAAATGGTTATATAAGGGTATTAGGAGCAAGAGCCTCCTTGGGGAAGGACCCACTTATACAACTCTTAAACATCTAGTTTATGCACCACCTTTATGTGCCCAGTAATACTCCTCAACTGCAATTCTAATGATGAATGCATCATTAATGTGTGTTCCATCTTCTCATGTAATTCCTTGGTTAACATAACTCCTATTTTATATTGTTCAAAGCTTCTATATCATCATGAATCTTCATTGGAACATCATGACTACTATCATCAGCCCTAGATATTCTTTTCAGCTCTCATTTGATTCCTAGATTGCTCCAAAATTCATAAAGTTGGCTTAGAAACTAAGGATAAATTATGTTAATTAGCTTTGTTAACAAATCCCCATTGATGCAGTTAGATTAGTTAATGTAGTATGAAAAGTCTATATATATGTGCAATAGTTAGCCAAATTTGTATCATTTACATTACTACAGATCAAGAGTTTTTATAGTTTTCTGAGCCTAGAATTTTCCAAGAGCAATAACTTGTTCTTTGAACATTCAGCTTAACCTAATTTGATCCTATGGAATCCTAGAGTGAAGCTCTGCATCATGATGACACTTAACACCTAATTTTCCAACAAAGTTAAACATCTCACATTTAACTAACATAGGTAGTTAAGACATAACCAAGACATGAACAATAATAAATTAATTAAAATTTCAAACTTAAAGGGTCTAACTACCCTAGGACTTTGAAACCATTAGAATATATAACCACTTAAAAGAGCATTAGGGCCATATTATTTAAAATTTGGCTAACACATGAATGATTGAAGGGTACTTATGCTTGTACTTATGTAACTAAAGTCTAATCCATGGTTATTCATGCAATTACAAATGGTGTCTAAGCAAGGTCCTTAGGTAGGTGGACCATTACAACTAAAAGAAAAGCACCAAACCAAAGGGCAAGAACAATAATAACAACAACAACAGGAAGTAGAATAAGTAGCCAAAGCAATGCATACTATCAAACTACTACAAGAAGAACTAGAGGTTGGATTCCCAAGACTGAAACTAGATAATCTAGGTAGGATGAAGCACCTAAACCTAAGCCAAAGCCAAACCTAGAAGTGACTCTCACGAAGGCATGCCTAAAAAGAGTCTATAGTAAGGAGGTCCAAAGTACAGTTCTTCAAGAGCTAAACTTTGGACCATTTCTTAAGTTTGTGCTTGAGGAGATCTAAGGGTTGTTGTAAGCATCTTAACTTTGGTCCACTATTTCCACTAATAGGAAATGGTATCTTAAAGAGATGTATCTCTTTTGGAACAATCACTAGGAAGATGCGATAGTCAAAATTATGAACATTATCATTTCCTACTCAATGGAAGTCATAGTGAAGGCCTTGGAATTGCCTACATTGGGGTAAAGCTTGCAAAGATATTCACCTAAGTATATGCTAAGGTAAAGAAGAAATAGATGCAACAATGATATGGAGTGGACCATAAGGAGTACAGTACCCTCACCAAAACAAAGAGGATCTACTTTAAGATTATAGCCTACCACTTGAATCTAATGGTATTGCCAAGCAAGGTCACCACTTTCTCCACCCAAGCATGCACTGCTCTAAGTGAGAAATTCCTTGTCATCCTACCTCAATTGATTTTTTTTTTAAGATCAAGAAATGATTTAAGAAGAATGAGAAGGGTAGGAAGACACTCCCCTTTCTGTGTCTTATTAGAAAATTGTGCAAAAGAGGAGGGATAGTTTACTATACCAATGATGTGCTTTGCAAGGCTCTTATTGCATCTTGGCAAGAAATGATGAAAGAAAAGCCACTAGCAAAGTTCCAAGAGAAAGCACCATCATTGCCATCACCTATAGAAGAAACATTTGCAACTAAAGAGTGCCTAAGATGACTTTAGAGTATCAACAATAGCAAGCATCTATAAGTGGTGGTGAGCCATCTTCCTATCATTTGGCCATGAGCCATTTGAATAAGATAGCTAGAACCATCAACTAGCCATGAGATGATTAGGCAACTTATTCTTCTCACAATGAGTCTAGGAAACTATTCTCCAACCTTGCCATAATGAAAGTTATGATATCCTTACTATTTGAACAACTTCCTAAAATCTTGGGCAATGTTGTAGCCTTCTCTATGGTCTTGGAAGAAGGCAAAGGTATTACAGTCTTGGTTATATCACACAAGGGCTAAGAGATAGTAGGTGAGGTGGTTACAAATAGTAAAGAATACTAAAGGTTCTTACAACATCAATGTTTAAAATTGCTACTATGGTAGACATTCATGTATTTTCAGGAACCTGGAGTAGGAGAATGATTACTGCATAGCATGAGGAAGGGTTGGAAAAATTGATGGAAACTGAATAATTAATTTCAAAGATATTCAATATTCTATAAGGTATTTCAACCACGTAGTTGGAGTTATTAGAAATAAAGGGTAAGCTCTTAGTTAAAGAAGCATAGCTTCAGGAGATTAGCACCGTCAAGCAACAATTGGTAGTAGATGTTGCTAAACTCATAGCCCTCTTGACAGATCCAGCCATCTTCCATTGAGTGATGAAAAGGAATGAAGCTTTTCAAAAGCTTCAAGAGCAACAACGCATGGTTGAAGAAGAAGAGAAAAAGGTCATCTAGGATGCAACATTATTAGATGTAATATTACATATCACCAATAATGATCTCATCCAAATACACCATGATAACAAGAGCTTGACCAAAGAAAACCATCGCTTACTTAAGATAGAAAAGAAAACTGAGGAATACCTTAACTAGTAGTAGAAACAACTTGCTAGAGTAAATTAAGATGTTAGGATATTGGCCAAAGATAATAGAAATCTGGCAACAAAGGAGGTATGTTACATTCACCAAAAAATAGTTATTGAGATTGCTACCTAGAAGAACGAGACCTTGAAATATGAGAAGGTGAAAAATCACTATAGGAACTAGATCAACATGCTCAAGGAGATAAATAAAAAGGAGATTAAACTAGAGAAAGAACAAATGAACAATGTCCTTCACTAATTCCAGCAACATGGCAATGCATGACAATCCATCTTTAACAAGTGAAATGCATATAATCAAGTGGAAATCTGTATGAAGGAGTTGCAGATTAAAGAAATAACATAATAGATGAAGTTGGACAACCTTCATTATGTAAATCTAGTGATGTTGATTGCAAGGCAACTTGGATTTAAATTGGAGAAGTAGGTCACTAACTCCTACCTTTTGTATGAGGTGGAGTTTAAGCTTCATAAGAAAACTAAGTAGAAATTAGAAATAGCTAATGTGAAGCTTGAGATTCTTAAGTTCAAGTTTGAAGATTAGAAATTAGTCACAAGGGACCTAGCAAAAAGAATATAGTGCATGCAGAGCACTAAGAGTTGTAGAACATATTGCATGCATTCAATATTTAAGGCAAACAATTCATAACCTATTTTGTGAATATAAAAAATTATTCCCTACTTTGCCTTGGCCATGGGATGTGCCTACACCATTTAGTTTAGGTAATGCTGCTTGAACTATCAATGACCCTAGGGGTAAGGAAGACAAGATGAAGGCATTGCTAAATGCCTTCTAGATGATAGAAGAAGTAGCAACAATAGTAGAACAACCAAGACCACTAATAAAACCAAGGCGAGAGGAGCATTCATTGGAACTACAGAAGTCTCCACCTCCTAGAACCATTTGAAGCATTTTCCTTACTCACTTTAGTACATAGTAGACCACTCCAATTTTTGTTAAGTGCTCAAATTTGTCAAGCAAATGCAAAGCACTTGAATAATTTTTTTGTAATACAACACTCATGTCTTATCAAGTATGTTAGTCAATAAGTAGTTTCAAACTTCTTTGAGTTTTTTAAACAACTCGGTCCTAATTTTGTTCACTCAAGGATGAGTTTTCAATGAGTCATGGGAGTATGATGAAATCTAAGTCAGTCGATGTACCTTTGTCAATGCTTATGCATTGATCTTGTCTTACCTTTTACACATATTAATGCACATACCCACCAAATTTATGACACCTTTTGGTTAATAGCATATCCAAACTCTTGTAATTTCATTCCATGAATGTTAGAATTTTTCTCCTCTAAGTGTCTTTAGCATGGATTAAATGAATTGTACAAAATTTTATTCAAGTGCACTATGTACATGAACATTATTTTTTACCATTATAGAATTCAAACTAGCACTTGCTATACCTTTTTGCACTTTACTTTACATGTCCTCTACTTTCATGTCAACTAGGAATTAAATATTTTATTGTGTAATAGATCTTGAGCATGACCAATTCAAACATAACATCTTAACATTTGATAATTTCAATAATGAACACTTAGTGCACCTAGTAGTGAACACATGGTAACCTAGCGACATTAATATAAGTTCAAGATGTGTATGTAATGTGGAAATAGATATTCAATGCTTAGGCTAGTTTAGACTTCTTTTCTGTACTAACTTAAATAGTTTATATTTTAATCTTTTAAATATTTTTATATTTTAATCAATAATGAAATCATCATACACATACTTAACCATACTACTTGAACTAACATAAGTTGTGATTGGCAAGAAAACAATCAATGATCTCATGCTTAGTTGTCTAGGATATCTTACTAGCCCAAGTCCACGAAATTCAACTAGGTTATGTGGGAATGCTTATGATTTGTATGGTTGAGCGTAGAGTCTACTTTACCACTCATAAGAAGGGATGTATTCATGCAAATTCTAAATTATTTACCTCGTTCCTCAAGTTTTTTGAGTCGCTTAAATCTGGTTTGGAAAGATCTAGGATTGGCTGTTGTCCATGCACGTTATCTATCAAACTCATTTTTCCTAATAGAATTTGTTAATTCGATGAAGGTCTATAAAACCCTTGATATTGGTATTTAATCATCGTCATGCTTTATTAATTATTCTAATGGACTTTCTCTTTTAATCTAGCATCTCCAAATTTTGAAGGGTTTTCTATTTTGTTGAATTGTAGAATCTTTCATTGATTTTTGAAAAAGTTAAAAATGATATTGTCTCTCGAATTGGGCTAATCAAGCATTTTGAAACCCTAGCTACAACTAATGGTTTTCATAGAATTTGATATATGATTGAGGTGGATCTTGATTTACTTAAATGGAAAATTCTTCTACATGTTGGCAAATTTGATTATGTGTAACAAATTATTTAGTACAATCTTCCAAAGTCATATTAGTATTATCATCAAGAGGGTCTTATGTTTGATTTATGTCCTTTTATGTTGTATAAAAAGGCTATGTAAACGCATCAACACCAAGCTACTATAAACATTACTACGATTTCTTCTACAAATGTTGTAGATCATGTTGAGGTTTTTTAATATAGATGTTGCAAATCTTGCAATGATTTTTTTTCTACTGATGTTTCAACAATTAGCCCATCCTTTTCTTTTACTACTATTCAGCAAAGTGTACCTTTGAGGAAGGTTGTAGTCAAATCAATTTCAATGAATTCTGTAATGACCAAGGGGAAAGAAATATTTGTTCCTAAGATCTCACAAAAACTTCTTGTTGATTTGAATGGTTTCCAAATTATTTTCATAATAAAAAATGTTAAGGAAGTCTAGCTATTGGTGATTATATGACAAATCTTTAGAATAGATAGCATGTTCAAATATTTTAACTACTAACAATTTGTTTGCACCTATTTATCAAGATATGGAGATAATATCTTTTAATAATGTTGATTCTATTGACAAGGCAAGGGCCTCCTCCCCCTCCACCCAATGTTACTTTTTTCATGGAATGTCCAATTTTCTATGCCAAAGGGGATGTTTTTCAAAATTGGTTGTTGTTTTGGAGTTAATCCTCTCTGCAACACTTCTTTGCTTTTGTACTCAATTTTTGTTTTTAATATATACACTTTTTGAGGTCCAATATGTAAGAATTATGCTCTTTATATAATGTTTTAGGGTCTTCAATCTCCTACCTAAAAGAAACAAAATGCACTTAATGGCATAAAGTAATGATCAAGACACTTATTTTTTATTTTTTAATTGAGAGGTTGTAGGCTCAATTTCTACCTCTACTCCTAGATGTAGCAACATAGAACAATGTTGAACAATATAACACTCTCATGCTCTTGGGTTAAGTGTGGTAGTATGGAATCACTCTTGTGCTAGTGGCCCCAATGTTGGAGTGAACAAGAAAAATAACACATTGATCTTTTACTTTTAAATACTAAAATAAACATAAAAACTAAATAACCTCAAGCAAAATGAATTACATATACATAGAATAAGAATCCTTTCAAATAGCTTCAGAATTCACAATTTAAAAATATGAAATTATCACATTAACATAAGCAAATTTCCTGAATCATAGAGATATACAAAGCAAATTTCCATAAGAAAGAATTTTTAGTGATGTAATTAGTCTCATGACTAGGGGTCCATTATTTGGAGTAATGGTAAGTTCATTGTTTCTCAAGTTGAAGACCTAGGTTCAAGCCTAGGTACACTCACTCCAAGAAGTTAGGCTTCAACTCACCCAACTTGACAGGATGCATATTGTGGCTCTAGCGTAATGTGATTAGACTCCATGACATTAAATTACCATGACCCCGAGGATACCTTGTTTTCATGAACCTGAAATTACTTATTTTTGTTAAGATGTAAATCATAAAGTTTGAGATTCATACCTTAATGATAAAATGATGCCGTATTAATCACAACATAGAACTTTCAATGTGCAGGTGATAGCATCTTTGCACCACTTGCCATACAAAACTATGAAACAAAGAGATCCACACGTACAATTCCGATGCTGAAAATTTACCGATCTATGGAGCATATTCATTAAAGTTCATTGATTCCATGGTGCATTTTCATTAACATGGCAACCATATCAGCAGGCACGTTCTCACATGGATTTACAAAGCTCTCTCTTATGACTGCTATGAAACAAAAGCAGATGGTGGTGAACATGCAGCAGCACCCAGAATATGCTTCAAAACAGCATATCCTCTCCTACTACCCTCATCCTGTACACATTGAAAATTATTCCAAACAGGAAATTTGCAGGGTGTACTCATAAAGTGTTTTGGATCTGCCAGCATCACTTTCCGAGCACACCCTCTTAACAGTTTTCACTCAACATCTTCGGCAGTAAAATCAGGCTCTGCTGGCTTCTTAAGCTTAATAAGAGGAGAGCTTGCTGCAACAACAGCTGAATTACGCTGCCTGTGACCCCGAAGAGCATTGGCAGCAAATCTAGAAGCAAGGATAGTGACTCCAAGACTTGGGGAAGTACCTCCACTGTTATCGTAAGGTGTTTGATGAGATGTACTTTCTTCCCTCCGCTTGTTCTGCTCACTTTTCCTTTTCCAGTAACGCCGCCAGGCTGCTTGAATGAAGCATGCCGCCCATGTTTGCCACTGTTGAGAGTAAAACCGAAATGTATGTTGCAACTGCCTGCTGTGGAGACGCCGGAACTGTCTTGCAACAAACTTCAAGTCATCTGCTCGCAATGCAAATGCTTCCACTTCGGTCAAAGCTTTTACAGTTCTGGTTGATAATGGAAGATTTGAACCAGATTTTGGAACGAGAGCCCATGTCAGTAATTCCTCACCACAGAAGTCCCCTTGTTTCAGAACACCGCTGTTAAAAAAGCCAGTTCTTCCTCCATTTGTGGTGACACTCTCCAGATGACCCCGAATTATGAAAAGCATCTCATCAACCGGGTCCCCTTCTTTCACAATGTATGTCTGTTCTGTGTACAGTGACGGTTTCAGGCGCTCACACATTGCATCCAACAGTCGCTCGTCCATGTTGTCGAATAAAGGCACCTGGATAAGCGCAGCACATGGGATAAGAGCCCAGATGAAGGCAGAAATTCTTTCTACTCATGAGAATAATCAGATTTATTCGACTTGTATAAGTTGACATTTTAATGTTATTTGGCTTACTCTTCTAACTAAATCCAAACAGAGATGACGTTTTATATCACGTCTGAGATCCTTGGGCAAGTTCTGGATCAAGGTTTCTTCATCCACACCTCTTGTCTCTAGCCATTTGTAATGGTCATATCGTCGCACACGTTTCTGAAGATTATCTGGAAGCAGGCGATGCCGCATCCACTGTTCCGTATCACGACGTTTCAACCGCATCTCTTCCAGCCTGATTGTCAATGACTGAAGATATGTCTGAAATGCGACAAAAACAATTTCGGATGTTAGGATCATCGGTTTGATAATCTGTTGCATCCAGTGAGAAGTCATTGATTTCCGTACACACCTGCATGTTTCCAATAAGAAGAGCAAAAAGAACCAAGCCAACAATAGCAATGGACATTGCAAAAGCAATTTCCCCAACGTAAGTGCTTGTTTGAAGATTCTGCCCGAGTGAACTGCAGAATACGCAATACATGAACAAGATATCATTCAAGCAACAAATAGTGAGATGTTTATAATACGAGTAACACCTCAAATTACAGAGTTGATCATTGGATCAAGAACCTTAAGGTGACTGCGTACAAACCTCAAGTTTTGCAAGCCCCACCATAAGCAAAAAAGGTATTTTTCCTGAAATTTTGTTGATGAAATAATCCCTGCTCCAAGTGCTCGGCCATATGTTCCAAAGTTAAAATTAGTCGTGTCCGTCGAATTGCAGTATTGATCACGATAACTCTTGCTAATGTTGCTAGTCGGTGACAACACATTGCCTACACAGTATAAGGATCGAATACTGCACTTTGTTGAATCCTTTAAACAAGCTTTTCGCCAACATGAATCTTGCCTTTCCAAAGCAAGTAAATACCAAGAAGCCCCGATTACCTATTTAAAATGCCATAAGACAGTTTAGATTTACTGTTTTTCTGTCTGTAACATGCAGTTTAGCACATGATACTCAAAAGAATCTAAACACTAGTGCTTGATCAAAATTATGACTTGTATTCACGTATGCAATTAAAAAAATAATTTCAAATATGGAAAACGTAAATCCATAATAAAATATATAACCCAGACAGACCCATAAAATTGGTCATTGATATATGTCTTCTCATTTGAGATAACAAAGCTTTTTTTTCTTCGGACAAACTTTCGGGATAGTATTAACAAAAGTACAGAAAAAGCGCAAATCAGGAAACAAAAATGGACCAGAAAGGCCCACAGCCAAACGGCAATTGAGGAGCCCCCAGAAACTTGCAAACAGGCCGTGAGCGGCCCCAAGCCGACGGTAGTAATGCAAAGGAGCATCCCACACCAGGATTCAAAATAACACACTAAAAAACTAGACTGAACCAACAAGGTGCTGAAACAATAGAAACAGACAACCCCCAAGCCAAACGACAGGACATTATCCTCACAGAGGACAAAAAGGAAAACCATGAAAAATGCCCACACCACTACGGGTGTCAAGGCAACCTGTCACAACAGCAGTGCGGAATGTGGGTAGCGGGCAGCTCATCCAGATGCACACAAAATTCCTACATTGACACAAAGGTCGTGGCCTCTTGAAAACGTGCTCCGAGCTTGTTCTTCAGTGGAACCCCTTCCATCAGGATGGACAAGGGCCGGAGCAACGCAAATGTAACAGTGCAGCCCCGGCCACGTTGCCTCATGGTTAATGCACATCCGCATATATAGGCATTTGCCAACCTGTAGCTAGGCTGTGGCATTAGACTTATGGGCCTGCATCATTTGTTCTTGCTATTCTGCGTCTTCCTAGGCCTCGAGGATCCGCTGCTCTTCAGCCTCTTGTTCCTGTAGCTTTTGGCACCACGCCTCAATCTCCATCTCTTCCCTAAGCTCCACCCGGACTTGTTCTTCAAGTGCAGTTTGGGCTAGACCCTCCACCATCCATTGTCGTTTGTCGTTGCAGTTCTTCCACTTCTGTGGAGTGGCGCATTTGCAGCTCACGCAACTACTGCTAACACATTTCCTCTTTCACTTCCCACTTTGCCTACCATGCCCTACTTTCCTCCACCTGTGCGGCCAATGCCACCTCCTCACATGCAAACGCAAGCTACGTCTCCACCTCCGCCTGATTAACTCCTTCCATGCCAACACCAGCATCTATGTCAAAGCGAACCTGAACAAGCCATCTGTGAATGGCCACAAGAGCAAGAACAACAAATCCCACTGGATAGTTTGTAGGACTACTCGTCGGCTTCCTTCTTCGATGGTAAATGGCATGGCCTAGGGAACCCAAAGGACCCATCCAAGGCCCTTCCCCAGCCACACACCATAGGGCAAGAATGAGACCTGAGTGTCTCCCAATCCTCTACCACCTTAGGGAAGCCAAAAAGAACTTCGGTAGGTTCACCTGAGGACCCATTGGGAGGCACTACAAAAATGCAAAATGTGTACCCTAGAGTCTCAACCCATATCTTGAGAGCACAAAGTAACGTTCAATCAATTCAGCAACCAACTGCCAACCAACTGCCAAAGGTCAGGCAGGGCAAACCATGGCACTTGACCATGCACGGTTCTCAGTATCTAACCCAGGAAGAAGCTCTGCACTTCTTGTAGGCCTTTGTTGATGGGCAAAATCTCTTCACCGATGGCAAGCACTCTGAGCACCCTAGCCAGCGCATCTTTCGTGAGTTCAATCTTAACCCCATGGAACACAGTAGAGGTACCCCACTAGTTGGGGAAGAATTCATCATCTAGTAGAGCCGGATGCCCCACAAGCTTGGGAAGCAGGCCATCCCACCCAACCGAACACACCAAGTCCCACAACGCGGCATTGTTCTGGTAACGTTCCCACGAGGGCTCGACTATAGGTGTGGAAGCCATCACTGTCAAAGCTTCTCTCCAAAACCTACAACCTTCTGCAGCAATACTAGCTGATGGGGGAAGAGGCACCTATTGGAAGATGAGATGGTTTCGTGTCCACCACAGACATTACAAGATGGCCATCGCCTGGGAGTCTTCGGTGAAACATATAGGGAGGGGTAAACAAGGTGCTTGCTACATGGCCTAGCTAAAAGGACAGGCACTGACAAGATGCTCCCACATCTCCACTACCTCATTGCATGTCAGACACATGTCCCTAATATTCAGTCCAGTCCTCATCGTCAAAGAGCTGCCCGCACTAGCAGAGCCCCATGATTAACGATCCAAAAAAAGCCTTTAAGTGTAACAACGTTGCCCCGACGTTGCCCGGCACCCCAAGGAATTCACGAAGATCCACTGCATCTAGAGCGGAAGACCTGGGGAATACACCTCAAACAAGCAAGCATCTCACGAGTGCAAACGGAAGAGAACCAAGCAAACAAGGACACACACAACCTTGTAGACCACATCGATGGGATGGGAGACGATGCACCTACAAGGAAAGGTACCTCACCCCCAGATCCTTCACGATCTAGTACAAGGTGTGGCATGGCACCGCACCAAAACTATCCAGTCTTGGCTGCCTACATATCTACGACCGCCGTAGAATCAGGGCCATGTAGTTCTCCAAGGAGAAGAGGGAAGAAAGAGGACTTAGAGAAGAGAGTTGCAACAGGAGGGTGTCCTATTGCTAGCTTGGTACCACCAAGCTAGGGTGGGTTTTGTAACACTTGAGAGCCACCCGAGGGCACCTCAGAGTGTTCCATGGCCCCCGAACCATGGGGAGAGCCCAAGAGAACCACCACTTGGGACATCTCTCACAATCCTTCCCCACATAAAGAAGCGACGTCCTCAAAGCGGAGCCTAGGATAGCTTCGAGTGTACACTTCACGTGGGTTCAGAACTCCGTCAATTCCAAGGATCCGTCAACTCCTTAAATGCCAGGCTTGAAGGAAGCTACCAACCCCAATACCTGATACATCCTTCCATCCAATGCCTTGAAACGCAAGGGCAACTGGAGGAAGCCCAAGACTTCCCTTCTCTATACGAGCGGGAGAGTCCAACCCAAAGGGCCAACGTCTCTAAGGTGTCCCCTAGATCCGTCCCTTCTAAGGGTCTAGAGACATATCTTCTTGCGTAAACCCATAACTTATGCAAGAAGATAGCTCCTCTTCCACAAGTCCCACCGAGTTCCTCTGTGAATGGCATCTCAGCACCCCTTGATTTTTATTTTTATTTTTTTGAGAGCTCACCAAGGCCACTACCCATGGTGAGGGACTTGGGAACATCACACCGAGAGGGAGGACATGCTCCTAAGAGCCATGTCTCCGCAAGCAACTCATGCTTGCCAGAACTCCATGTTCTACTACTTGCATCAAGACCCATGGGGTCTCACCAGTGCAACCATCTAAGCACTGATTCCACATGCATCGGTACCGTGTGCCACCACTTGGGACATCTCTCACATTAAGTTTCTCTACCAATTGCTCCTACCACACAGCATCCCACCTTGGCACCGTTGGATACCGAGCTTTGATGAGCTTACCTAGGGACACATGTTGCATCCCTAGCTACTCCATTCTAAGCATGTGGTAACACAAAGCCCAGCAAAGTCCCAAACCTTGGCACGTGGCATTCCATTGATTATACTTGTGCATGAGCCCCACGCAAGGCAAGGCCTCCAAAGCTCCACTTGTCAGTCTCAACATCAGCTGTTGTTGTTCCATCAAGTTAAGATCCATGAATTTGAATATGCTTGCTTCTCTTGCATTTCTAGGCTGGGCACTTTTATCCCAAGAAAGTAAATGTAGTCATTGTCCGCCGTTGCCCCTTGACCACACAAAATGCCAAATTAATTGATCCACTTTGTGCCCGACATCCAAGGGAGGGGAGACAAGAGACACCTTAAAACAAACACTTGGCAATAGAATTGCAAAAGCGAGTAAAATTGTAACAACATTGCCCGGCACTCCAAGGAATTCACAAAGATCCAATGGATCTGGGGCGAAAGACCTGGGGAATACGCCTCAAGCAAGCAAGCAACTCACGAGTGAGTGCAAGCAGGAGCACAGCTTCTTAACGTACATGACCACGCACCTCATTGAGGGTAACCAAACTCCAAAATGAGGACCAAGCAAACAAGCACACACACAACCTTGTAGACCACATCGGTGGAAGGGGAGACGATGCACCTACAAGGGAAGGTGCCTCACCCCCAGATCCCTCACGATCTAGTACAAGGTGTGGCGTGGCCCGCACCAAAACTATCCAATCTTGGCTGCCTACATATCTACGATCGTCGTAGAATCAAGGCCATGTAGTTCTCCACGGAGAAGAGGGGAATGAATAGGACTTAGAAGAGAGTTGCAACAGGAGGGTGTCCTGTTGCTAGCTTGGTACCACCAAGCCGGGGTGGGTTTTCTAACACTTGAGAGTCACCCGAGGGCACCTCACAGTGTTCCATGGCCCCCGAACCATGGGGAGAGCCCAAGAGAACCACCACTCTGGGACATCTCTCACAAAAATTCTCCCTTTTGCAAGTCAAAAAGTGATTGGTCCAATGATCAACCCGTGTCTACAACTTCTTCAGTAAATTGATCCATTGAGAATCCCAACCTTAACACTACCCAAGCAAAACCCCAAGGATCCACACAATCCCAACCTTACCCACCTCGTTGGCTAACCTAATTAATGCTCTATTTAGAGCTTCAGCCTATGGCACTACCTATTTAATGCTCTATTTAGAGCTTTAGCCTACGTATAGATAATCATGTCATGTCATCCACGTAGTGCCCAACCAAGCATTCTATCCCATGAACATTCACACCCCTAACCCCTTCCTTCTTACAATAATCCTGCAGGGTGTCCATAACAAGGATCAATAGATATGGCAATAGGGGATCACCTTGTCGAAGTCCCCTTCCAACGAGGAAAAACCCCAAAGAACCTCATCAAGGTCAATAGAAAACACAACTGATGACTGAATGTGCATGTAGAGATTGATAAAATCTTGGCAAAAGCCTTTTTTCTTCATTACATTGCCAACACCTCCCGTGCAACCATGTCATATGCCTTTGTTATATCTAATTTAAAACATAAACCTAGGAAACAAGTGAGGCTAAAAGAGTGAAAAAGTTCATGGAGTAGAATAACCTGATCCTATAGGAGGCAATGCTTAATGAAACCCGCCTGATTATTCCTAAACAATTTTGGCATCAGAGTTGCCAGTCTTCAAACAATCATCTTGGTGAATAGCCATAGGAGCGTATTGCAAACTCCAATTGGCCGAAACTAAGATGGTTCGATGGGGCTTTCAACCTTGGGAATCAACACAACTCTCAAGCAATTGACTTCCCTATGGATCTTTCTCCAGTGGAGCATGGTGTTAAAGGCATCCAAGATGTTAGTCCCCAACACACCCACATTCCCTAAAAATTCAATAGGCCAACTATTTGGCCCAAGGGCCATCCCAGGCTTGAGATCCACTAAGGTGCACTCAAGTTCTTATCTCAAGAATGGTTGGAGAAGCCTCACATTGTCAATGTTTGTAAGAATCCTCTCCACTGGCACAAACAAGGGGGCCTGATCCTTTTGGTGCCACACATTAGTCCAAAAAGTATGAAATTCCTGCACAATCTCAGCCATATGCTCAAGGACCTATCCTTGCCTGATAAGCAAGGGAACCCATTTGGCCTACCGATTAGCCTAGGCCATGGAAAAAAGAAATTTGGTGGATCTATCACCATCCATCAGCCATTGTATTCTAGATCTTTGCCTCCAGTACTCAGTTTCTTCATGGTCCAGCTATTGGAGGGCAAAAGGAAACTTCTACTCTTCCTACATAAGATCTTCGCCATGCTCTTGTCATGCTTGGATAGCCCAGAGTTGTTGCTCCATCACCCCCCGTTGGAACCTAAACAAATATTTCTCCTCTTTCCTCCATGAATGAATTTCCTTCTTAAGAATATTGAGTCCATTAGTAAGGAAGTCATGAGGATCCTGACCAAAAGGATACCTTTCCCAAATCGCAGAAACCAACAACCGCAACCAAGGTTTCAAAAGCCAACTACACTCAAAACAAAAATGCAAAGCAAAAACTTCTATCCTCCTCCCAATTTGACATAGCAGAGACCTATGATATGAGGCCCTCCTTTCAATACCTGAGACAAAAACGTATTGCTGAAGCAACAAAGGGGCTTCCATCCAAACCCGGTCAATCCAAGACATGACTCTGTCATTGCCTTTTCTCCAATTGCTCTAGGTGTAACGACAATTCGTAATTTCTAAATCAACCAGGTCATGTTGATGAAGGAATTGTAAAAAATGGTCCACACCTAGCAATTTTGTGCACTCAATGCCAATTTTCTCCCAAGCATGAAGGCATTGATTGAAATTCCTCACCACAACCTAGCACCTTTGGTCCGGGATCAACACCACAATCCTTCTCAGCTCTGTGAGACGCTTCTCCCATTCCCTCTCCCCATAAAATTTGGTGAACCAAATTCCTAGCAAAGGCAAATGGACCGTAATGTTCCAATCAGAAGCATCCAAGGGATGGAATTGAAAATGGGACAGAACGACCAACCCCTCAACATGGCCATAGCAAGCCACTTGTTGAACATACCAGTTGTTCCATTGTAGAACCTAAAATTCCTTGGTCTACAACTTCGTTTCTTGTAGGCAAACGATATCACAGTTATCTTCGTGCACAATTTCTTTAAGAGCATGGCATTTATAGGGGGTACCCTGCCCCTTGCAATTCCATGTCATAATCTTCATGGGTGCCCACTCGAACACCAGTGGTAGACCTCTTGAAGGGTCTTTTGAAGGCCAAGATCAATTTCAAGCTAAGTTTGTCTAGTGCAAGCCACTGACAGTGGCGAGCAACCAACTTGCCCAGCTTTTGAGGCCACTTTGAATCCCACCCCATGGTCCACAAGGGACTGCAAAATTTTCCAAGACTAGCTTGGAGGATCCTCGAACAACAATAACCCAACTCCCCAATTTGGGGAAGAGGAGGGGGGGTTGTTGCAGGTGCAGGGGATGGGGGGGATGTTCAGTCCTTACTAGTTGAAGTGGCTTTAGGCAGTGTGGCAAAACTCGCATCTCAAGTGGAGGGGGAGCCAAAGCCCATACCACCCCCACTCCCAACCCCAACTGATGATGCACCCCATTTCGAGGAAGCCTTTGGCTCTGTCTCAATCCCTTGGGGGGTGGGCGGCCACAAATCCAAGGCTCCAACTCAATCCTTTGGACCCTTCTTATGCTTTCAACAAACTTGCAACCACTCACCGATGTCGATAGCTTTTGACTTAACCCTACAATTCCCTGATGTGTGCCCCACTTTCGCACATTACTAACAAGGGCCCTCATTGGACCCAAAGTCCATATTCTCCACAAGCAAGTTCTCATACTCTACTGTAATCCTCTCCTTCCCCAAGGAGAGGGCTAACATTGAGTCCTTAAGCTAGTCTTTCAAAGATAGCAATCTCCAAACACAAAAATGGGCATAGCCCATCCTCTCCATAGTTCAAGTGGCCTTGTCCAAGGCAATGAATTCCCCAAAATAAGCCACTAAAGATTGAAAAAACTCTAGCATCCATATCTCCCAAGGGACCCCAAAAACATGAATCCAGACCAAGGCCCTCAAGAACAAGTCCTTATCCCAGTGTGCCCCTAGCCGCCAAGTTGTGAGGGCAAGGCCCCTCACTCCAAAAAACTAGGGAACCCCCAACAGGATGCAGTCCTAGTACTCAATATTGCGAAAGACAAAAAGGATAAACTCCTCCGAGAGAATCCTAACCCCCATGTTATCCAACCCCCATGTGGCAACCACCCATTTTCAAATAAGCTCAAGCTTGGGCCGTGGCCCACTTGAGACAAAATGGCCGATAAGGCCTTGCTCAACTGTCCCCAGGGCCTCTAATAGAAGCTAAGACACCTCCAACTGAAGAGACTCCTCAGTCCACACTGAGGGCCCAAAGAAACCTCTAGAGTAGGGGCTCTCAGGCTCACCCCCCATCCAAGCAATCCCAAATCCAACCTCAAACTTTGGTCTGGACAATGAAGCGTCCCACACTTATCTCGGCCACACCCAACCTGCCCCCAACCATTTCATCCCCGTCCTGCCTGAATGCGGCCGCAGTGCCTCCACTAGCCCGACCGACATCTCCCACTCTACCTCCAACACCTATACCAGTTCCTCCTCTAGTGCCACCTCTAGTTCCCGCTCCAGCTCCCATTTCAAGATCCAACTCAATCATCATGATGGTAGAGTTAAAAATTCATAAATTACAGAAATGCAAAAGCACCTGAATTACATAATTGAACAATGAAATTTTCAGAAATTTGTTAACAATATTCAAGCCACTGTTGCAAAGTCAAATTTGTTTACCTCATTAACCAACATATAATCTAGAATATGTATGTGATAAATTATTTATGCATGCTGATGCGAGATGACGGCAAAAAAATATCTTATTCATGAGCTCTGAACCTTTAGGAAGAAATAGATTATTTGGTGAATTGAGAATTTGGGAGAAGGGAAATGTTTCAAAATTTTAAAAGCCTAATCAAATTATAGTTAAGCTGTCATGGTTTCAAATTAAGACCAACATAGGAAACTTCTCTTTATAACCCTCATTTTGCCTGATCATAAACATTAGAGTGCTTCGTATTTTCGTTTACATGCTCAAACAAATATGCACAGATTTTATCCTACTTCATTTATTGAACCATACATTTTCATTAGATGAAAGAAATCCTGTAACTTTAAATCAGATACTTACATGACTTGCAAGCATATAAAGAAGTAAATTGTAAGCTGCACCTGCCCATGCTGTTTTAGTCAGCACCCCAGTTGTTTTTATCACCTCTGCTGAAAGTGGAAATATTCGAATAAATCTAGGGAGGTACTGAAAGAAGACAACGAACCGCAAAAGATTTTTGGTGTTCAATGCAGACGAGCCCCTCATTCGTGGTATCATTATCCAGATAGCAACCTGCAAAATGGGGGAAAAGAAAAAACGGAACAGGAATGCCCTCAGGACTAAACATGATTATGCACTGTAATGACAAAAAAAATAACGTGTATGAGTTCCATTTTTCAAAAAACATAAACAACTCCTGTAAACAAGATGGTTTGAAAAACTATATCATCAAAAGGAAGAAGGAAAGAAATGTCATGTCATGTTGTGGAAGAAGATCTGGGCCGGAGATATATGCAATCTAGTGGATAAGTTACTTCAACGAATCAAGAGGAAGATGGATTTCAACAAGCTCACCCTTCGGAACCAATTTGTTCGAGATCAAGATCTGATATATGGCTCTAAAAATCTTTGGAATAAAAAAAGGAGAAAGCAATTTGAGAACGAGTAAAACCAGGATTTCAAACCAGATAGAAAGGGTAAAAAATACACAAGTAGCATCTAATAGAACAGATAGAAAAGAAAGATTCAACAGATTTGGGGATGCCTACCCAGGATTTCATCTTTACAATCATGCTAATAAAAAAAGAAAGAAGAACCCTTTCAGAAATTCACTTCTCACCAATGATCAACTGTAATCAGCAGTACAAGTAGAATAAAGAAAGAACATGACAGCTGGAATTAAAAAGAAGAGCTCCCTTGTAGAGAACTGTGCCAAATAAGGTCACTTGCACTAGAGCCTCTATTACTCATAAGTCTGATGCAAGGCTGAAAAAGATGAATCAAGTATTTAATCTCTAACTGAACCTTTGGAGCTTGGGATATAATTTAGAAATGGACAAGGCAGAAGATATATGATTTCTCTGCAATTGTCAAATGATAAATCATATTGGATCATATTTATGTTTCCTTAAGTTCATTATAAACTACCGAGGGTTACATTCATGAAGACATGGTGCTTTTGGTGTGTGCATTAATATTAAATGAATAAAACAATAAAAACAACATGTTTAGTCAACACATGTTGGATAATATATCCCTCAATGATGAGTCCTTGTGTGGTTAAGCTGTTTTGTCTATTTTGGAATATTAATTTCCCATTTAGTTTTTCTCAGTGCTCTAGAATAATAAATAAACTTGTTAGTCAGAGTCGCCATATACATCCCTATAAATCAAGGCATATGACTTGCATTCTATCAGTCATAGTTTTGATCAAATAGGCTGCAGTTGAGATATAAAAGCACTATGCAAAAAGTTTGTTGAAACTGAACTGGTCAATAGATCCATAGGGTCTCCAACGTAATTAAATACAGTTCAGTTTCATAAATCTGACCCAACAGTAATATAGGGAAATAAAGGTATTGATCTACATGTTCCTGAATTCATTTCAGCAAAGAAGATTACCATTCAAAAGACATGCAAGAAATATGCATGTGGGAGCTACAATAAGGCCAGATAAACAAGTAAACCGGGGCCAAACACACAAATGTGCTACACAGTTAAAGTGCAGATGAAGAAGATATGGAAACAGATGTAGGAGTTTTGACTAGACTGCTCACAGCCAGTACTCCATGCACTGGAGCAACTCGGCAATCTTTGAACTCTGTAAGAGTTCTCAGAAACGTGGGTACAATAGGAAGACATCCAAAGGGCGTTTCCAAAATTAATTTAAACACTATTAACAGATGTTAATGCTCTGAGTTAATATTCCATAAAATTTCATTATGGCATAAGTATCTGCAGACAAGCATTCAAAGCTGCCTATCTTTTTGCAAACCATACCAAATTTACAGCTATATCACAGAGTATAAGGAACAAAGTACCATACCTGTGGCAAGGGCAGCACTGCAATTAAGTCAATTATAAAGTATGTTGATAAGTAACGCTTTGTAATTTTTATAGGATCAATAACAAGTTCACCTCTCCCAAAAACTCTTGATGAAGGTGCAATGAAGGCAGTGCGAAACTGAAGAGCCATATGCATCAGATAAAACAGATCAGTTAAGGTGCGAAGCACAGTGACTATTATTTCCAAATTATGGTCTACGGTAAGGCATCCACCCTTTCCATCAATTACTGGAATGTAAAAGAAAAGAGGATCCACTGAAACTGCTACAATGCAAGATATAAGGAAAACTTTATTCCATCTCTGAAGAAACTTGTCTTGAGGATCTAAAATCTTTTTATCAGAAGACTTAAGGTCCTCAGAAAAAACTTCTTTTGAAGATCCAAATCGCAGGGATTGTCCTATACTCCTCAATCCTTGTGACCCCTTTTCAAAACCTCTTCTGAACGAAGATGAAATAGAAACCGGAGATAGTTGAAACCTTTCAAGATGGACAACATAAGAATTTGCAGCTTTCTTTTCTAATTCAAATGACTTTGTGGAGGCTAACTCACTGTCAAACCTGCCAGGTCAAAAAAATCACATACATGAAACATCAGCCTTCTACAATGAAAACTAATAATAACCAATTAATCATAATAATCCAGAAACAGAAACACAAGGAAAAATTGCTAGGATCAGAGACTGAAGCAAATCAAGAGATCTCCTTGTGCTTCGTGTCTCTAATTATGCATTTCTACATAAACATAGCTTACCATTATGTGTAAAAGAACTTACATACTCTACAAAACAAACGTTCAAATATTGTCTGCATAATGTATGATGACTGATCATTTCAATGACATCTTGCAAAGGTTGTCACAGCAGGACAACAGGCAACATAACCTTCAGGGGAAATTGACAACCTGTTCAAATTTCCTAGCTTAAGATATCCTACTTTTGATGAAATGCATCGGTTTTCCCATGAGGATACTGGTAATACTTTTAACTTATGTTTGCTTTCTCACGAATACATGGATAATGGTAAAAAATACAAGGATAGGGTATTGCACGATGCCTAATTCTTAGATTATATATCTTTTGCTGTCTGAAAATATCTGGATCTTTGAAAAGGGGTCAGTATAATTTCTCTTGGGTGAAGAGCATTTTGTTCTGCTAGGACGCTACCCAGCTTGCTGCAAGGGAATTTGAACCTTAGATAAAAAAAATACTGGAACTTCTTGCCAAATTATAAAGAGCAAATCAAGATCACTGTAATATTAATTAGCATAAACAACACGTAGATGGTATTGAAATTTCAACAAGTTCAAAAGTATTCTTGTGATATTCCTGATTTACAATGAAAACTCAAAAGTTTGCATCTTTTATTGAATCTACAAGCTGCAAATATATTGCAAATTTGAAAAATTAATTAGAATGTAAAGTAAAAAAAATTTGTTACAATAAGCACAAAGTAATTATCCGCAAATCATACCTTATATGCACAATTGTACATATTTAGAATGTTAGCAGAAATTGATAAATATGAAAATGATAAAAAGGGGCAAGCAACATATACCTTACAAATTTCTCTTTTTGGCCATCCATTGTATGAACTTTGATATTAGAATCACACAAATTCATTGACTCTGAACAATGGCTTAAGAATTCGTGTAGCCGTAATCTAGAATTTTAGCTGTTAACAATCTTTACTGCCAAAAAAGTTAATGGAATGCAAACAAGTTTACACAAGGACGTGTCTCATAATTCCTTCCTGAAATTCAAAACAGAAAATGAAAATATCATTAGAAAGTAAAGTAAGATGCAGGCACACACAGGACCTTCTGATCAATTAATTTTTTTTATTGCAAAATGATCAGCTACAGCTTTTTCCTCTGAAAATTGAAAAGACAATAATGAACTTTTTGTTGTTAAGTACAAAATTCATTCAAAAATTAAAAATCTAACAAACTAACATATCCATGTAGGACATGAACCACTTTGATATGCTGAGAAGCAATGCTTAGATCTGTACATAAAGAACATCATAAACATTGATGACAAATCTTGAGTATTTGAGCACTTATAGTTCAGAATAAGATGTTTGTTATGGATCCTATGTACATATAAGTCAAACAGACGCTGAAAACTTGTTCAACTTACAAGCTCCACAGACAATTACATAAAAAAAATTTAACTGTAGCAATGAAAAAACTGTTAAAGCCTGAAAAGTTAAGGGTAAGCAAATTCAGAGGCTGACCAGTAGACAAAGAACATCAAAACAAGGTTTAAAACATAGTTGAAAAATTTGCACATATAAGTGCTTCTTACTTCCATTCAATCCGAAATGGAATCAGGTTATAGCTCGTGTAATTTTTTTTTTCTTTTATGAAAGAAGAAAATAAATAGTTTTTCAAGCTTTCAGGATTCTAGTGTAAGCGCAGAACAGCCCACAATGATCCATAAACTTAGAATAAAGCTGACTGCCACAGAACTTACTGTGCTACTTACCAATGTCTCAGACCTTGCATGGACCATCCTCAGGCTGGAGGATGAAATGTTCACTGCTATTCCAAAGCTCTTTCCCAGTGTCCTTTATAAATCATGTTCCAATCTCCTTTATATAAAAAAAAGTATTTTATTTTGTATTTTTATTAATTGAGAATTTTCATATACCTCTCTCAAATTTCTGCTTTTTACCTTGGCGTTTGGCATTGGTAAATCGTTGTTTGAACTATGTTCCAGTCGGCAAAGAAACCACTGATAACCTACAGTGGCATTTGGCCGAGTAAATAAACATATACCATCTTGAAGCCTCCCATCTATGATAGGCTGACCAAAGGATTCGATGAAGATTTTCTATGGATGGGCTGACGGAAAGATTCAATGATGATTTACTATGGCCACCATATTACTTCAACATCTTCAACTTATATCATTACTCATGCCCTAGAAAGCACATGTCTCGGCAAATCCCTTGGAATCAAACCTTATGACTTGCAGACCAGCAACCGCATTCTCTAAAAATAAACTTATATGTTGATACTAAACTGATAATTATAAATTATATGTCATGCAATCCGTCTGTATTGCATAGCTTAGAGAACGGTAACACCATTTATAATAGACAATCACAAAATTGAATACAGGACCATGGCTTGTCTCTTGTGAACATTAATTTGGAATGCTTCCAGAAAAAGTTCATTTACAAGTACCTTCATACCAAGCTGTCTTCAAGCTCAAACGTTGGAGACCTTAAAATTAGCGTACTGTTTTCACATTGCTTGGTTTCTCATCTCTTTCTGAAAATTACAGGGGCGAAAACTAAACTATCGATGTATTGTCTTCCCCTTCCTTGGCACATCTGTCTCAGCTTGATTCCACTGCGTTCAAGATACATGTATAGGCGGCAATGTTTTCCAGCCCTTTTCCCCAGCTGTACCCGGTTCAAGACTAGAGGTTGAAAACACATTCAGATAATACAATCAAGCAATCAAGTAATATCCTCCCAATGAAGATTCAATACTAGAACGATCATATGCGTCAATGCGGAACGTTGTTTTTAATGTCTATAATAAATGTGGGCTAGACGAACACCGAGAAGAGTGGAACTGCTGAAAGTGCAGAAATTTAAGCCGAGTAGGTGACGGTAGAAAACCGGTTACCTATTATTGTTTCTTGAAGCATGCGCAACCATTGTTGACAATGTTCTTAGCTTTAAACCAACTAACATTTCATCAACCACACAAAAGCCCAACAGCAAACGGATCATCGAAATCCAAACCCCGCAGCTTGAGAAACCAGAACATGAACAGTGTGCATGACAATTGGAAATCGACAAAGCCTAACAGCAGAACAAACAAAATGATGAACTTATGCCAAAATCGTTAAGTTTAAGCGTTCTACCATGGTCGAACAACTATGTAGATCGGATACAACAAATTGGATGTTGCACCTTCAAAACTGTTCCGCTTCATCCCGTGTATCCCTCTACCATTGTAAATACTAGATACTAAGCCTGTACGTGACGACATTAAAAAAAAAAACACAAATCGGAACAAGGTGAAAGCATATTCCTTTCCAATATACACGGTCCACACCTCAATTCTTTGCAGAACAGTTCTATCGCACGCAGCATACGCTCTCCTCAATTCGAGTTCCGAAAACAGACACAAAATATTGGTGAATAAGACGACGAGTTTCGAGAAAATTAAGGTACGGAACGGCGCCAAAGCATACCTCAGTGAAGCCGATCTATGGAAGTCGAATCACGTAAGCGGCAGCTGCGTGAAGGCAATGGAAGAATGATAATCACTTATTAGTATCCCTGCGCCGATCAAAATAACTCACAAATTACTTCACTGCTGCTTAAAACGAGACGGCTAGGCAAGGCAAGGCAAGGCAAGGCAGGGCAGACGAAGCAACAAAGCGGTCCTTCAAAGCAGAGCCGAAGAGTTGTCTCGGCATCTTCCTGCTAAGAGCAACGCAGAAGCAGCCATGGCCCCCATTCCGAGCTCCCATTCCCCTCATCTTCATTATCAATTCACCCTGACCGGGCCCCACCGGCGGCGCCACGGCTCATGATGACAGTGACATCAGCCGTTCGCGGAATTTTCTTTGCCGTGACCGTGGCTGCAGCTGCCGCCGTTACAATCTTACAGCGATTGAGCTGCAAATATGCCATCCAAATGCACGATCCAATCGCAGCAGGTAGGGCATGAAATCTTAAGCGAATATAAAACATAAGTGATTTTCAATGCGGATTTCATAAAAGTTCCGGAACATTCCCCTCTGTTTCCTCGTAGTTTCTGCAGCTACAAAGGCGCTCTGGCTCTGTTCAATTTTCCGGGCCGCTGTTGCTCTGCTTGCGCCATGGCGTCGCAGATCACCATCACGTGTTTCCCACGCACAGAAATTACAGTACGAGCAGCAGTGGACTTTCTTCAAAAATTACGCACTGCATCGGCGCTAAATTATAGCGTGCACTCGGCAGTATTCCAGGCAGGCTTTTGTTATTCGTGTCGGAGCTTTGCGCCGTGGGCCCCACCCCAGTACCAGTAAGCTTTCCCGCGAGGCGACCAACGCTGGAAATTCAAATTTTCAATAAATGATTGCTTCGGCTAAAATTTCGTGTTTTTACCTGCACGAACTCTGGAATAAGCAAATTAGCGGAACACCGCAAGCTAGCCGTCAAATTCCTCGCTTGCCTGCCACACCGCGTGTTCGACCTAGGTGTTGCCTACGATTTCAAGTTCAGTAAAAGAAATAACATTAGCTTAGACTTATATTTGGTGTGCTTTAACTTGCTCTCAAAGAGATGATTTCAAGTTTAGTAAAAGAAATAACATTAGCTTAGATATATGCTTGGTTGTGCTTAACTTGCTCTCAAAGAGATGAGTGAAATGTTACGATCTTCGTTTCACTATTATTTTACATTTAATGATTAATATTTCATGAGGGAATTGATTAATGGTTCAATAGTGTTACGTTAAGAGGTTTTGGAACATAAAAGTGATTATAAGTACCAAATAATGAGCTAATCACTTTAGTCACTTATTAATGACAATGTAACATTGTTTTCATAAATTAAGGAGAACTTGCATGCTAATAAATGTGGAGGCAAAAGCTTCAGGGAATCAAATAAGTTCCATTTTTAAGGTTAAATTTATAAAGAATTAAAAAAATATAAAAAACCAATGATTCATCCACTCAAAATCATTATGAGTAGCGGATTTTGAATATTTAACGTTAGCAAATTTATGTAAGCAAAACACACTTTTAGAGTGCCTCAAATTACTATACTAATTGTTTAATTCTTAACTGTGCATACAACAACCAAGGGTATTAGTGGGGAAAGTCACATCACATTCCATTAACATAATTAATACTTTACAGCTCTTACGTGACGAAACTGATTAGTTTAGTAAAATATCTGAAGTAGCTGGCTGTCCCCCATGACATGAGAATGAGATGAGATGTTAAAAGTAGCTTTAAGCTTGGCAAAGTTAGCATCTGACCACCTGGGCACATTTATCAGTCCAGTCCTTGCAGAGTTAAAGGGTGGCGAGATTCGACACGGGGGCTGTCTCAAGTTTCATACTTGTTTGGTATGCAATGGATGAAGACGGCCAACCAGCAATGGTTGAAATTTCAAATTTGGATTAGATGGTGTTAAATGTTAAGCTCCGTGAAATAACAAAGTCGTCCGCAGGATTATTAAATGCCTGCATGGCTGCCGGGTCAATTCAACTTTGTGTTTTGGCTTTATTGACCGACTGTTGCGTAATCAAATAATGAATGCGTGGTAGGATGGATTATGTTTGTTGTACATAAGACATTTATTTAGTCGTCGGTGATATTTTTAATTGGAGTTAGGAACATAACATGAGTGGTTGGAGGTGTCGTAGGGTGGGGTGGGGTGGGGCGTTGAACAAATGGCGTTTGCGTGAAACGCACCCCCCCGAGGCGGTCGTGCTAAGGATAAGAATGGCGTTGGCGGTCCTTGTTTCAGCGTGCGGGCCGGGCTATCGCCGCCACCGTTTTAACGTTTCTTCTGGTCCGTTGACGTGTCAAATATTGCATTGCATTACAGCTTTGACATTTTAAATCTTGTCGTCGTCGTCGTCGTCGTCATTCGTTGCCTGCTGAGGTGACTCAGGCGACGTCCATTCGGTTTCACCATTTAGTTCTTTTTTTTGTTTTGTTTTAACTCTTGTTGAATTAAGTATTCCGGTCGCTCTACTTCCCCAATTATAACCTTTTAGGATATGGTAATTGTTAAAATTATGTATTTTAAAATGAAGCTAGATTTTTATCTTAACTTTTAGACTAGGCATAGACAGAAATATGATGTTTTCTTATTACATTTATGTTAGTTGAACACTTTGTTAAGTCCATGGTTAATTTTCATGATATAAATGCAATACTTATCAAATAGATACTTTAGGTCTTTACATGTAATAAAATCTCAATTTCAATTTCACATTTATTATTCATTAATCATTAATTATTGTATATGATAAATGCAAGTAAATTTATGGTGTTAATGAATAAAAATAAATAAAACTATTTTTAAAAAGTAATTAAGCTTTATTCTTATGTGACTCTATTTTGTTGGGATAAGGCTAGGATAATGATGAACTAACCTTTATCATGGTATTAAGAAACATAAAAATTTTAGTAAAGTATAGTTCATAATGAACTACTTTATATTTTCAATTAATATTTTTTCTTTCATTTTCTTTCTTTATTCTTTTCTTTTTCTTTTTCTTTTTGAAAATAAACTCAAAAGCATGTATATTAACAAAAAAATATAATTACAAAAAAATAAATTAGTCATGCACACTGTGGGATCCATGGAGGACAAAATGTCATGACATGGCTAGACCAAACAAAATGCCTATTAAACAATGGCTATTTGATGATGATGTGTTAGTAGGTGATAGTTCCTAGTATACAGAAACTAAAGCAATGGCATAACAAAGTAGGTGCAGGCATGGTAATTAAACCATAATCAAGCATAACTATTATTATAGTCCAAGGGAGGAATGGCCAACCAAACACTACCAATTTGAACATGTCTCCTTTCCAAAGATTCATTGATTAGAGCTCCTGATATCGATTGTAGAGGGAAGCATCATTAAGACAAAGGATGATGCTAAGTTAGTCATTATGGAAGATAAGATTGGACAAGATATCCATAAATTTAAGTAAGTGATAAGAGCCAAAGGATTTGGTAGATTCATCAAACACCCAAAATTACTTATGGTATGTGCTAATGTACTAGTGCTTGGGAATATGACATTCCATGGGGTCATTGGGATGGTGTAGGGCCTATTTGGCCATGTGTGTGGGTTGTTGGTCATGGAGGAAGTAAGGAGAGGTGGGATAGTTGAGGCTACTCCAAGTAAGGAAAATGCATTGTTAGGTTAATGTGTGTTAGGGTTAGGATGCAAGAAGTGGTGGTTAAGGTACAATAGCATGGATGGATCAACATCATCGGAATGATGATGCATACTAGGATGCTAGTGAAGGCATTATGAGCATGGGAGGTGGATTAGTTTGACATGCATGAATGGAGATCAAAGGATATGCAAACAAAGCTATTGTATAGGGAGTCATTGGTGGGTGGAAAGAAAGTCAAGGGTAGGTAAGCATTCAAAGGGAGAATAGGTTGTCAAAGTGTCATCAAAGGTGTGGGCAATGTCATGCAAGTGGGTGTCAAGGTTAGGTTTGTGGATGACATTTCGATTGGCATATGGGTAGTGAGTTTGACATGTCCATGGGTTCTAATGCGAGATAGATGTCATAATATGTAACAGAAAATGATGAGTCGTGTTTTGTCAGCTGCGTCGATGAGACCTTATCAACGCAACATCATCATCTGGGCCTTGTCGATGAGGCCTAATTGATGCATCATATCATGCATCGACATGGCCCCATCAACATAGTGTTTGTAGTCAACTATAAATACACGTGTGTAGCTGCATTTATGAAAAGTAGAGATAGTAGTTGCAACAGAGCTTTTGCATTTTTTCCATTCGAAAGTTAGAATTTTTCCCCCAAGTGCCTGCAGCAGGAGTTATTGAGTGTACGGATCTTTATTTGAGCATTGTTGTACCTAAGCATGACAGTGTGGGCAGCAATAAAGATGAGCTTTATGACAAACCTTGTAGCACTTTGGATAGATTAGCTATTTCATTTATGCATTTAATGTTTTCAATTATTTATTAAATGTTTTCAATCAGTTATTAATTATTTTTCAATTATTACATTAATGAAGCAATTAAACCAAATGGATTACACACATAAGTACGACTACTTCGAGCATAACATGTATTCACTTGGTAATCCTAGCAGCATTACTGCTTAGTTTGCCCAATAGCATAACACTTGGTCACCCAACAATGAATATGTGGGTTCAAGACGTGTACAGAAAGTGGGAACAAATACTTATGTTAGGATTAGTTAAATGATTAGTTAATCAGTTAATTTAGATTAGTTAATCAAATTCCTTTTTATCTACATTTCAAGCACCCAACTATAAAACATAAAAATGATAAAAATTGAATGCCTCAATTACACTTAACCATACCAATGAATGTCACAAGTGTAATTGGGAAGACAACAATTGACCTTAAGGCTAGATTCACTTCCTAAAGGGCTAGTGCACTAGAAACGATAAAGTTTGCAGAATTCGACCAGATCATGTGTGAACGCTTGTGATTCGTATGGTGGGGCATTGGGGTATCTCATCACTCATCATTGGCATTGTTGCTAGGGACTTCATTTGTGGAACGTACGCTATTTAGGTCTAAGTGAATACAATTAATATTGTTGTACGAATCTCAAGGTCAATATCATTTTCACTATACATAGAGTTATAAAAGCACACAGATAATTCTATCTTGTTTTGCAAAATTTCTTCTTCTTCTTGCAAGTACGAAGATACCAAAGCACTAATCCCACAAGAATGCAAGGTGGTGTACACTCATCCAAATGAGTTTATGTCGAACTTCATCTTCATCCTACATCAGGATGAATAACTGTAATAGCATGATATGGAGGGCAATGTTGTCTTGCCCCCTGGTCAATTTGTGCTCGGGATGCTATTCAAAACCCTTAAGAAGTTAAGCATAGCAAATCTTCATGAAGAATACATTGTGGATGGATATGACACTTGAAACTACTATCTCAATGAAACATAATGCAAATGAGATCGATGTCAAGAGAAACCTTATTAATGAGACGCGAATTGCACAGGCCGCGATATTGCATCCCCTGCATTATCGCGTACGCGATATCGCATCATTCCCTGCGATATCGCATATTCCCTGCAATATCGCGTACGCGATATCGCAGTCCGCTGCCAAATCTATAAATAAGAGGCGGCACTCCCCTCGTTTCCCATCCTAGGCGTAAAGTAGCGAAGCTCTGGCAGATTGATCACCCCAGAGATAGAATATTTTCCATGTGCCCGCAGTAGGAGTCCCCCAAGTGAACGGTTCTTTATTCGAGCAGCTTTGTACCTGAACGCAAGTTGTGTACGGCAATAAAGA
>MNCI01018652.1:163877-194550 GCA_015680685.1 Gnetum montanum
TCATACTCATTCTGCGTTTTAACAGGAGTTTAGGGTAAGAAGATGTTAACTAAGAAAGTAGTAAATAACAATTAAATAAATAATTAAGCTAAGTGGATGCTGTAATGATGAAGTAATCTCAATCTTTATTGCTAGTCATGTGTGTGTTCAAGTACGTCACACTCAAATAAGGATGCCATACAATTACAATCGCCACACTATGGGCATGCACTGGGAGAGAAGGGTTGAGAGAAGAACTACTTAAAACTAAACACTTAAAAGAAAATCTAAAAACTCCCTATTAGATCTGCCTACCTCTTATTTATAGATGAGGAGATAGGCTACGATATCATGTATATGATATTGCGGCCAACAAAATGATAACTCATCATACCCCCACAATTGAATGAAAACTTGTCCTTGAGTTATAGTGAGAACAATCTCCATTAATTACACAGTGGATAGGTACGGGATTATTGACTGGTGAGAATGGGTTCATGCCGCAGTGTGGAATCAGAACAAAATTGAGACATAACACAAAGAATGTTAAAGAAAATCCTATAGCTACAAAATTGATGGAACTCGTGTAGTTCCTGGTGGCGGTGGTTGATCCTGCTGGCCTATGCTAGGCCCTACTTCTTATTGTTGGCTAGGTCCTGCAAGTTGAGTTGCAGTTGGCCCTACCATTTGTTCCTTTTCTTGTTCTGACCCCAGCATCTCACCAGTGATTTTCCTTGCAGCTAGTGGCTTTAGTAGTTCAGCATATGAAGCATTTTGGGCTTTTCGGAGGACATCATTGGTGTATCCTCTGATACTAGCATGTTTGCACTGCTTCCTGATAAGACAAGGGAAGGGCAATGCAAGCTTCCCTATCTTCCGTTCTTCAAACTGCCTCAGGATCTCCGTAAAATATAGATGAGGTAGGGTAGCATTAACCTTCCCCATCAACACTGCACATCCTCTTACCGCATATGTTGAAATTATTTTTAAGCCTTTCGTGGGGAAGAGTTGATAAGTCCCTATTTTGAAGTAGATCCTTTCTTCCCTCGTCAACTCTCTAAACATCTTAACCTTCTCACCATATGCCCTTTCCAACCAAACTCGTCGCGCATCAAGGTCTAAACGGGTAGACAACTGAGCAACCTTTGGCCCTGTATTCAAAAGGTTTAATACTTCCAAAATGGCCTAAACAAAGAAATTGACTGTCACACCAAAAATGTTAACCGTGGTACCCCTACACTCAACCATACGAATACGAGCGTTTCACGCACGATCAGGTCAAACTCCACAGAAGAACTAGTTGTGGTATCCAAATAGTTACTTGTAGGTCACAGTTCGCTATCTTCCCACCTGGACTAGTATTAACTTTGTCACGTATGGTTTAGTCTAGAGTGAGGTGTATGATCTGTTCCTACACTAATGCTACTCTTGGGTATGATGGGAAATAATATTAACTAAGCTAAGAGAGAGAGGGTGAGAGAGAATCTAAGCTAGCCTAAGTGCAATGACCATCCATTCCTCAATCATTCATACACATCTGGGACCTCGTGCATGACTACCATTGGGATTACCAAGCACATGGCCTAAGTATGCTACTAGGTTACCAAGTAGTCACACTTAAATGCTCGTGATCAAGTCGTACTCATTCCGCGTTTAATAGGAGTTTAGGGTAAAGAGATGTTAACTACGAAAGTAATAAATAACAATAACAATAACAATGATAATTAATTAAATAATTAAGCTAAGTAGTGCTGCAATGATGAAGTAATCTTGATCTTTATTGCATGTCATGTGCGTGTCCAAGTATGTCACACTCGAATAAGGATGTCGTACAATTACAATCATCACACTACGGGCATGCACTAAGAAATAATTCTAACTCTAAGAAGGAAAAACTACAAGATTTTGGATAAGGAACTAAGAACTAATCCCCAAAACCAAGTGTATCGCCTTTTATTTATAGGCTCACACATGAACCGCGATATCGCGGCTGCGATAACAGGGGTCCGATATCGGGACCTATCAGACTTGGTATCTTGTATCAGGGGTCCGATAACAGCGTGCTGATAATAGGACCTGACAGACCATGACTCATCATACCCCCGCGACTGAATAACAACTCATCCTCAAGTTAAAGAAAGTGAGGAACAAGTTCAATTGATTACATAGTGGATAGGTATGGGATTATTGACTGACTAGGAATTTATTTATGACGCAGTGGAGAATTAAAAAAAATTTGGACACAGATACAAAAGATAAAACTTGTGGAACTCATGGGGTTCCTAGTAGTCGTGGCTCCTCTATGGGTGCCTCTCCCTTGTCCTGCACAATCAGGCTTCTGAGATTGATACCATTGAAGAAGTGCTTGACGTTTCTCCTCTTCTATTCAAGGATTATGAGCCATCCATGCTGATGTTCCAATGTTTGATGGAGTCGGCACTTTCCATGAACATGGAAGTTGTGGGAACACTTGATTGGCCTTGACATGTTATGCCGCAAATAACTGTCATTCCTCTTCATAAGCGTGGGTCCTAACCACTCCACCTTTTGCTTGGATAGATTATGTAGTAATAGGAGTTCCATGATGGATGCTAAGTGATTATGCCTCTTGCTTTGCATGTTCTACATGAATTCCTTGGCCTTTACCTCCCCCTGGTCATTCAGTTGCACCTTGAGAAGGTCCTCCTTGTTGTCTTCTTTTAGGGACCATCTATAATCACACAAAGATCAATTGTTAGTAAGGTTATTGAAAAAACGTTCAATGATTTCATACCTTGCTCATTGCCTTTGATAAATGTTGAATTCTTTGCTTAGTGTGATTTTAGAGTTAGAAATTTTTTCAAGGAAGTTTCCCTAAAAGTTTAATGTCGGACCTGGTTTGTTTAGGTGACACATAAAAGGACCTAGTTTTGAGGAACGTTTGATAAAATGATGATAAAGGAAAGAATAGATTTGGCAATGAAGTATTTAAAGGGTATAAGATGATGTGGTGGTATGCAACAAGTACAAATTGCAAAAGTCATGCAAGTGGGTCCTCCCCAAAGTAGGTTCCAACCTATAAAGCCCTTGCGTAACTACACCTTAAAATGTTTGTAGGCACTAGAAGGGTTAAATGTAATCCACACTGGTTCCACAAAACACACACATGTAAGTATCACCGAGATGAGGTAAGAATTCTATGCTATACGAGACACGAGCTACAATTACATGGACAACGAGATGAGACAGACTACAGAAGGGATTGTAGAGATTGGGACATGAGGTAACTGACCTAGGGCATAGTGAATCCTATGTGTAAAGCATGATTAATGTGTCACTAATCCATTGTTCCAAGATTAGGACCAAGTCCATTTCTCTGATCAGTGACACCGCATTGTTTCATCCCATGATGAGTGACTATGAGAGTACCAGAATAACAAGGTGTACGATCACTTGGCATTTTGTTCAAGGGAGGAGTGATTTTTGCCTTGTGACACTTCCTTTATTTTTTTTTTCGATTGCTGAATCCAGAGAAGCCACCAACCTTTAGGCATGGGTGCATGTCTTTCCAGTGGGACCCCCTAGAACAACATTGGACTTTTGAGTGCCCTTTTGATTACTTTTACTCCCACTTTTTGTTAGATCTACAAGGATCTTAGTACAACCACGTTGCATGATCACTCCCATAGACATCACCAAGGAGAATCTACAAGTTCCCTTGATGTCACACCCTAATCATTCCCTCTTGATCCATCCTTCTTCATTTCGGGTACAATGAATACAAAATTAATTTTAAGTTTTAAGAATGTCAAGAATATCATTGTACCCTCGAATAGAACCTCTTATTTGTAGAATAGAGGAGTGGGTGTAATGGGCTTACCATCCAAATAATTGATTGCTCGAGACTCGATAACATAGAACACACCTCAACCAACGAGCCACATGAGTGTTTTATTCGTAGATGAGATTACTTGTAAAAAGATAAAAAGACAAAAAGACAAAAAGATAAAAGAAGAAATTAAAAGATGAAAAACTGGAAAATAAAAATTGTAAAATTAAAGAAAATGAAAAACATTTATTAATCTTGCTTGTTATTAAAATGGGGGATATCCCCCATAACTAAACGATTGAGCATGGCAAGGATTAATAAACAAAAGATGAGGATCCTTGCATGTTGGAAACATTGAAACTTGGTCATACTTACCCCATAGGGGTTCACACACTTGATTATAGTAAGCATAGTGGGGCAATTTATAAGATGTGGTTCTGAGATAAAGAGTTGACCCACTATGATGCTTGGGACTGTAAGATGGTATGCAAGGATCAGGATGTCGCTCTCCATAGCTGTATTCATTGGGCCATATGGTTGTTGGAGTGTTAATTGGTGGCCCTGATGAGGTGACATGAGGCATTGGGTTCGAAGAGAAGGGTGCACCAAAATGTTGGACTTGTGCTGAGTTGGAGAATGCAGTGGCCTTGGAATTGTGTTGTCCCTTCCTATGGTCATATCTAAAGTAGGGACGCCTTTGATGTTGAGGAGGTCTCTCACTGTTGTTAGCAATAGTAGCACAAGTAACGTTCGTGGGTTGTTGTTGTGGTGCAGACACTTCAGGAACAATTGGTGGCGATGTAGAAGGAGGGAAAGGATGAGAACGTTGAAATTTAGGAGAAGTGTAAGGTACACAAGGCGGTGGTTGTGTTGAGGACATGGGCTGATAGTACCAAGGAGAATGATAATGCGGCGAGATAGACTATGTTGACCCAGTTGGAAAAACAGGATGTTGGACTAGATAAGCATTTGGATTCGGATGATATGAAGGGTGTCTCCCATTTAGGGATGGCTTCCCCCACCACTAGGATTGTTGTCATTGTGATCAAACACAATATCTTTGTACGAACTCTGGGTGTAACGTGTTTTCCCAATGCTCATATAAATGTAACAAGATTGGGCATTGGCCCTTGAGATGATCGTACAGGAAAATATTGCATTCATACATATGATCAACAATTGAGCTCTTATTCTCCTCATCCCTTCTTTCCAAAATTCTAATGATATTTTGCCCTACTTCTTGGGTTGTGAAAACTCTATTTCCAATAATATTGATATATTCTCCACACTTTTTATGTGCCCATTCCTGCATCTTATTGATCTTTGCCTCGATTTCTTCTAATGATTGTTGTACTGGCAAAGATGGTTCTTCCTCCTTGAGATAGGTTGATTTATCCTAGGTAGATCCTAGGTAAGCTATTGGGTTACCAAGTAGTCACACTTAAATTCTTGTGATCAAGTCGTACTCATACTGCGTTTTAACAAGAGTTTAGGGTAAGAAGATGTTAACTAAGAAAGCAGTAAATGATAATAAAATAAATAATTAAGCTAAGTGGATGCTGCAATGATGAAGTAATCTCGATCTTTATTGTCGGTCATGTGCATGTCCAAGTACATCACACTCGAATAAGGATGCCGTACAATTACAATCACCACACTGCGGGCATGCACTAGGAGAGAAGGGTTGAGAGAAGAACTACTTAAAACTAAACACTTAAAAGAAAATCTAAAAACTCCCTATTAGATCTTCCTACCTCTTATTTATAGATGAGGAGACAAGCTGCGATATTGCATACGTGATATTGTGGCCAACAAAATGATAACTCATCACCCTATTATAGATGGTGAGGGTGTGAACTTGAATCGATGATCCACTATCCATAAATTGGGTTCAAGAAAAAGTAACAATCTAGGTAGGGACTTGAGCAAGCATCATAATAGTAAGGGATCTAATGATGGTAATCGTAATAAGTGTAAGAATGGTGACAGACACCGTGGTGGCAATGGCGATCTAGCTTCCTCTTCATCCTCTTCGTCTGATCCCGAACATTCCTCTTCATCTAATGGTTCTCATGGAAGCCACCATCGGAAAAATCATGATGAAGATGATTACCGAGATAACAATGATCATGAAGGCCACCAAAACTGAAGGGGTGGCCGAAACCATCATCAACGTCATTTATGTAATAATGATGATGAACCACTATTGATGACTTGAAGTATGCTCAACATTGTGGAGGCAGTGAAAATCCCAACCAAGCATATGAAGGATAGTCAAAGAAAGTGCCTAGACATGAACAATATCCCAAGATTTGAAGGGGGATATGATTTTGATCTACAAACACATCTATAAGCTTTTCAAGATGCCTATGCCTTACAACACATATAAAACAAGTGGAAGAAACTCAAGCTTTTCCCAAGGACACTCATTAAGGAAGTTGAAAGTTGGAATCGATCTTTGGAACCGAAATCTATTCGTACATGGAGTATCATGCTCAAGCTATTCAATAATAAATACCAGATGTAGTCTAGAACATCTAATCTAAGAAGGCAAATCCAAGGTTGGAAACATGGTAGTAATTGCTAAAGAATCCAAAGAGAAAAATAGTGATTGTAATCGCAAGAGGCGAAAGAAGCTAAATGTGCCTACCAAAGAGGTAAGGGCAAAGTTACTGCAGTAGAGGAAGTTATGGAGTCTGACTTTGAGGATGAAATAGAATGTGACATTTGCCAATACAAACATCCAAAGGGATGTTGCCTTGTGGTATCACACTTACAAGAGTTTGGAGTGTACACATTAAATCCTCACCTAGCACCTAGGTAAGCTCCAAGATGATTACCTTACCCTCAAGGTAGTTCAAGGCAGTTCCACTAGCAACAACAAGCTTACTACCCAAGTGGAACTCCTCCACAACCTTATGAATAATAACAATAGTTGTACCAACCACAATTGTGGGGAATGCCACCACCAAGGCAACAGTACCCTTATAGGCAACCAGATTCATATGGGTACTATGTTCAGCAACCCATCTCCCCTAGAAGTTCTACAAGTCATGCATCATTCCAGCATCACTATTACCCTCCAAAGGACCACCAAACACATTCACCACCTACTCAAGGGGAAAACCCATATCCATATCCATATCATCCTCTACATCCCTCTGCACATAAACCTCCACCTTCAACCCAATTACCTCCTGCTCTATCCATGTAGGGTGAGATTCCTCCATAGCCATAACAATGAAATGCTACGAGGGTTGTACACTCACAACCAAATTTTCAACCAAGTGGTCCAAATAATCAATCAAGAAAAAGACCTTTCTTCTGGCCCAACAATACTCTCTAGCCCTCACAACCTGGCTAATCACCCTGCATCTCCAACACCCTCATCCTTTGATCAAATACCTTCGAGTGCCCTTCAAACCAAGTGTTGTCTAGGATCCACACTGTAATGCTAACTCATGCTATTTGTGACTGGATTAAGGTTAGCAGTCTTCCTAAGAAAAGATATAATTTAAGAAGTCCACTCATTTATCTACAAATCACTGGACAAGAGCGATGAAAAGCTCTTCTTGACTTTGATTCTAGAGTTAATCTCATCTCCCATGACATGTATAAGGCCTGGAACCTACCACCTCTTAAGAAGAGCAACATCCACTTAAAATTAGTAGATTAATCAATTACTGTTTCTTTGGAATTAGTAGAGGACATTGTGACCACAGTTTGTGGGTGGTCCTATCTTGCTGAATTTATGGTGATCAAGGTGGACAACTGCAAAAGTGGCTTCTCCATCATTATGGAAAAGGCTTGGTTAAGCATGGTTAATGCAAAAATGGGTATAAGGGATCTATCTTTAGAAATATCTAAGGAAAATGAGCTAGGAAAAATTGAGAAGAAGTGTATTCCATGCATCATGTACAGTGATAACAATTGCAATTGTGTGCAAAATATTTGGTCCATTAAGAGCATATACATTAAGGCATGCAATCAATGTGCATAAGAAATCAATATTCAAAGGTGTCTATACATAGCAGCCACAAAGCAGGAGGGCACCCAGTGGTTGATAGCTAACTCGAATAGCAACACAATATGCATGGAGCCAACTGAGAGCCTAACTTGTGCATATGTTGAAGACATGGATAGAATTGAATAAGTTCATTCCTAGCTCTCTGATGAAGATGATGATACCTATTGGGGAGAGTTGGAAATCCCTGAGCCCTTAGAGTTAAAAAATTTACTAGTTGGTATGGAGTATGCATTTTTAAAGAATGGTAAACCAATTATCATTAATGCCAAACTTACTCTTGAGCAAAAAGAAAAGTTATTGAAAGTGGTGAACAAATGGTTAACAGCCTTTGCTTGATCATATATAGAGATAATAGGAATTAATCCAAGGATATGCTAGCATCGCATTTACACTAACCTGGCCATGAAGTCTAGAAGGCAGCCACTAAGGCAGCTAAACCCCAAATTGAAGCAAATTATCAAGGAGGAAATTAAACAACTCCTCAAAGCAGGGTTCATTTATCTAATTGTAGATAGTGAGTGGGTTAGCTCACTCATAATTGTACCAAAGAAGGATGGCAAATGGTAGGTTTGAATCAACTTTAGGTTGTTGAATATGATAACATTTAAAAATCATTTTCCTTTGCCATTTGTAGATCAAGTGTTAGACACCATATTTGGGCATTAGTATTATAGTTTCTTGGATGGTTATAGTGGTTATAACCAAATCCAAATTGCGCCAGAAGAGCAGGCCAAGACAACATTCACGAGTCCCTAAGAGACTTTTGCATATTAATGCCATTTGATCTATGTAATGCCCTTGTAACCTTTCAATGCTTGGTCCTTAGTATCTTTCAACAACAAATCGGTAGTGGTGTTGAAGTCTTCATGGATGACTTTTCCACCTATGGAGCTACCTTTGAGTAAGCCTTGGATCGACTTGAGCAAGTACTAAAGAGATGTGTAGAGACAAACTTGCAGATCAACTGGCAAAAGAACCATCTCATGGTCTAAGAAGGGATTGTGCTAGTGCACTAAATTTCACAAAAAGGGATTGAGGTAGACCTAGAAAAGATAAGGGTCATCCAAGGAATAACACGCCAATTAGAGACCATTAAAGATGTTCAGTCATTCCTTGGACACACTGGCTACTATCAGTGATTCATAGAGAATTTCTCTAAGATTGCAAAGCTATTGGTAAAGCTTATAAAGAAAGATGCACCTTTCATCTAGACCAAGGAATGTGAACATGCATTCCAACAATTAAAGGAGAAACTTGTAGAAAGACCAATCCTACAAGCACCAGACTAGTCCAGACCCCTCCATATCATGACAGATGTATCTAACTATGTTTTGGGAGTAGTACTCATGTAGATGGACAATAAGACATGTCCATATTACATCCACTATGTAAGTTGAAGCATTGTGGGAGCATATTTGATGAATCATGATTCATTAGGTTGCGATATCGGACCCCCGATATTGGATCCACGATATTGGGTACGCGATATCATAGCCCAATTAACAATATCGGATACACGATATCGTGACTCCTATGTGAGCCTATAAATACACATGTAGGCACATGAGAGGAGTAAGTCTTTAAGTTTTGAATTAGTTAGCTTTTCAGTTAGTTTTAGAAGTTAGTTTATTTCTTTTTCTCTCTCTACCCTTTCTCCTAGTGCATGCCCGCAATGTGAGGATTGTAATTGTACGACATCCTTTATTCGAGTGTGACGTACTTGGACATGCACATGACCAGAAATAAAGATTGAGATTACTTCATCATTTTAGCATTCACTTAGTTTAATTACTTAATTGTTATTATTATTAAATGTGGAATGAGTATGACTTAATCATGAGCATCTACGTGTGATTGCTTGATATCCCAGTAGCGTACTCAGGCCATGTGCTTGGTAATCCTAGTGGTAGTCGTGCACAAGGCCTAAGATGTGTATGGATGATTAAGGAATGGATGCTCATCGTACTTAGGCTAGTTTGGAATCTATCTCCCTATCTCCTCTTAGTATAGCTTTCTCTCTCCGTTTTCCCTCCTAGCTTAGCTAAGATTATTTTCCATCACCTCCAGGAGTAGGATTAGTGTAGGAACACATCATACACCTCACTCTAGAATAAACCATATGTGACAAAGAAAATACTAGTCCAGATGGGAAGACAGCGAACTGTGATCAACGAGTAACTATCTAGATACCACAACTAGCCTGTTTGTGGAGTTCGACCGAATTGTGTGTGAAACGCTCATATTCGTATGGTTGAGTGTAGGGGTACCTCGTCACTCATCAATAGTTAAACTACACCACCATGGAGAAAGAATTAATGGTAGTGGTGTATGTGCTAGAAAAGTTCAAGCACTATGTGCTTGGTTACAAAATATTTGTGCATATGGACCATAGTGCAATTTACTTTCTTATGAATAAGTCGACGATGAGGCCTTGTGTCATATGATGACTGGTGATCTTGCAGGAATTTGATCTCACTATGGTAGATTGAAAAGGGACCAAGAATGTGGTTACTAACCACCTCTCTTGCTTAAGATGGGATAACAATAAGGAGGAGAGCCCACTCTCTGATCAGTTTCCAAATGAACTCCTCTTTACTCGAGTAATAAGTGAACAAACGCCTGAAAAAGTAATATGGTATAATGGCATCCTCACATATCTTCTTACTGAGGGTATGCCATAAGACTTGAAGTTTAGGAAGAAGCAACAATCTCTTCATCAGGTCAAATACTTCATGGAAATCAATGGACACCTTTACAAGGTATGTGTCGATGGCCTAATTCGTTGGTGTGTCCCTGACGAAGATCAACTATGTGTTCTTGAGGATGCTCATGAAGGGCCTTGTGAAGGCCACTATGTAAGGAGATGCACAGCCATAAAAATCCTGATGACAAGATACTATTAGCCTACAATCTTTAAGGATGCCGACTTGTTCGTCAAGTCTTGTAAACGTTGTTAACGAGATAAGGGGATGACCACAAGCATGGAAGGTCCTTAATAGTGGATTCAACCACTAGAACCTTTTGACATATGGGGCATTGATTTTATGGGTCCCAGCACACCCATGTCCAATGGAAAGGTGTATATTATAGTAGCAATTGATTACTGTACAAAATGAGTAGAAGCAGCAATCATTACTAATTGTACATCATCCACTACTGCCAAATTTGTACGACAAAATATCATGAATAGGTTTGGGGTGCCATGTTCACTCATTTCTGATAATGGAACTAATTTCACAGGTGCCACATTTAGAAAATTAATGCAATGCTTGGGGGTAGAACATAAATTAACAACACCTTACCACTCGTAGGCTAATGGTCAAGCAGAGGTAACCAACTGGAAGATTACAAAAATACTAATGTGAACCATTAGCAAATATAGAAAGGATTGGAGTACAAAACTTAATGATGCTCTCTAGGCTTATCATTCAACCTGGAAACTTCCTATTGGCTATTCTCCCTATGAGTTAGTGTACGGGAAATTTTCAATGCTCTCAATTCAATTTGAACTCCATACACTCTCAATAGCCTGTGATCTAAACCTTGACCTAAGTCTAGCATAGAAGGAAAGATTGATCAACCTAAACATGCTGGATGAAAATCGATTGGTGGCCCTATCCTTGAATTAGGTGAACAAGGCATTTAGCAAACAACGTTATGACCTTAGAATCAGGAGAGTAAAACTTCAACTAGGAGATAAGGTTTTGTACTGGAACCCCACACATGTGCCCCAAAAGATAAAATTTCAAACATTGTGGGAGGGACCTTATATAATTGATCAAACCTTTCCCTCTAGGGCCATGATAATTTACAAACCTAATAGCCCAAATAAAAAGCAATTGCTCAACATCAGTCTTTCCTTGAACCAAGATAGGCCAGTTTAACTACTGCCTCAACAAATAGAAAACCACATTCTATTGTTCAGATCTCCTCCTTCCAACTTAGTTGTGGGGAGATGGCCATCCATGCTAACCATCAAATTGGCTTCTCAGTTTTTCTACTTTTTGTTTTTTGCATTTTTGGATTTTTTAAAATTTTCTAATTTTACACCATCTTTAGTACCTTTGAAACTTCTTAATTATTTTACACTTTCTTATATATTTCACTTTATTTTCCTTCATTTTTGTTTAAGTGTGATATTTTCTTATTTTTGCTAATAAAGAGTGCTTTATGATCATAGGACGTAGAGTAGCTGTTGTTGTTTACTAATGATGTTTGTGCTTAATGTGTGATTGTTGATGTTTGATTTCTATTTGTGAATTCTGATGTCTAATGACTTTAACATGATTTATTTTTCATGGAATAGGCAGTGAATCCATGTCATTTTTCCATCCAATGAACTCTATGGTTTTCCTTATTCTAGGAATCTGAGGTCCCTTTCAATAAAGAAACTTTTAATTAATCAGTGACCTTGGTAGTTCCAGAATTAGAAAGGATCCAAAGGTTTGTAAAGGGTGTGACTTCAAGGGGACTCAATACTCTCTGTACTCTTCTACTTGCTTGAGTGCTTGAGTGTTTTTCATGGACTTCTTACCGTTCCAAACCACCCATTGAAGGAAGTCAAAATAACGTCATTACATAGTATGGTTCCCATTTCAAAAAAATAAAAAAACAAAAAAATAATGGGAATTCAAAGCACATCCCTTTGACACAAATAAGTCCTCACATGATGTCATTCCCATTTCAAAAAGAAGAAGAAGAAGAAGCAATGGAAATTCAAAGCACATCCTTAGGACAAATAAAATGGGCTACAAGCATTGGTTATGGGACTCGAATGACATGCACCTATGCTTGAAGGTCCCCTCTAACTAAGGCCCTCTCTCTCTCACTTTCTACTTCTCTTTTCTTCTCTTTGTGGAATGGTGATTGTTTTGTAGAAGCACTCTTGTGTCTCGAGTGGGTGGATTAGTCTTGGAGTGGTGATGCAAAGTCACTAGAAGTGGATGGTTTTGGTTTTGATTGAGGATGGAACTTCTTGGGTCATTTTAATCAAAAATTCCACAAGGGACTTCTTATGACCTCAATTTTGAACTTCATTTCACCTTCTCTATCATCCATCCATGCTACCATAATTCACCTCACTGTTGTGTTCTATGTTATGCTCTATGTCTTAGTCTGATGTGTTGGGATTCTTATGTAGATTCTTTAGGGTTGGTCCTTAACTTGTCATGATCATTAAATCGACTATGGGGCCCATGGACTCCTTAGTTGAGGTAATGCAAAGGGTAAAAAGGGCATGAGCTTGCTATGGGGAGGACCCACTTGCATAGCTCTTAGCTTGATTAGTTAATATTCCTTACCTTTGACATCACTACAATCCTATCTTTCACATTTTCCATTAAGTAAATTGCTCAATGCTCTTTAATCTTTTATTTCATTCATCCACTAAATTAATTTTTCTCCTTTTTCCAAAATCTATAAGCTTAAACACCCTCTTCTCATGTTTTCATACTATTCTTGGTCTTTTAAGCTTTCATCTAACACCAATTTCACTAAAAAACTCTTCATATTTTGCAAGTTTGACTTAGGTCAAAGTTTGACTACGGTGGTCAACAGTTACATCATTGAGGCCCCATCAATGCATCCACCCTAGTTAACGAGGCCCAATCAACTAGGCCTTGTTGATGCATCACAAAAACCCTATATATATAGCCAAACAATTTGTAATTTTTTGCCATTTACTTATAACACACGGGGAGTTTTTGAAATTGTTTAGAGCCCAAAACCTTTTAAATCTCATAACTTCCCAACCGTTTGTCCAAATCACTCCATTTTTTGATCCTACACTTACTAGAGGTAAGATCTTTATCGTGGGGCCCACAAACCTTAAGGTTTCTAATGAAAAATTGATGAAAAGTTTTGAAAATGTTCCTAACTCCCCTAAAGGGTTAATAACCTTAACCATATATAAACATAAACTTTTCACAAGTTAACCCTTTCAACAACCTTTGAGATGAATTATTAATGAAAATACATAAATAAATGGTAATTGGATTAATTTAATTAGCCATACTCACAACTTAGCCAAAGCATAACAATCCTTAAGAGATAAGGTATCCCAATTGTTTTAAGGTTACAAAATGATTGCTAATCCATGGTCTTATTGTGATTATAAATGGCACCAAAACAAAAACATTCATAGGAAGGAGAACCCTCACAACCATAGGAGAAGTAGCCCAAAGCTAGAAGGGACCAACAAGAACAAGGCCAAGAACTACCTGAGGTGACCCATGCAACAGGACCTCTCTATGAGGAGCCTAAAGTGTAATCTGTTCGATAAATTTTAGAGGAAGAAGTGCCAATCGAACAATCACAACGAGGAGAAGTGCTTGGTCCTGTGCTAAGGCTTGAGGTCAGTTTGACCCAAGCTTTCCTTGATATCATCATGTGCTAAGAGATTCAATGATGCATTCTTTAAGAGATCAACTTTGAACCATTTTTGGAGAAAGCTCCAAAGGATGTCAAGATTCAATTGTGAACCTTTCCCATGTGGCCAATTATCATGTTTAGTAGGGAGTGGTACATGGGAGAGACATACCTTTTTTAGAATAATCAAAAGCCAGGATCCACAATTAAGATCAAGGATATTCAAGTGTTCTATTTGGCAGAAGCTATTGCATAGGCACTTAGGTTGCTTGGCACTAGAACACCACTGATAGAATTATCCACACAAGGTGACCCTAAGGCCAAGAAGGAGTGGACCTAGCATTGCTATGGGTTGGACCGTAAGGAGTTTGATGCATTCACATCGGCAAAGTAGATTTATTTCAAGATTGTAGCCTATCACCTTAATCCAACGATGAGGCCAAGCAAGGTAATTACTTTCTTCGCCCGAGCATGCACTGCTCTAAGTGAGAAGTTCCCCATTAACCTTCCACAACTACTATACTTGGAAATTGAGAAGTGTTTTAAAGAAAACGAACATGAAAGGAAGACCATGCTCTTTCCATGCCTCATTAGAAAAATTTACAAGAGGGTAGGCATTGTTCGCTACTCTAATGACACACTCAGGAATACTCCTTTGGCATCATGATCTAAGATCATGAAAGAGAATATGTTAATGATGACTCAATTAGAGGAGCTGCCACCACCACCACCCACTCAGGAGACAACACCAAAGGCTTGTGTAGCCATTGAGTGTTTGCGTAAAATCCAAGAATAGCTCTTGAGTGAATAAGAGTAACAAGCAGGAACAAGTGGGACAAATCCATCTATATACTGGCTAGCGATAAGTCACCTTAATGAGGTAGCCCAAACAGTTAGCTAGATGGAGAGAGGTGATCCCATTTTCTCTGCCCAATGAATGTAGCTTCCTCCAAGGTCAGATTCCAATGCTTAAGACGTGATGGTGTCACTAGCAACACATCATCTATTCCAAGAAATCTCTGGGAATAACACCACTTTTTTAGTGTAGTTGGAGGAAAGCGAAGAAGAAATTATCTTGGTGATGTAGCACCAAGGGTAGGAGATAGTGACAAAAGTAGTAGTTGACCATGTCGTAGAAGCATTGAATGCACCCACGGTGTTTGTACTAGACATATCTGCACTTCAAGATGTGCAGATGTCTGCAAGCATGGTCAACAAGAAATTAAATATAGCTTAACATGAAAAGTTGTTGGAAAGACTGGTAGGAACTGGGCAGTCAACTCCAGACATTTTTGATCTTCCGAAGAACATTACCGCAACCTAGTTGGAGCTATTGAATGCAAGGGGCAAATGCATTATTTTGGAGGGGTAACTATAAACAACTCAAGAGCAAAATCAATGCTTGACCATGGAGGTTGCTAAACTTCATGCTCAACTTGCAGATCAAGTAATGCTCAGCCTAGCAGTGACCAGGGATGAAGCTATCAAACAGCTTCAAGAATGATTTCAGAAAGTTGAGAAGGAGGTAGTGATGGCCATCTTTAAATAGTCCATAGTAGAAGTTGAAACACACTTAATGAAAAAGGACTTGAATTAAATGCACCAAGAGAATGAAGCATTGACCACATAGAGTCATTGCCTATGAAATGTTGATGCTCAGAAAGATCAAATGCAAGAATTCATTGATTAATAGTAGGAGCAGCTTGTTAGGGTAAATACTAAATTGAGAAAATTAACCACGAAAAATTGCAATATGTTAATGGAGGAGGTACACATCTTGTGCTAGAAATCAGCCATCGAGATTGCCGCCTAGAACAATGAAGTACGCAAATTTGAGAAAGTGAAAAATCACTACAGAGACCAAGTTGGCCTGCAAAAGGAAGTGAATGAAAAACAAATTCAGATGGCGAAGGAAAAACTAAATGAAACCCTTCAACAACTCTAATAAGGAAGAGAGATGTGGCAACCCATCATTGATGGGATTGATGCCTACAACAAAGTAGAGTTCTGCTTAAAGGAGTTGCAAATTGAGGAGATGATAGAGTACATGAAGTTGGCCAATCTCCATTATGCAAACTTGCTAATGCTTACAACTAGATGGCCACAGTCAAAATTGGAGAAATAAGTGGCTAGCTCATATATGCTATATGAGATTGAGTTTAAGCACCACAAGGACACCAAGCAAAAGCTTGAGACTACTAACGCTAAACTTAAAGTTCTTAGAGGTTAATTTAGAGATCAATGATCTATCCTTGAGAACCTAGCCAAATGGATGAATGACTACTAGGAGCTTAAAGACATAGTCAGGGCATTCGACATTGAACACAAATAATTTGCTACCTAGTTTTTTAATGCAAAGGAGTTGTTTCCAACAATCTCATGTCCTTGGGATGTGCTAGTTCCAATCAACATTGGGGAAGCTACGTGCACAGTGCATGATCCTAGGAGTAAGGAGGAGAAAATGAAAGCATTGCTAGATGCTTTCTGCCTCCTATCTGAAGTCACAGTAGTAGTAGGATAGCCACAGCTACCTCAACTACCTGTGCATGAAGCCGGTGAAGGTTCTTTGGAGCCTCAGGAACCACTGCTACTTAGGGCCGTTTGATCTTCTCCATCAACTTCACATCATTAAAGAACATGCTATCCAACTTTGAAGATTTGAGTCATGGTGTTCAATTTTGTATCTTGATCACCATCATTTTTTGTAATAAGTTGATTGGTACACTCCATTTTTTGTCAAGTTGGTTTGTTTGTTTTGTTTGAAGAAAAATCAGTTAATAATCCCATACCTTCCCAATTTTATAAAAGAACTCAATGATGAGTTTTCATTCAATTGTGGGGGTATGATGAGTCGCATTTTATTAGTTGCATCAATGATACCTTATTGCCGTGGCCTCATCATCTGGGCCTCATCAATGAGGCCTAGTTGACACATCATATCATGCATTGACGTGGCCCCATCAACGTAGTGTCTGTAGTCAACTATAAATATGCACATGCAGCCACATTTATGAAAAGTAGAGATAGTAGTTGCAGCGAAGCTCTTGCATTTTTTTCATTTGAAAGTTAGAATTTTTCTCTCGAGTGCTCATAGCAGGAGTCATTGAGTGTATGGATCTTTATTTAAGCAATGTTGTACCTGAGCATGATAGTGTGGGCGATAATAAAAATGAGCCTTTTGATAAAGATTGCAACACTTTGGATAAATTATCTATTTCATTTATGCATTTAATGTTTTTCGTTATTTATTAACTGTTTTTAATCAATTATTAGTTATTTTCTAGTTATTACATTAATGAAGTAATTAAACCAAATGGATTACACACATAAGTATGACCGCTTCAAGCATAACATGTATTCACTTGGTAATCCCAACAGTGTTACTACTTGATTTGCCTAATAGCGTAGCGCTTGGTCGCCTAGTAGCGAATACGTGGATTCAAGACTTGTATGGAAAGTGGGAATGGGTACTTATGTTAGGATTAGTTAAATGATTAGTTAATTAGTTAATTTAAATTTGTTAATCAAATTCCTTTTTATCTACATTTCAAGCACCCAACTATAAAACATAAAAATGATAAAAATTGAATTCCTCAGTTACACTTAACGATACCAACGAACGTCACAGGTGTAATTCGAAAGACAATAATTGACCTTAAGGCTAGATTTACTTCTTGAAGGGTTAGTGCATTGGAAATGATAAAGTCCACAAAATTCAACTAGATTGTGTATGAACACTTGTGATTCGTATGATTGGGCATAGTGGTACCTTGCAACTCATTAGAAAGCAACATGGGGTTAAGTAGGCATTATCATGAAAAATGATGTTATTGTAATGACACCACAATGCTCACCATAAAACCATGCACTAGGTTACCACATGATGCCATCTACAAAGTGGATCTCCATGCAGAACATGTCTAAGATCTATGGCAGAGAGGATGATATTTTAAAAGATTTGTTGTGTTGAATTAGTGACATTATTACAAAGGGTGATGATGTATTAGAAGTTGTAAAAGATATATCATGTTGAATTAGTATCATTATTTGTAGAGGATGCAAAAGCTAGGCTCTTGGAATCCATGATTGGAGAGGTTGTCTTTCATTAAGATGACATCTTACATAACAAGTGGCATGAACACTTGCACATATGGAATGACATGAAGCCTTCACACATTCACTACAATAATCTTGGGAGATGGGAAGAATTGTCGATACAAATTTGATAGGTAGATCTTTCTCATCGTAGTGATCTTAGAAGTAGCGATGATATGAGAGTTATTACTACTAAGAGTGGAGCAAGTAGCAAACTTGAAGAAGGGTGAGTGATGGGAAAAGTATTAGGGTGATGGGCTTAAATTTATGATAAGCCATCTAAAGGTCATGGAAAAAGGATTCATAGAATTCAATAAGCTAAGAAGAGACTTGGGGCTCAATGATGAAAAACATATGTTGTATGTTTGAAAATCATTTGGCTTGGCTAAAAAGTATATATAGAAGTTGTTAATCTAGGTGACATGAGGAAAGAAATTGTGTCATGCTTGAGTGAGTTGGATGTAGAACCATTAATGAGTAGCGAGGTACCCCCTACGCCCAACTATATGAATCACAAGCATTCATGCATGATTTGATCGAATTCCATGGATGGGACTAGTTGTGGCATCTAGATCATTATGCCTTAAGTGCATTTCACTATCTTTCAACTTGGACTAATGGTAGCTTTGTCATGTATGGTTTAGTCAAGAGTGAGACATATGATTCTCAATGTTGTTTTGGCCTTATGCTACTCCTAACGATAAAAAAGAAACCAATTATTTAACTAATTAACAATGGAAAGTAAATTTTAAACTAGCCTATGGGCAATAAGTGTCCATTACTAGCTTATTGTACACATCTTGAACCCATGTATCCACTACTGGGATTACCAAGTGTTATGCTACTAGGTGAACCAAGCAATAATGCTATCGAGATTACTAAGCAAATATGTGTTTACGCTCGAAACTGGTCACGGTCCTTCTACCAATTCATTAACATGCATGGAAACATAAATATTAAATAGGTACATATAATATAAATTTCATTAAAAGTAAATTTAATCTAAGTCAAAGTGTTGCAACGAATAAGAATCAATCTCGATCTTATTGCCATCCATGGAATGTGTTTAGGTATATTGCCACTCAAATAAGATGTCGTACAATAGCCTGAGATCCACATTGCGGGCACTCATTGATTGTTCTCTAAGACTATGGAATAAAACTACAAAAGTTTGACTACTCTATCGACAAAGACTTATTCCCAAATTATGTGCCCAAGTGCTATATTTATAGGTCGGCACACATCCTATGATATTGGATATTCGACATTGTATCTTGGTCCCCGATATCGAGTATCTGATATCAAGGCTCTGATATTGTAGCTAATTAAAATTAAATTTTTATTCAAATAGATGCAATGCCATGCATCGAGGCATGTATGTTGAGGCATCTACCTCGACATAGTTGTGTCAGTGCAACCAATCGATTCTTCAGCAACCATAAAGGGGTGAAAAATTGAGGATGTCATTGGATGAAGTATTTTGTAATAAACATGCAATGTCATGTTGGAAGGGGACATGAAAGGGAGTATCCATTATAGGATAATGTAAAAGAGTTATTTTATAATGATTAATGAATCGTAGATTAGCTGTGTCAACTAGGCCCCACTAACTAGGCATCATCGACTAGGCCCTATTAATGCATGATTTGATGTATTGACGTGGCCCCCTTGATGTAGTGTCTATTTTTGCTTATAAATACATGCTCACCCATCATGTTTATGGCCTATCTTTTCATAGTTGTAGCGGAGCTCTTACAATTTTGTTATTTGGAAGTTAGAATACTTTTCTAAGTGCTCATAGTAGGAGTTAAGAGTGTATGGATCTTTATTCGAGCATTGTTGTACCTAAGCATAGCAGTGTGTGCAACAATAAAAATGAGCTTTTTGATAAACCTTGTAGTACTTGGAAATAGATTAATTAATTATCATTTAATGTTTTATGCAATTTTCTTTAATACTTTAAGTAATTAAATGATTAATTATGCAAAACTAAGCTAAATTAAGTAGCAAATAATTAAGCACATAAGTACGACCACTTTGAGCATACGATTGGGACTTGATAATCCTAGTAACGCTTAACGTTTGGTAACCCAGTAGTGTTAAATGTGTTCAAGATGTGTACGACAAGTGGAAATGGATGTTTATGTTAGGATTAGTTAGGTTAGTTAGTTAAGTTAAATTAGTAATTAAATTACTTCATTCCTTTCATCCTTTATTTTAAGCACCCAAAACATAAAACATAAAAATAATAAAAATCATATGCCTTGATTACACTTAATCATACCTTTACATATGACAAGTGTAATTGGAAAGACAATGAATGACTATTAGGATAAGTTCACTTCCTAGAGGCTAGTGTATCAAAAGACATAGAAACCACAACATTCAACTAGATCGCACATGAACGTGTAGTGATTTGTATGGTTGAGCATAGGGGTATTTGCTGCTCATCATTAGTTCCATTGCCAAGGATACTTTTTGTTTGAAATGTGCACTATCTAGGCATAGTAAAAATCATTAACGTCGTTGGACAAACCTTAAGGACAAAAATCATTCTAAAAATAAATATAATAATTTAACCACACTAATAACTTATTCTAATTGCAGAATGTCTTCTTCTCACAAGCGTGATGATATTGAATCGTCAGTGCATTAAGAATGCAAGGTGGTATATACTTATCTAAATGAGTATGTGCTTTATTTCACCTTCATCCTGCATCAAGATAAACAATTGTCGTGGTGAGATATGGAGGGTAACATTGTAATGCCTCTTGATTGATTTGTGCCTGAGATGCTACTCCAAACTCTTAAGAGGTTGGGCATCCAAGATCTTCAAGAAGAGTACGTTGCGCATGACCATGACTACTGGGACTACCATCTCACTGAAACATAATGTAGGAGAGATTGATACCATGAGAAGCACCATGAGGCTTTGAAGGAGAAACAGTTCACTAATCCCTTATTTTTGCTCAACTAAAACGATAATGAGGATCCTCCCTTGGAAGGTTTTTAACATGAAGATTATTCACCCCTTAATATTGATGATGGGGGCTTGAACCTAAAGTTGTAGTCCACTATCAACAATCTAGGTTCAAGCAAAAGTGGGAGTCAAAGAAGGGGCTCAAGCAAGCATCAAGATGATAAGAAAGCTAACGAATGTGGCTGTGATAAGAGTAGAGGAGGTGGCAAACACCATGGTGGTGGTAGTCCTCCTCCCTCTTCATCCTCTTCATCTACATCTTCTTCTTCCTCTTCTGGTTCTGACAGACATTGTAGAAAGGACAATTGTGATGAAGGTGAACAACGGAATAATAATGATAATTGCAAAGAACACCATGAATGAAGGGGTAGTAGAGGATATCATAAGTATCATCAAAATAATGATGATGATGAGCCTTTGCTGGAAACTCGAAGTATGTTGAAAATCATAGAGGTAGTGAAAATTCTAACCAAGCATGTGAAAGATAGTTAGATCAAGTGACTTGACATGAATAATATCCTTAAATTTGAGGGGGATATAACTTTGATCCACAAACACATCTTCAAGCCTTTCATGATGCTTATGCCTTATAGAATATTGAAAAGGATCAGTAGAAATTAAAGCTATTTTCCATGACACTCATCAAGGAAGCTGAAAGTTGGTATCAGTCCTTGGAGCCAGAATCTATTCGCAGGTGGAGTACAATGCTAGAACTGATAAATACTAGATGTACTCCCGAGTGTCTAATTTGAGAAGGCAGATCCAAGAATGGAAGCAAGGAACACATGAACCCTTGGATGCTACCATAGGTAGATACTATTCTCTTATACATGATGCCCTGGCCATGTTTATTCTCAGCAGAAACAACTTTGCACATCATAGATGGACTCAAATAAAAAATGAGAAGAGCTCTTTGGGTTTATGCTTAAGGAAGATTATTAGAACTTAGAGCCGATCAGATCTAAAGGCTAAGAAAATGGAAAACTGCTAAGGATTATAATAGAGATCCTTCCATTAGAAAAAGGGAGGTTTGATTTTGCGACAATAAGAAGGAGTCACCACTTGATGAGGTGGTGTAGCGAAAAACCTTGCCAATCCAAAAATCTATTTTTGATATATTGGCCAAGGTTGATAAATTATGGTATTATTTGGACAAAACATTCCAAACTACTCTAGAAATTGTAGAAGAATCAAGAGAGCAAAGTAGTGACTATAACCATAGGAGGTAGAAAGAAGCTAAACATGCCTACCAAAGGGGTAAGGACAAAGCTGTTGTAGTAGAAAAAGTTGTGGAAATAGAATTAGATGATGATGGTGGGTGTAACATTTTCCAATATAAACATCCTAAAGGATGTTGCCTTGTCATTTCACACTTGGGAGTTTGGGGTGTATGCGTTGAATCTTAGATTGGCAAGAAGGCAAGCAACCAAAAGATTGCTTTATCCTTAAGGTAATCCAAGGAAATTCCACCAAAAATAATAGCTTATTATCCAAGTGGAACTCCACCACAATAATATGAGTAGTACCAGTAATGGTAACATCCACAGTCATGGGGGATGCCACCACCAAGGTAGTAGTACCCTTATAGGCAACTGGATCCATATGGGTATTATGTTCAACAACCGATGTCTCCACGTGACTCTTCTAGTGATGCTTATTTTCAACACCACTACTACTATTTAGAGTATCACAAAATTCATTCTCTATCTTCTAGAGGGAAAACCCCATATTCCTATCACCCTTCTCATCCTTTAGCACATGCTTCTCCACCCTTAGCCCAATTACCTACTGCTCCATCTATGTAGGATGAAATCCCATCACAGCTGCAGCAATGTAATGCTACTAGGGTTGTCAACTTACAACAAGCTTTCTAGTTGAATGGTTCAGAACCTAGATCCTAAAAAAGACTATTCTTTCGACCCAATAGTCCTCCAAATTCCTCACAGACTAATGTAGCTAGCTGCCCTATATTTCCATCATCCTCTGCATCCAATCCTTTTGAGAGCTTTTCAAACCAAACACCTCCTAAGATCTGCACTATTATGTTAACCCACATTATATCTGATTGGATCAAGGTTAGGAACCTTCCCAATAAAGGTTTTGATCTTGGAATTCCTCTCATGTACTTGCAGATTGTTGGACACGAGCCATGAGGGGCTCTTCTTGATTCAGGTTTTGGTGTCGATCTAATTTCCCATGACATGTACTAAGCATGAAACCTATCGCCTTTTAAGAAGAGCAATATTTATATAAAATTGGTAGACCAGCTAATCACTATTCCTTTAGGGCTTATGGAGGACATTGAGACCACTATTTGTGGATGGTCCGATCCTATCGATTTTTTGGTGATCAAGGTTAATAATTGCAAGGAAGACTTTCTAATTATTATGGGAAGAGCATGGTTGAGCATTGTCAATGCACGAATGGGCATCAGAGATCTCTCCTTGGAAATTTTTAAGGAGAATAAATTTGGAAAGATCAAGAAGAAAAGAGTTCCATGCATCACATATAGTGACACTGGGTGAAACTATGTGTAGAGACTTTGATCTGTTAAGAGCACATCCATCAAAGCATGTAGATAGTGTGAAGATGAATTTGAAGTTCAAAAGTGCCTGTACGCAGCAGCCACAAAATAGGAGGACATCCAATGGCTGAAAACTGATTTTGAAAGTAGCAAACTTTGCATGGAACTCGTTAAGAGCCTAACATGTGCCTATGTTGAAGGCATGGATAAACTAGAGCAAGTTCATCACCAACTCTCTGATGATGCAAATGATGATACCAATTGGGGAGACTTGAAAATTCCTGAAAATTTTTAAAAGGAGCCTTTAGAGTTGAAAACTCTACCTACTAGCATGGAGTATGCATTTTTGACAAATGGAAAGCTCGTAATCATCAATGCCAATCTTGATCTTGAACAGAAATAGATGCTATTGAAGGTGATCAACAAATGGCCAACAACCTTTGCTTGGTCATATCTTGAACTCACAGGGATTGATCCTAGGATATGCCAATATCATATCTACACTAGTCTAGCCATGAAGTTAAAGAGGCAACCACAACAGTGATTGAACCCCAAATGAAAGCAGATTGTCAAAGAGAAAATTGAACAACTCATCAAGGTAGGGTTTATCTATCCCATTGCAGATAGTGAGTCAGTTAGTCCACTTGTGATTGTACTAAAGAAAGGTGACAAGTGGTAAGTTTGTATCGACTTCTAGCTATTGAATATGATGACATTCAAAGCTCACTTTCCATTACCATTTTTGAATCAAGTGTTAGATATTATTTCTAGGCATTGCTATTATAGCTTCTTTGATGATTATAGTGGCTATAACCAAATCTAGATCGTGCTATAGGATTAGGCCAAAACAACATTCATGAGTCCCTAGGAAACTTTCGCATAACAAAAGATGCCTTTTGATCTATGCAATGCTGCTACAACATTCCAATGCTTGGTGTTGAGCATTTTTTAGCAACAAATTAATTGTGGGATGGAAGTCTTCATGGATGACTTCTCCACCTATGGTTCCACATTTGAGCAAGCCTTGGACTACCTTGAGTAAGTGCTTAAAAGATGTTTGGAGACAAATCTTTGGCTCAATTAGCAAAAGATCCATTTGATGGTCCAGGAGGACATTGTACTGGGGCATAGAATTTCTCAAACAGGGATTGAGGTGAACCCTAAAAAGATAAGGGTTATTCAAGAAAGAACTTGTCAACCGGAAACTCTTAAATATGTTTGGTTATTCCTTGGACACACTAATTACTACTGGTGATTTATAGAGAATTTTTCTAAGATCACAAAATTGTTGGTTGAGCTAACAAAGAAAGATGCCCCATTCATTTGAACCAAAAAATGTGAAAATGCATTCTAGAGCCTTAAGTAGAAGCTCATAGAGACTCCAATTCTATGAGTACCTGACTAGTTCAGACCATTTCATATCATGACAGATGCATCAAATTATGCCTTTGTAGGCATGCTTATGCAGTTAGATGATAAGAAACATCCATATTACATCAATTGCGCAAGTCAAAGCATCGTGTGCGCATAGTTGAATTACACTACAACAGAGAAAGAACTAATGGTGGTGGTGTACACTTTAGAAAAGCTCAGGCACTACGTGCTTGGATACAAAGTATATATGCACACTAACCACAATGTAATTCACTTCCTGATGAATAAGCCAATGGTAAGCCATTGTATTATATAATGGTTAGTACCATCTTACAGGAATTTGATCTTACAATGGTAGATCGAAAGGGAACTAAGAATATGGTTACTAATCACTTGTCTCAGTTATGATGGAATAACAAAGAAGAGAGATTGCTCTTTGATCAATTTCTTGATGAACTCTTCTTTATGGGTGTAATAAATGAATAAGTGCCTACCGAACCAAAATGGTAGGATGACATCCTCACTTATCTTCTTGTTAAATTCCAGAAATGGTAGTTTTTAAATCTTAATTACATATTGTTAATTATTTAATTAGTGTTTAATTAATGTTTATTTTAATTATTTTATTTTTTTTAGTTTATTATAGTGATAAGTATTAGTTTATTAGTTTTTATGTACTAAAGACTCGAACCAAAGGTGTAGGTTTTGTTGCTGGGTAGCCATGTGGTGACAGTTGAAGAATCTAATTTCTTGATCTATACTGGTGTTATGTTTTATGGTTTCTGGTTTGGTTTTTGTAGCAGTAACAAAAATGCATGTTTAAGATTTATGGTAGTAATGGAGCTGCAACTTAGACGTTGGCATTGCAATTGGACGTTATGTGGATAATGAGGCATGGTTCCCAACCGTTTTTACGGCTACACATTCCTGCAGCTGTTACCTACGCATGGGTGGTGGGAGCTACGCATTTCTTTGCCACGTGATCAGTGGATGTTATAATGAACATTCCTTGCATGGGTGGTGGTGATGGATGTTACAGTGAATGTTACCTACATAGGTGATGGCAGTGGACATTATTGCTATGGTTATTACACATGGGTGGTGGCTCCTTATGTGCCAGAACGATCCTTATAAATTCCCTGACCAAATGTAAAAGAGAGGAGGGAGAATAGAAAAAATGATTGAAGAAATAGAGAGAGGATGCTATTAAGAAAACCTCACCAGATTAGAATTTTTGTTTGTGCACAAAATTGTGAAGGAAGAGTGTTGATGCTGTGTGGCAGTTAAGAGTCAACAATGTTTTAAGATTATGAAGTTGTTGCATTGTGGAGATAACAAAGAAGGGTCACAAATTAGGTGATGTCTCATTTGTAATCTTTCTTATTTTTCATAAATTTAGTTAAATTCAATTTGGTTTAATTGATTGTATTCATCTCTGCACTTAATGTTAAAAGTTAAGGTGAATATTATTGATTTTACATATGGATGATAGTTGTAAGTGTGGTGTTTTCAATTGAATCTAGATCTAATTGTTGGTTTTATGTCTTGATGATTTTTTGACTTTAAACCGTTCCTTCATGGGATACAACTTGTGGGTTAGTCATAGATGAGGTGACAATTTCTGCAATGAAAGAAAAAAGATAAAGATTAAAGGTATCCAACACCGAATTTTGGATTGCTCGTCAATTTAGCACCATTGTTGGGGAGGCTGGTAGAGTTAATCATCATCAAGAGTTTTGTATGTTTTTATTTAATTTTGTAATTTCATATTCAAGGTACATTTTACTTTATTTATTTTATTTAAGTTATTTGAGAAATGGTTTCTTTTACTTGTTTTTCTTGTATTAAAAACTCCAAAAATAAGGAAAAATCCTAGGAATCATCTCCTCTTATTATACAACTAGATAAAACTATTTAAAAAGTTGCAATGAAAGCCTCAATAGTAGAAGTTATTAAATCAGTTTGTAAATTCTCAAGAATGCTAGCCCATGAATGTGCCAATGAAGAATGTTCTTGTTAAATGAAACCAACAAAGCAACCAAAGAAACCAACATGAATTCAACCTTCTAGGAAAACTCTTAGCCTTTATAAACATACAAAAGCCACTTAAAAACAAGACCAATAGGAACCAATATAATCAAGATTTGATTTTTCTTCTCCTTTGACAATACAAAATCCTAAACAAAAAACACAACGTAATTTTTCCATATATGTTAATCCTCTATTTGATATTCCAACAACAACCATGAGTTGAAATATGGGGGCAAGGTCTCAAAATCTATGTACTTTCCCAATATCAACTTATGTGACCACAATTGGAGGTATTACCCAACCAATGAGTACTTTAAATTTACAAACTCCACCACTAGTCTCTATTTCTATATCAAATCCTATAGCAATCCCAATAGTAACCTCTACTTACATGATGGGATCATCTTCACATCATACACCTCCCCCATTTTTCTTCGGTTCAATTTCTCTCTCCTTTGGTAGTTTGAGTTCCAAGGTTCCAATTGGTCAACCCTACCCAGGACAAATTCTTGGGGAGTTATTGAATCAATTACATCCATTATACCTTAGGGACCATTAGTTTTTCCACAGGGAAGAGATGTAGAGGTTAAAAATATTCATTTATTACCTATCTTTAAAGAAACAAATGATGAGGATCTGATTACCCACATAAGAGAATCTAAAAGAACATTAGCCATGTTAGCACCTCAGAGTGGGCATAGAACTAAGATGATTGCCTTTAAATCAACCTTAAAGGAAAAAGCTGATTTTTGGCTACAAACCCTTAGAACATAAATTAGTTCATGGGATGAATTTAAGAATGCTTTTCTACAAATATTTCTTTTTAATGATAGGTTGTATTCATTAAGGAAGCAATTAATGAGTTTTATGCAACATGAGGATGAAGACTATGAGAGTACCTTTGATAGATTTAGAGGATTATGCTTAAAAAATCAAAACCATGGATTCCCAAGCCATCAATTAATTCAAATCTTTGTAGAAGGCTTATTACCTTATTATAGGTAAAATTTTGACTTTGCATGTGGAGGAAATATTTTAAATGTGACCCCGGAAGATGGTTGGAGAATCATCGATTCATCAGTAGATCAAAGTAAATGTTTGCCAAAACCCAATATTATGTAAGGCATGACTCAACAAATAGAATGGTTAAATAAAAGAGTGGATGGGTTGACACAATTAATTAAAAAACAACCTTATGGAATTTAAGGAGAAATGTGCAACATTTGTGGTAGTTCCCAACATGACCAAACAACTTGCCCAACATTGTTCTATTGTCAAGAGGAAATGTAAGAGTAAATAAAGGCTTTTCAATAATTTAAGAGCCAACCAACAATGAAATTTCCTCAACAACCATTTTTTTACCAACAACAATATCCTCAACAATATCCTTAAAAATAACTTTAGGCCTTTTAAGAATCCAACTAATGAACACTTGGATAAACTCACCCAAAGCCTTACTTCCTTCGTAGAAGAAAGTATATAATTTGTGAGTGAGACTAGAAGGAGATTTTAGGACTTAATAAAAAATGGATTACCATCCCAACTTGAACCAAATCCTACATCTCAAAGAAAGGGTAAAGAGTAATTACATTTCATCACTACAAGGAGTGGAAAAATAGTTGAAGCTAAACCCCAAAAGAAGGTGAGATTTCTGGAGGTAGGGACACAAGAATAAATTCAGCCACAAATAGTAAATGAAGAAGATCAACCAACTAAGGAAAAAGAACAACGATTACTCTCTATGTAGCTAGTTTTATTTCCTTTCCCTAAATGATTACAAGAGGATTTTAGAACTAAAGCCCATCTTGAAAAAAATGTTTAGTGAATTGTATTTGCATATCCCTTTAGAATAAGTAATAAAAGACACACCTCTTTATGCCAAATGCTTAAGGGAATTATGCACTAGAAGAAGAAAGGAAAAAATTCCTAAATAGGTTTATTTGGTTGATAATCTTTCTCAACTCATATGAAATCATGAGATTCCAAAATACCAAGATCCTAGAATCCCTACCATCCCAATCAAAATAAATGGCCAAGTAATTAAAAATACCCAATTGGATTTAGGAGCCAACATTAATATCATGCCTCTTGAAATGGTTAGGTCACTTAATATACATGATATCAAAGGAGTAAACATGACAATATCATTGGCTAATGGTTCAAATGTACAACCCATAGGAATAGTAGAGGACTTGATAATTGAGGTAGAAAAAGAAAAATACCTAATTGACTTTGTTGTTTTGGAAGTTAAAGATCTTGATTGTTTTCCTATTATATTAGGTAGACCATGGTTGGTAATAGTTGATGTCGTAATTAATTGTAGATCTATACAACTTCAACTTTCCTTTAGCAATCTTACTTTTACACTAAATATATATGATAAGGTAAAAGAAGATTGTTTAAATGTAGACTTGAAGGAAGCAATAGTGCTCTACACTTTACCCACTTCAACAATGGCACAAGATAGGGAAACCTGAGTGTTGAATAATTTTAAGGATGAACATTTAGATCCCTTAATTAAAGAACAACAAGATCTCCTTGACCAGATGTTGAATTTGGATTCAAGGAATATTAGAGAAATAATTCAACCAACAAATAAAGATTCCTTGTATTTTAGTGAACTACCTAGTACATTTATGTTTTCCTAGATCATAATAAACTATCAATAATAAATTTTCAACTTACTAATAAGCAAGAAAGAAAATTATTAGAAGTTATATGTAGAAAATCTACGACATTTGCATGGAGTTATGAGGACTTTCACCAAGGAATCTCACCCAACATTAGCTAACATCATATCTATCTAGAGGATAATGTACAACTAGTAAGAATTCCCCCAAGACGAATTAATCTAGCCTTAAAATAAATTGTTAAGGATCAAATTTCAAAACTTTGGAAAGAAGGAATAATTTATCCAATAGCTGATAGTGAATGGGCAAGCCCCATTACTATAGTATCAAAAAAAGGTGGAAAATGGGGAGTTTAGGTATATTATAGATGGTTAAACCAAAATACAAAGAAAGACCATTTTCCTTTACCATACATAGATCAAATTCTGGAAAAATTAAAAGGACATGAATACTATTAATTTTTGGATGGATTTAGTGGTTACAATCAAGTAGCCATTGCCCTTAAAGACCAACATAAAATAATCTTTAAATGTTTTTATTGAACTTTATCTTATAAATGTATGCCTTTTGGCCTTTGTAATGCACTAGTTACTTTCTAAAGAGCCATGAGCTCAATATTTTTTGATATGTTAGAAGATTACGTTGAAGTTTTTATGGATGATTTTTTCATCTATGGAAATACTTATGAAGAAACTTTACAACATCTTGAACATGCCTTAGATAAATGTATTGATAAAAATTTAAAATTAAGTTGGAAAAAGAGTCACTTGATGGTTATGAGTGGCATAGTGTTAGGACATGTTATTTCTAAAGATGGGATAAGGATGGATGATGAGAAAATAAAAGTCATATCTACACT
>MNCI01018669.1:0-51216 GCA_015680685.1 Gnetum montanum
GATTAAATATTTCATTTATGCATTTAATTTTTTTAATCAGTTATTAAATATTTTCTAGTAATTAAGCTAATTAAGATAATTAAGCAAGATAGGCTAGATAGATTAAATACATAAGTATGACCACTTTCAGCGTAACATGTATTCACTTGTTAATCCTAGTAGCATTAGTGCTTGGTGCACCTAGTAGTGTAGCACTTGGTAATTCAAAAGTGGATACATGGGTTCAAGATGTGTATGGAAAGTGGGAATGAATGCTTATGTTAGGATTAGTTAGATACTAGTTAATTAGTTAATTTAGATTAGCTATTAAATTACTCTATCTCTCTCTCTCTCTTCAAGAACCCAAAAATATAAAACATAAAATGACAAAAATGATATGCCTTAATCACTCTTAACCATATCATTATGCTTCACAAGTGTAATCGGGAAGATAATGAATGACCTTAGGCCAAGGTTCACTTCCTAGAAGACTATTGTACCAGAAACTATAAAGTCCACAAAATTTGAGCAAATCATGAATGAAAACTTTTTGATTTGTATGGTTTGGCAAAGGGGTACCTAGCTACTCATCATTGGTGCTATTACTAGGAACTTTCTTGTTGAAATGTATGCTATATAGGATTAGTAAATATTATTTCTATTGTTGGATGAACTCAAGGTCAACATCACTTTTACATGACATATAACTACTAAGCACACTAATAATTTTATTTATTTTGCAAAATTTCTTCTTCTTCTTATAAATGTGAAAATGTCAAACGGTCGGTTCCATAGGAGTGCAAATGATATATACTCATCCAGATGAGTATGTACTAGAATTTATCTTTATCCTACATCAATATGAACAGCTATGATGGCATGATATGGAGAGCAACATCGTCTTGCCCCCTAATCGATTTGTACCCAGGATGCTGTTTCAAACTCTTAAGAAGTTAGGCATTCTAGATCTTCACAAGGAATACATTGTGAATGGTTATGAAAATTGGGACTACCATCCCAATTAAACACAATGCAAGCAAGATCAACATCGAGAGAAGCACCATGAGGCTAGAAAGGGAAAACATTTTAATAATCCCTTATTCCTACTAGATCAAGATGACAATGAGGATCCTTCCTTTGAAGGTTCTCAACTTGAAGATTCTCCACCCTTTGTCATTAATAATGTGGGTGTGGCACTAAACCTACGATCCACTATTCATAAACCAAGTTTAGAAAAAATTGATAGTCAAGGTAGGGACTTGGGTAAATGTCATAATAGTAAGGGATCTAAGGATGGAGGTTGTAATGAGCAAAAAAGTGATGGTAGACACCACGGTGGTGGTAGCAGTCCACCTTCTTCTCCATCCTCTTCATCCAATTTTAAACATTTCTTTTCATCTTCTGGTTCTCATAAAATCCATCTTCAAAATAATCATGATGAAGGTGATCAATGAGACAATAGAGATCATCAAAGCTATCAAAAACACAGAGGTGGCAAGAACCATCATCAACACAGTCATGATGAGGAACCTTTATTGGTAACTAGAATTATGCTTAACATTGTAAAGGTAGTTAGAATTCCAACCAAGCATATGAAAGATAGTCAGAATAAGCACTTAGACATGAATAATATCCCATGATTTGAGGGGGGATACAATTCTAATCCATAGAATCATCTACAAGCTTTCAATGATGTTTGTGCCTTACAAAACATTGAAAATGATTGGCAAAAGCTCAAGCTCTTTTCTAGGACACTCATCAAGGAAGATAAAAGCCGATACTAATCCTTAGAACCAAAGTACATTCACCGATGTAGTACCATGTTAGAACTATTTAATGATAAATATCATATATACTCCATAGTATCCAACCTAAGAAAGCAAATCCAAGGCTAGAAACAAGGAACATCTAAACCATTGGATGTCACCATGGGCAGATATTATTCTCTCTTACACCAATGCCCTAGCCATGGATATTCTCAGAGGGAGCAACTCTACCACATCATAGATGGGCTCATAGCTAAAACCAAAAGAACTCTTAGGGTTTATGCCTAAGGGAGACTATCTAAATCAAGAGCTCCTTAGATTCAAAAGCTGATTAAGTAGGTAGAAAAAGAAAAAGATGAGTTGCAAAAAAAGGAATATGTGAAAGAGTATAATAAGAATCATTCCATTAGGAAATGGGAGGTCCAATTTTGTGATGAGGAGTCACCACTTGATGAAGTGGTGAATAGAAAAACCTTGCCTATTCAAAAAAATTGTTTCTAATATTTTGGCAAAGATTGATAAATTATGGGACTTTCTAGATGAAAAGTTTCAAAATGCTATGAAGATTGTTCAAGCATCCAAAGAACAAAATAGTGATAGTGAATATAGCAAACAATAAGAAGCTAAATGTGCCTACCAAATAGGTAAGGGCAAAGTTGCTACTATTGAGGAAGTCGTGAATATAGACTTTGAAGATGATGCTGGTTGTGACATTTGTTAATATGAACATCCAAAGGGGTGTTGCCCAATGGTGTCACACTTACAAGAGTCTAGGATGTATGCATTGAATCCTGGACTAGCACGTAAGAAAGTACCTAGATGATTGCCTTATCCTCAAGGTAATCCAAGGCAATTCCACCAGTAACAACAAGCTTATTATCCAAGTGGAGCTCCTCCACAACCATATGAATAATACCAATAGTGAAAGCAATTGAAATTATGAAGAATGTTGTTGCCAAGGTAGAAATATCCTTATAGGCAACCAGATCCATACAGGTACTATGTTTAGCAACCCATCTCTCCCAAAAGTTCTGCAAGATACACCTCATTTTAGCATCACTATTACCATCTAGAATACCAAAAAAACCTTTCACCATGTACTCAAGGGAAGAACCCATATCCATACTACCTGCTACATCCTTTATCTATGCAAAGAGAGATTCCTCCACAATTGTAGCAATGAAATGCTATAAGAGTTGTACAATCATAATTGACTTTCCAATCGAGTGGTTTGGACAATTGATTTAGTAAAAGATCCTTCTTCTAACCAAACAGTATGCTTCAACCCTCATAACCTAGTATGGCTAATCACCTTGCATCTCCAACACCCTCATCCTCTGCATGAAATGCCTTTGAGTGTCCTCCAAGCTAAATATTACCTCATATCTGCACAGTGATGTTACCTCATGCTATTTCTGACTGGATCAAGGTTGGAAATATTTTCATCAAAAGATTTGAACCAAGAAGTCCACTCATTTACTTGTAGATCATTGGCCATGAGCCATGCAAGGCTCTTCTTAATTCTAGTTTTGAGGTAAACCTCACCTTCCATGACATGTACAAGGCTTGGAACCTACCTCCTCTCAAGAAAAGAAACACCCATCTTGAACTGTCAAACCAAAAAATTACTATTCCTTTGGGATTAGTGGAGGACATTGTGATAGCAGTAAGTGAGTGGTCCTACCCTACTGATCTTTTGGTGATCAAGGTCGAAAACTGCAAAGGTGACTTCCCCATCATTATGGGAAGAGCTTCGTTAAGCACGGTCAATCCACATATGGGCATAAGATACCTCTCCTTAGAAATCTCCAAGGAAAATGAATTTTGAAAGTTAGAGAAGAAGATTATTTCATGCATTGTGTATAATAATAATGGGTGCAATTTCATGCAAAATATTTGATCCATCAAAAGTACATACATCAAAGCATGTAATTAGTATGCACAAGAAACAGATATTCAAAGGTGTTTATACATAGCAACCACAAGATAGAAAGGCACCTAGTGGCTGATAGCCAACTCATATAGTAGCACATTATGCATGGAACTAACTAAGAGCCTAACATGTGCTTATGTTGAAAGCATGGATGAACTTAAGTAAGTTCATCACCAACTCTTTGATCATGAAAATGATGATACCTATTGGGAATAGTTGGAAATCCCTGATAACTTCAAGCAAGAGCCCCTAGAGTTAAAAAATCTACCATCCTGCATGGAGTATGCATTTTTAAACAATGGTAAACTAGTCATAATCAATGCCAAACTTGCTCCTAAATAAAAATAAAAGTTGTTAAAGTTGGTTAACAAATGGCCAGCAACCTTTGCTTGGTCATATACAAGCTAACAGGAATCGATCCAAGGATCTGCCAACATCACATTTACATCGATCCATCCATGAAGTGAAGACAATAGCTGTAAAGGTAGATGAATCCCAAATTTAAGTAAATCATTAAGGAGAAAATAGAGTAGCTCCTCAAGGTAGGGTTCATCTATTCCATCATGGATAGTAAGTGGGTTAGCCCACTCATAATTGTACCAAATAAAGATGGCATGCAGCGAGTCTACATCAACTTCAAGCTATTGAACATGGTGATATTTAAAGATCACTTTCAATTACCATTTTTGGATCAAGTGTTAGACATCATATCTAGGCATTGCTATTATAGCTTCTTAGATGCTTATAGTGTCCATAACCAAATCCAAATTGTGCCAGAATATCAGGCCAAGATAACATTCACGAGGCCCTAGGGAGCTTTTGCATATTGTAAGATGCCATTTGGTCTATGTAATGCCCCTATAACATTTCAACACCTGATCCTTAGTATTTTCCAAGAGTAGATGAGTAGTGGTGTGGAACTTTTAATGGATGACTTCTCCAGCTATGGAACTATGGTTGAGCATGCCTTGGACTTCCTTGATCAAGTACTAAAGAGATGTGTTAAAACAAACCTACGGCTCAATTGGAAAAAGAGTCATCTCATGGTCTAAGAAGGCATTGAGTTGGGGCACTAAATTTCACAAGAAGGTATTGAGGTATACCTAAAAAAGATAAGGGTTATCCAAGGAATTACATGTCAAATAGAGATAGTCAATGATGTCGAATCATTCTTTGGACATACTGGCTACTATCGATGATTCATAGAGAATTTCTCTAAGATCACAAAGTCAATGGTCAAGCTTACAAAGAATGATGCTCCATTCATCTAAACCAAGGAGTATAAACATGCATTCCAATAGATAAAAGAAAAACTCATAGAAACTCTAATTATATAGGCACCAGACTAGTCCAAACCATTTCACATAATGATGGATGCATCTAATTGTGCTTTGGGAGTGGTGCTTACATAGTTGGATGATTAAAAATGTTCATATTACATCCACTACACTAGCTGGAGCATTGTAGGTGAACAACTAAATTACATCACAACTGAGAAAGAACTAATGACTATGTCATTTGCTCTCAAGAAGGTCATGCACTATGTGCTTGGCTACAAGGTGTTTGTGCAAACAAACCATAGTGCCATCCACTTCCTAATGAACAAGTCGATGGTGAGTCCTCATATCATATAGTGGCTTGTGATCTTGCAAGAATTTGATCTCATGATGATAGATTAGAAGGGAACTAAGAATGTGATTGCTAACCACCTCTCTCAATTGAGATGAGATAACAAAGAAGAGGAGAGCCTAATCTCTAATCAACTCCCATATGAACTCCTCTTTACTACTACAATCAATGAACAAATGTCTACTAAACCAAAATGGTACAATGGCATCCTCACTTATCTTTTCACTTAGGAGATGCCACAAGATATTAACTTTAGAAGAAAATAATAGTTTTTTCATCCAGCCAAATACTTCATGGAAATCAATAGATACCTTTACAAGGTATGTGTCGATGGCCTAGTTCGTTGGTGTGTTCCTAATGCATCAATTATGTGTTTTTTAGGATGCTCACAAAGGTCCTTATGGAGGCCACTATGCAGGAAGGCAAATAGACATAAAAATCCTAATGGAAAGATATTACTATCCTATATTCTTTAGGGATGCCCACTAGTTTGTCTAATCTTGTGAATTCTACCAATAAGATGGTGGGATGACTATAAGAATGGAGGATCCTTAATAATGGATTCAACCATTGGAGTCCTTTGACATATGGGGCATTGACTTCATGGTTCCCATCACACCCATGTCTAATGGAAAGGTGTATATCATTGTAGAAGTCAACTATACCAAATGGGAAGAGGTAGCAGCTATTGCTAATTGTACATCATCCATTGTTACCCAATTTATACAACAAGATGTTGTAAATAGGTTTGGGGTTCCATGTGCACTAATTTTTGACAATGGAACTCATTTTTCATGTGCCACTTTTAGAAAGCTAATGCAATTTTTGGGGTTTGAACATAAATTAACAACACCCTATCATCCCCAAGCCAATGGTGAAGTAGAGATAACAAACTAGAATATCACAAAGATCCTAACAAGGACCATAGGCAAATATAGGAGAGATTGAAGCACAAAAACCAACAATTCCCGATGGACCTACCGCTCAACATGGAAACTTCCCATTGGCTACTCTTCCTATGAGCTAGTGTATGAGAAACTTTCAATGCTCCCAGTTCAATCCAAGCTCTGTACACTCTCAACAGCCTGTGACTTGAATCTTGACATGATTCTAGCACAAAAAGAAAGACTAATCAACCTCAATGTGCTAGATGAAAATTGGCTAGTTTCCCTATCTTTGAATGAAGTACACAAGGCATTCAACAAGCAATGATAGAAACTAATGATAAGGAAAGTAAAATTCCAATCATATGATAAGGTTCTCTACTAAAATGCCACACACGTATCTTGGAAGACAAAGTCCCAAACATTGTGGGAGGGACCTTACATAGTTGCTAAAACCTTTCCTTCTAGTGTCATGACCATATACAAACCTAAGAGCCTTAATAAAATGAAATTGGTTAACATCCAATAGGTAAATCTTTTTCATGAGCCCAAGGAAGCTAGTGCAACAAATACCTCAACAAACAGACAATCATGTTCAATTTCTTAGATCTCCTCCTTCCAAATTAGTCATGGGGGAGATGGCCATCGATGCTAATTATCCATATGGCTCTTTATTTTTTCTACTTTTTGTTTTTCACACTTTTGATTTTGCAAATTATTTAATTTTACACCTTTTTGATTTTCAAATTTTTCCTACTTTTACACCTTTATTTTTTTTACACCATCGTTAGTACATCTAAACTCTTCTTAAATATTTTACACTTTCATCTACATTTTAATTTGTTTGAGTGTGATTTTCAATCTTTGCTAATAAAACATGCTTTATTGCCAACAGGACATAGGTTGTCACAATTGCTGGTAATGGTGGTTTGTGTTTAATGTTTGTTTGCTAATGTCTAGTCTCCATTTTTGAATTTTTGTACAGATGACTCAATCCCAGTTTATTTTTCATGGTTACAAATAATGAGTTCACGACATCCACCCATTCCACTAAATATATGGTTTTCCCTGTTTTGGAAGTCTAAGGTCCCTTCCATTAAGTAAACTTTTAATCAACTGATGACCTTGGTAGTTTCCAAAATTGAGAAAGATTCAAAGGTTTGAATAGGATGTAACTTCAAGGGGACTTAATACTCTTTGTACTTTTCTACTTACTTGAGTGCTTAGGTGTTTTTCATGAACTTCTTACTATTCCATTTCAACCACTTTAAGAATTCAGATAAAGTCTTTGCATGGTGTGGTTTCCATCCAAAAATTTGAAAAAAAAATACAATAAGAATTCAAAGAACACCCCTTAGACAAATAAACAGGCTACAAGCACTAGTTATGAGATTAGAAAGACATGTTACCCATGCCTAAAGATCCCTAACTAAGGCTCTCTCTCACTTTCTCTCTCTTTTTCCTCCTCTTTTTAGAATGATGGTTATTTTGTCGGAACACCCTTATGTATGGAGGGGGTGGATTAGTCTTAGAGTGGTAATGCAAAGTCATTGGAAGTGGTTGGCTTTGGCCTGGACTAAGTATGGATCTTTTTTAGTCATTTTAAACAAGAAAATCTACAAGGGACTTCTTATGACCTCAACTTGGGAATCCATTCTACCTTCTCTATCATCCATCACCATTGTTCATAATTCACCTCACTATTAGTGTCCATGTCTCTGATCCCTTGATTTGGTTGGATGTACTTGAATTTTTTAGATCCTTCTAGGTGGATTCTTAAACTTCCTTACCATTAGTCCCTTGTGAAGTCCATGGGCTCTTCAGTTGAAGTTACGCAATGGTAAATTAGGCATGTACCTACTATGGGGAGGACCTACTATTATATCTTTTGGTTGGAATGTTAAGCCCCTTACCCTTGACATTGTTGTAATCATACCATTCAAGCACCTCATTGTGCATCCCACTTTGTGCTTTCATACAATCTTATAACATTCATTCTCTACATTATTTTCTCTAATTTCTTAATTTTCTAAGTTCCAATTCCTTCTTCTACTATTTTTATTTCAATTGTGGCTTTTTGGGCTTCCATTTGACTCTAATTTCATTCAAAAACTCCTTGCATTTTTGAAGTTCTAAAATAGTCAAATAAAGTCAATGATGGTCAATGCTGCATTGACTAGGCCTAGTCAACATAGTCAACCCCATCAACAAGGCCCTATCAACTAGGCCCTGTTGACACATGACAAAAATTCTATAAATACTGCCTAACACTTCATCATTTTTACAATTTCTTTCATAACACAAGGGGAGTTTTTGCCATTTTTCAAAGCCTAAAACCTTTCCAAGTCCATAACCTTCCAATCATTTGCCCAAATCACTCTGTTCTTTGATCCTACAACTACCAAAGGTAAGCTTTTAGTTTTGGGGGCCACAAATGTTTCATTTTTTTATAGAAATTTTTTTGCCATTTCTCTAACTCCCACAAAGGTTTAACTAGGAATCCAAATGTCAATTATCAAGATAGAAGAAGTTAAACCCTTCTAACAAGCTCTGATAATAGCTATACCAAATAATTAGTAAATAAATAAATAATTAATTAATGATTAATTAATTAACAAAACATTCAATCTACCATGGTCTGACCTTAGTCAAAGTATAACCAACTAACATGAAAGGTATTCAAGAATTTAAATTTTTACATTATATCTACTAATCCATGGATGTGTTGTGACCATAGATGGCACCAAAGGGAAAGCATCTATAGGAAGCAGGACCATCCCAACCAAGGGGAAAATGACTAAGAAAAAGAAGGTATTTGGGACATGCCCGAGAAAAACTAGTGGCAACCTATGCAATGGGACCTCTTCAAGAGGAGCCTGAAGTGGAATCTGTTTTGTAGATTCTGGAAGCAAAAGTAGCCTTAGAATAATCACAACATGGAGAGGTACCAGGACTAGCACCAAGGCTTAAATTCATGTTAACACAAGCCTACCTTAACACCCTTAAGCCTCATGACATCCAATGCTCAATTCTCCAAGAACTAAATTTTAGGCCATTTTTAAAGCATGCCCCAATAGAGGTTAACACAGAACTGCAAACCTCTCTCATGTGGCAAACTATTACTTCCAGTGGAGAGTGGTACATGAGAGAGACATACCTCTTTTGAAATAACAGAAGGCCAAGCTCTATTGTTAAGATCAAGGATGTTCAAGTGTTCTATTTGGTTGAAGTAATCACACAAGTGCTTGGGTTGCCTGACATAGGAACACAATTTGCAGAGTTGTTGATGCAAGCTAATTCTAAAGTTAAGAAGAAGTGGACCTAGTGGTGTTACAAGGTTGATTACAAGGATTTCGACACACTTACACCAACAAAACACATTTATTTCAAAATCATGACCTATCACCTCAATCCAACAATGAGGCCCAATCAAGTGATGACGTTTTCCACCTGAGCATGCACCACTCTAAGTGGGAGATTTCTTGTAAACCTTCCATAATTGATCTACTTAGAGATTGAAAAATGTTTCAAGGAGAATGAACATAGAAGGAAAATCATGCCCTTTTGTGTCTCATCAAGAAACTTTGCAAAAATATAGGAATCATCTACTATGATAATGATATAATCTAGCATACTCCTGTGGCTTCATTATCCAAAATGATGAAAGATAAGACACTTGCCACCACCAAAGAAGAGAAGCAGTAGCTGCCACCTCTGCCACCCACTCAAGAAACAACATCAAAGGCTTGTGCAGCCATTGAGCACTTACATGAAATCTAAGAGCAACTCCTACATGTGTAGGAATAGCATGCATGAACACGTGGTGGCAATCAATCTACATATCAATTAGCAATGAGTCACCTTAATGAGGTGGCTCAAAAAATTAGTCAGATGGAAAGAGGTGGATTGATAGTCTCTACCCAGAAAATGTAGTTATCCATAAGATTTAATCCTAGTGCCCAAGAGATAACAGTGTCCATATTGCCACACCATCTATTCCCAAAAATTTCTGGGAATGTTTCTTCCTTTTTGGTATGCTTCGAGGAGGATGAGGGGGCAACTGTACTTGTGATGTAGCACCAGGGGTAGGAGATGATTACTGAAGTAGTCATTGACTAAGTTGCTAAAGCACTTAATGCACCTACAACTTCTATAGCAAGTATAGCTACACTTCAAGATGTGCAAACGTTCACAAGCATAGTTAGTGTGAGATTAAATGCATCTTAGTATGAAGAATTTCTGGATCAACTGGTAGGAACTAGGAAACCGATCCTAGATATCTTTGATCTTTCGGATAACATCACTACAACCTAGTCAAAGCTACTAGAAGAAAGGGGAAAGAACATCATTTTTAAGGGGCAACTTAAAACAACTCAAACATAAAACAAATATTTGGCCATAGAGATTACTGAATTTCATGCCTGCTTTACTAAGCCCATGCTCCTCGGCCCAACAATGACTAGAGATGAAGCTTTCCAATAGCTTCAAGAATGATTCAAGAAGGTTGAGGAGGAAGCGGTGATGTCCATCTTCAACCAATCTGTGGAAAAGGTAAAGAAATATTTAGATCAAAAGGACTTGGTTTAGATGTGCCAAGAGAATAAAGCATTGACTATAGAAAATTATTGCCTACATAATGTTGATGCCCAAAAAGAAAAATTGCAAGAATTCATTCATCAATAATAGGAGCAGCTTATTAGGGTGAACACTGAGTTAAGAGATTGGCTACAGAGAATCAAAATATATCTATGGAGGATGTCTGATCCTTATGCCAAAATTCTACCATCGAGATCACCACCTGGAAAAATGAGGCTTTCAGGTTTAAAAGAGTAAATAATCACTATAAATACCAAGTTGTCTTGTAGAAGGATATCAATGAGAAAAACATTCAATTGGCTAATGTAAAATTCAACAAGACTCTCCAACAAATCCAACATGGAAGAGAGGTTTTGTGGCACATCATTGATGGGATTGATGCCTACAACAAAGTGAAGATCTACCTAAAGGAGTTGCAAATAGAGGAAATGACATAATACATGGAGTTGGCCAATCTTCACTATGCAAACCTAGCAATGTTGACTACTAGACAACCATGGTTATAATTAAAAAAATAAGTGGCTAGCTCATACTTGCTATACAAGGTTGAGTTTAAGAACCACAAAGACACCAAGTAGAAGCTTGGGATAGCAAATGCTAAACTCAAAGTTCTTTGCATGCAATTCATAGACCAAAGATCTATCACTGAAAACCTGGCCAAGAGAATAAATAATTACCAAAAGATAAAAGATTTAGTTCAAGCATTCAACATCAAGTGCAAACAATTTGCTACCTGGTTTATTAACGTGAAGAAGATGTTCCCCATGATGCCTTGTCCATGAGATATCCCCATTCTAGCCCACATTAGGGATGCTGCATGGACTATGAATGATCCTCAGAGCAAGGAAGAGAAAATGAAAACATTGTTAATGCTTTCCACCTACTACCAAAAGTTGTAGTTATAGCAAGATAGCCATAGCCACCTTAGCCACCACATGTGCTTGAAGCTAGTGAAGGTCGCTCACAGCCTTAGGAGCCACCACCTCCTAGAGCTATCTAATCTTCACCACCAACTTCACATCATCAAAGGGCATGTTGTCCATGTTTGAAGAGTCATATCATGGTATTCAATGTTGTGTCATGGACACCATAATTTTTGTGATTGGTTGATCCATACACTCAAGCATTAAATTTTTATCAAGTTAGTCTATTTTTTTTTTTTTGTTGAGAGTCAGTCAATAATCCCATACCTTTACAATTTTGTAAAAGAACTCAAGGATGAGTTTTCATTCAGTCATGGGGGTATGATGAGTCATGGTTAGTTATGTCAACAAAGCCTCATCAACTTGGTCCCATGGACTAGGCCTGTTCAATGAGGCCCTATCAATGCATCATTTCATACATCAACTAGTCCTCATCAATGTAGGATCTACTTTTGCCTATAAATATGAGCTCATCAACCACATTTATGGCATGTCTTATCATATTAGTAGTGAAGCTCTCGCAGTTTTTCCATTTAAGAGTTAGAATATTTTCCCAAGTGCCCACAACAGGAGTCATTGAGTGTATGGATCTTTATTTGAGCATTGTTATACTTCAGCACAATAGTGTGTGTGGAAATAAAGACCATCTTTCTAATAAACCTTGTAGCATTTTGGGATAGATTAAATATTTCATTTATGTATTTAATGTTTTCAACTAATTATTCAATATTTTCTAGTAATAAAGCTAATTAAGGTAATTAAGTGAGATAAGCTAGATAGATTAAATACATAAGCACAACTAGTTTGAGCATAACATGTATTTCCTTAGTAATCCCAATAGCATTAGTGCTTAGTGCACCTAGTAGCATAGTGCTTGGTAACCCAGCAATGGATACATGGGTTTAGGATGTCTATGAAAAGTGGAAATCAATGCTTATGTTAGGATTAGTTAGAGGCCAGTTAATTAGTTATTTTAGATTAGTTATTAAATTACTCTATCTCTTTCTCTCTTCAAATAACTAAAAATGTAAAACATAAAATGATAAAAATGATATGCCTCAATTACTCTTAACCATACCATTATGCTTCACAAGGTTCATTTCCTAGAGGGCTAGTGTATCGAAAACAGTAAAGTCCATGGAATTTGACCAAATTGTGCATGAACACTTTGTAATTCATATGGTTGGGCATAGGGATCCCTCACCACTCATCACTAAGGCTTTTTCAGATTCATCCCATGAGCATAATTCTTTCTTGCTTTTATATTTCCTCTTCTTTTATTTCTATGTATGTGGACATTCTAAAGCAATATGTCCAGTACCATGCTAATGATAGCATTGAATGTCATCCTTCTTATCACTTTTCTTATCATTTATTATGGGTATTTTACCTTTGAATCTTCTCTTAAATAACTTCCTAAACTTTCTAATAGAAAGAGCCAACTTCTCTTTGTTAAGTTCATCTAACTCTTCACCTTCACCACCCTTTGAAGTTCTCAACATAAGTGATGAATTGTAAATTGGTTGCATTGATTGGGCCCCATTGACTAGGCCATATTGATGCATGATTTGATGCATTGATGTGGCCCTATCAACATAGTATTTGTTTATTCCTATAAATACATACTCACTTGCCATGTTTATGGCATATCTTGTCATAGTTGTAGTGGAGCTTTTACAGTTTTGTCATTTGAAAGTTACCATATTTTTCTAAGTGTCCACTATAGGAGTCAAGAGTGTATGAATCTTTGTTTAAGCATTGTTGTACCTCAACATGGTAGTATGTGTGACAATAAAGATGAGCTTTCTGATAACCCTTATAGCACTTTGAAATAGATTAATTATTTATTTATGCATTTAATGTTTTATGTAATTTTCATTAATGCTTTAAGTAATTAAGATAAATTAAGCTATATTAAATAATAATTAATTAATCACATAAGTATGAACACTTCAAGCATATGCTTGGCCCTTGGTAATCCCAATAATGGTTAATTTTTGTAACCCAATAGTGTTAGACGTGTTCAAGATGTGTACGACAAGTGGTAACAAATGCTTATGTTAGGATTAATTAGGAGTAGCACATTAGATTAAATTAGAAATTTAATTTTTTTATTTTATCCATTATTCTTTATCCCTATCTGATTTAAAACATAAAATGTAAAAATGATAAAAATCATATGCCTCAATTGCACCAACCATAACTTTGTATTTCATAAGTGTAATTGGGAAGACAATGATTGTAATGATTACTTTCACTTCCACAAGACCATTTTGCTTAGAAGGCTATAAGTACATGAAATTTGACCAAATCATGCATGAATGCTTAGTGATTTGTATGGCTAGAAGTAAGGTCTACTGACTGCTCATCAGTAATATTCTTCTTGGAAGATTTAATTTCATTATCTTCTTGTAGAAACAACTCATACGTTTTTCATGTCTCCCTGGAGCTCATCAACTTTCATAAAGCCTATGTCTATAACCTTAACAATGGTAGTGACCTTGGCATGAAATATCTTAGGAAGACTCCTCAAGTTCTTTAGGTAAATCTTGGAATGAGAAAAATCTACCCCAAGTACTTTGAGAGCATTTGCAATTTTCGTGACTATGAAAAAGTTCTCTTTGATAATATCCTCCTCTTTCATCTTAAGATGCTTAAACTCATGATTGAGAATTTGAGCTTAGCATTTCATTACCATTGTGGTGCCTTCGTGAGTGGATACAAGTAGGTCCCAAATCTCTTTTTCAATCTTGCAACAAACAACTCTATTGAACACTTCTAGACACAAGGCACAATAGAAAGCCTTCATGGCTTTTGTGTTAGCCAAATAAGCTCTTTGGTATTTATTTGTTCATTTTCTATTGTCGTTGGGTGTAGTATGGGAGTTGCACTTGGAGTTGTATGAATTTATGTAGGCTCTATGTATCCATCCTCTACAAAGGATCAAATATCAAAATTGAAAGATTGCAGGAAGCACTTCATGCTTGTTTTCCAATAGATGTAATTTGAACCATCAAAGAATGGAGGTGATGAGTGGTGAGGTACCCCTACACCCAACCATACAAATCACAAGCATTCACGCATGATCCAATCAAATTTTATCAACTTTATCATTTTCAATGCACTAGCCCTTTAGCAAGTGAATCTAACCTTAAAGTCAATCATTGTGCTCCCAATTACACTTGTAACATTCATTTTGTATTGTGGGTGCTCGAAATGTAGATAAAAAGGAGTTTAATTCATTAATCCAAATGACTAATTAAGTAATCATTTAAGTAATCCTAACATAAGCATTCATTCCCACTTTTCGTACATGTCCTAAACCCACACATCCACTACTAGGCAATCAAACACTACACTACTAGGTGTACCAAGCAATAACATTACTAGGATTACCAAGTGTATATCTGTTACACTCGAAGAGATCATACTTATGTATTTAATCTATCTAGCTTAATAATCTCATTCACTCAATTGCTGGAAAATAATTGTGAAATAATTAAAAACATTGAATGCATAAATAAAAGAGCTAATCTATCCAAAGTGCTGCAAAGTTTATCAGAAATCTCATCTTTATTGTGGCACATACTATCATGCTCAAGTACAACAATGCTTGAATAAATATCCATACACTCAATGACTTCTATTGTGGGCACTCAGGGAAAAAATTCTAACTTTTGAATAGAAAAATGCAAGAGATTCGCTATTACTAATATCTCAGTTCCCCATAAATGTGACTAGTAGGTGCATATTTATAGGTGATGGATAGATACCACATCGACAAGGCATCATCAACGTAGGTCAAAATGTGTCAACGAGGCCTTGTGGACAAGGCATGGTCAAAATTTGTCAAACTTATCCATGAGTTCTTTTACAAAATTGTCAAGGTATGGGATTATTGATTAACTTTTCTTTCAACAAAAAAAAACTTGACTAACTTGACAAAAAATGGAGTGCATAGGTGTATGAATCAACACATTACAAAAATGGTGATGTTCAAGACATAAAATTGAACACCATGACACAAATCATCAAAAATTGAACACGTTCCTTAATGATGTGAAGCTTGCTGGAGAAGATCAAATGGTCTTAGGCAGTGGTGGTTCCTGAGGCTCTAAGAGACCTTCACTAGCTTCATGCATTGGTAGTGATTAAGGTTGTGGTTGTTCTACTACTACTACAACTTCAGGTGGAAGGCAAAAAGCATCCAATAGTGCTTTCATTTTCTCCTCCTTACTCTTGGGATCATGTACTATCCATGTAGCTTCCCCAATGTGGGTTGGAACGGGCACCTCCCAAGGACATGAGATTGTTAAAAATTACTCTTTAGCATTAACAAACTAGATAGCAAATTGTTTGTGTTCAATGTCGAACACTCATATTATGTTCTTTAGTTCCTAGTAGTCATTCATCCATCTGGCTAGGTCCTCAACGATGGATTGCTGATCAATGAATCACCCTTTGAGGACTTTGAGTTCAATGTAAGTAGTCTCAAGCTTTTGCTTGGTGTCCTTGTGGTATTTGAACTTGGCCTTGTATAGAAAATATGAGCTAGCCACTTACTTCTCCAAATCTAACCATGGTTGTATGACTATTAGCATTACCATGTTTATGTAATGAATATTGGCCAACTCCATATACTTTTTCATCTTTTTGATTTGCAACTCCTTCAAGTAGATCTCTGCTTTGTGGTAGGAATTAGTCCCATCAAGGATAGGCTGTCATATTTCTCTTTCTTACTAGAGTTGTTGGAGAGCTTCATTTACCTTAGCCTTTATCATCTAGATTTATTTTTCATTAATTTCCTTTTGCAAGCCAACCTAGTCCTTGTAGTGATTTTTCACCCTCTCAAACATAAGAACCTTTTTCTTCCAAGCGATGATTTCGCTGGAAAAATTTTGTCACAAGGTGCGTACCTCCTCCATTAATAGATTTTGATTCTCTACAGTCAATTTTCTCAATTCATTGTTGACTCTGGCAATATTCTCCTACTTTTGATGAATAAATTCTTGCATTTGATCTCTTTGAGCATTAACATTTTGTAGGCGATGATTTTACATTGTTAGTGCCTCATTTTCTTAGCACATGTAGTTCAAGTCTTTTTTAATTGAATGCATTTCAGCTTCTACCATAGAATATTTGAAGATGATCATTACTACTTCCTTCTCAACCTTTTGAAATCATTCCTGAAGCCATTTGATAGCTTCATCTCTTGTCGTTGCTAGGCTAAAGATTGTTTGTTCTATAAGTCAGGCACAAAGTTTAGTAACATCCACAGCCAAGTGTTGATTTTGCTCTTGGGGCATTTCTAGTTGCCCCTCTAGAATGATGCATTTACCCCTTACATTCAATAGCTCCGACTAGGTTGTAGTGATGTTCTCTAGAAGATCAAAGATATTTGAAGTCGATTACCTAGTTCTTATCAGTCATTCCAATAGTTCTCTATGTTGGGCTGCATTCAATTTCCTGCTAACCATGCCTAAAAATGTCTACACATCTTGGAGTGTAAATACATCTGGTACAAATGTTGCTAGTGCATTTAGTTCTTTAGCTACAAGATTAGTTTTATCTTCTGCCACTATTTCCTCCCCTTGGTTCTACATCACCAATACAATTGCCTCTTCACCTTCCTCCAAACTTACCAAGAAAGTGAATGCATTCCTAGAGATTTCTAGGAATAGATGATGTGTTGCTAATGATACCATCACCTCCTGAGCATCAGAATCCAACCTCAAAGGTATTTTTGTTCTTTGGGCAAAGAAAATAAAACCACCCATCTCCATCTGACTAACTGTTCAAGCCACCTCATTAAGGTGACTCATTGCTAGCTGATACATAGATGGATCCACCTCCACTCATTCCTACCTACTGCTCTTGTTCACTCAAGAGCTACTCTCGAATTTTTCATAGATGCTCAAGGACTACAAAAGCCTCCAATGTTGTCTCTTGAGTGGGTGGTGGTGGTGGTAGCTCCTCTTCTTAGATGGCTGCTAGCATTTTGTCCTTCATGATTTCTACCCATGAGGCCAAGCTAGTATGCCTAAGAGTGTCATTTGAATAGCAAAAAACACCTAGCCTCTTACAAAGGGCAAGGTCTTCCTTTCACATTGGCTCTCCTAGAAATGCTTCTTAATCTTTAAATAAATCAGTTGTGAAAGGTTAATAGGAAATTTCCTACTTAAATCATTGCATGCATGAGCGAAGAAGGTAGTTACCTTACTTAGACTCACCATTGGATTGAGGTGATAAGTTGCAATCTTGAAATAAATTCACTCTACTAGTGTGAGTGTGCCATACTCCTTATGGTCCACCCCATAACATCACTGAGTGCACTCCCTTTTTACGTTAGGGTTACCTTTTGTTGATATCTTCACCAGCTATGTTTCGATGTTTGGCAACCCTAGAGCCTGTGTAATAACCTCTGCTGAGTAGGACACTTGAACATCCTTGATTTTTACAATGGACCCTAGCCTTTGGCTATTCCAGAAGAGATTGGTCTCTCCAATGTATCACTCCCCATTGGTCATGATGATTGGCCACATGGGAGAGGTTTGCAATTATGTTCTGATATCCTCTAGAGCTTTTTCTAAAAATGGCCCAAAGTTTATCTCTTAACGAACTAATCTTTCAATCTCTCGAGACTTGATGATGTCTAGGTAGGCTTGAGTCAGAGTGACCTTAAGTCTAGGCACTAGTCTAGGTGCTTCTCCTCATTGAGATTATTCTATAGGCACTTCTTCTTTTGGAATCTATCGAACAAATTCCACTTTGGGCTCTCAAAAAGAGGTCTTGTTGCATGGGTCATCTCTTATTATTCTTGGCCTTTTTCTAGCTAGTCCCTTCTAGCTCTAGGTCATTTCTCCCCTGGTTGTGAGGGTTCTCCTTCCTATAGGTGCTTTTGTTTGGGTGTCATCTGCAATTACAATAGGACCATGGTTTAGCAATCATTTTGTAACCTTAAAATAATTGGGATACCTTAACTCTTGAGGGTTGTTACACTTGGCTAAGTTGTGATTATGGCTAATTTAATTAACTTAATTTTTATTTCTATTTATGCCTTATCATTGATAAATCATCCCAAAGGTTGTTGGAAGGGTTAACTTGGAAAAAGTTGATGTTTATGTATGATTAAAGTTACTAACCCTTAGGGGAATTAGAAAAAAAAATTTAAAATTACATTGAAAACCTTAAGGTTTGTGGCCCCGATGATAAATATCTTACCTCCAGTAAGTGCAGGATTGAAAAATGGTGTGATTTGGATAAATGGTTTGAAAGTTATGGACTTTGGAATGTTTTGGGCTCTAAAAAATTGCAAAAATTCCCCATGTGTTATGAGCAAATAACAAAAAATTCCAAAGTATCTAAGAGTATATATAGCATTTTTGTATTACATTGATGAGGCCTTGATGACAAGGCCTTGTCAATGAGGTCAACTGCTTCGATGAGATCTTAACGATGTAACTATTGAGCACCATTGACTTTGGTCAAACTTTTAAAATATAAGGAATTTTTCAATGAAATTGGGGTCAAATGAAAGCTTAGAAGACCAAAAATAGTATGAAATCATGAGAAGAGGACATTGAAGTTCATAAATTTTGAAAAATGGAGAAAATTGATTTAATGGATGAATGTAATGAAAGATTAAGGAGTACTGAGCAATTTACATAATGGAAAATACAAAATATAAAATTGTAACAATGTCAAAGGTAAGGAACCTAAACTAATGAAGCCAAAAGCTATGCAAGTGGATCCTCCCCATAGTAGGCTCATGCCTTCTTGCCCTTGCATAACCTCAACTAAGGAGTCCATGGGCCCCATAGTCGATTTAATGATCATGACAAGTTAAGGACCAACCCAAAAGAATCCACTCAAGAATCCCAATACATCAAACTAAGACATAGAGCATAACATAGAACCTGGCAGTGAGGTAAGCTATGTTAGTATTGATGGATGATAAAGAAGGTGGAATGGAGTTCCAAATTAAGGTCATAGGAAGTCCATTGTGGAATTGTGGTTAAAATGACCTGAGAAGTTTCATCCTTAGTCCAAACCAAAACCATCCACTTTCGTTGACTTCACATCACCACTCTAAGATCAATCCATCCACTTGAGACACAAGAATGTCCCTGCAAGATAACCACTATTCCAAAAAAAGGAGAGGCAAGTAGGAAGTGAGAGAGAGAGGGCCTTAGTTAGAGGGGACCTTCAGCCATAGGTATATGTCTTTCAAGTCCCATAACTAGTGCTTATAGCCCTTTTATTTGTTCAAGAGATGTGCTTTGAATTCCCATTATTTTTGTTTCTAAAATGGGAACCACATCATGCAAGGACTTATTCATGTCAAATGGGTGTGCTTTGAATTCCCATCATTTTTGTGTTTTTTTGTTTTTTGAATGATGGGAACCACACCATGCAATGACGTTCTTTGTCTTTCTATCATTGGTGGTATGGAACGGTAAGAGGTATATAAAAAACACTCAAGCACTCAAGCAAGAAGAAGAGTACAAAGAGTATTGAGTCCCCTTGAATTCATAGCCTTTACAAACCTTTGGATCCTTCCTAATTCTTAAACTACCAAGGTCACTAATTAATTAAAAGTTTCTTTGATGAAAAAGGAACCTCAAATTCCCAGAACAAGGAAAATCATAGAGTTCTTTGGATGGGTGGATGATGTGGACTCACTGCAAATCCCATGGAAAATAAACCATGTCAAAGTCATCAAACATTAGAATTCAAAAATAGAAACCACACATCACCAATCATACATTAAGCACAAACCATCATTAGTAAATAGGAATAGCAGCATTGTTTCATGTGACAATAAAGTAGATTTATTAGCTAAAATGAGAAAATATCAAACTTAATGAAAGGAAAAATAAGAAATAAAATAAATTAAAATATATAAGAAAGTGTAAAATAATCAAGAAAATTTGAATGTACTAAAAATGGTATAAACTTAGAAAATTTTGAAAACAAAAAAATTGTAAAATCAAAAATGTAAAAAAAAAAAGGTAAAAAAATTGAGAGGCCATGGTAATGGTTAGCATGGATGGCTATCTCCCCACAACTAAGTTGGAAGGAGAACATCCAAAAAATAGAATGTGGGTATCCATCAAGTGAGGTGGTATTTACATTGGCCAATCTTAGTTCTAGGAAAGGTTTAATTTTTTGGATCTTGACCAACTACTTTTTATTTGGGCTTGTAGGTTTGTGAATTATCATGGCGTTGGAGGGAAAGGTTTGATCAATTATATAAGGTCCCTCCCACAATGTTTGAATTTTTCCTTTTGAGGTACATGTGTGGGGTTCTAGTAGAGGACCTTATCTCCTAGTTGAAACCTTGCTTTCCTAATTCTAAGATCATGGCATTGCTTGCTGAATGCCTTGTTCACCTCATTCAAACATAGGGCCACTAAGAAATTTTTATCTAGCATGTTTAGATTGATCAGTCTCTCCTTTTGTGCTAAAATTATGTCAAGGTTTAGTTCACATTCTGCTGAGAGTGTACAGAGCTTAAATTGAATTGAGAGTATTGGAAGTTTTCCATACACTAACTCATAGGGAGAATATCCAATAGGAAGTTTCCAAGTTGATCGTTAAGCCTAGAGAGCATCATTAAGTTTGGCACTCCAATCCCTCCTATATTTGCCAATGGTTTACATTAATATTTTTGTAATCTCCTGGTTAGTTACCTCTACTTGACTATTGGCTTGGGGATGGTAAGGTGATATTAATTTATGTTCCACCCCCAAGCATTACATTATTTTTCTAAATGTGGCACTTGTGAAATGAGTCCCATTATAAAACATTAGTGAATGCGACACCCCAAACCTATTAACGATATGTTGTTATATAAATCTAGTGGTACTGGATGATGTACAATTTGTAACAGCTACCACTTCAGCCCATTTTGTGCAATAGATGTGAGCTGATCAACTGAAGTAGATTGTGAGGGCTACAAAGGACTGCTAGGCCAAAATAAAGGTCATTTCCTTGATCGATTATTTGGCCCACTTAGTTGAAAAACTGGTTGTGAGAGTACAACCCTTGTAGCATTTCATTGTTATGGCTATGGAGGAATTTCACCTACATGGATGGAGTAGGAGGTAACTAAGTTGAAGGTGGAGATGTAGGTGTAGAGGAATGTGGAGGATGATAAGGATGCTGATATGGGTTTTTCCCTCGAGTAGATGGTGAATGTGTTCAGTGGTACTCTAGAGGATAATAGTGATGCTGGAATAATGCATGACTTACTAAACTTCTAGGGGAGATGGGTTTTTGAACATAGTACTTGTATGGATCTAGTTGTCTGTAAGGGTACTATTGCCTTGGCAGTGGCATTCCCAATGATTGTGGTTGGTACCACTATTGGTACTATTCATAAGGTTGTGGAGGAGTTCCACTTGGGTAGTAAGCTTATTGTTGATGGTGGAACTGTCTTGAGTACCGTATGCATCAGTAGTGGGAAGCCTAATGTTCACTATGATTTGCACAAGACCAAACATTGCACAAGTAGTGAGAACAGTTAGTTGGTTCATGGCAAATCCTAGATGAGAGCATTGGAATAGATGCTCATATGGCCTAGCAAAAGCATAAGAAACATAGAATGGTAAGGTAGAAAGGATGGCATGGAAATATGATTGATCCTTAATCAAAATCTCCAAGTGGGAGATTGTTGGCCATAGTTGTCATGATAAATTTAGGCCATGGTTATCATGAGAAAATTAGGCTATAGTTATTAAAATAGTGGGTGGTTATCATTAGTTATTTAAGGGCCCCTTCACCAATATAAAAGGGACCTTCCTTACTTCAATTTAGATCCATCACATATATCCCCTTTCCATCCCACTCTTACATTCTTCTCCTATTACATGAGAGAGAGGCTTCTTCTTATTCTCTCCTTGTGATGAAGAGAGAAGGTTGTTATCCTCATTTTTGATAATAAGATCCTTCTACATTTGCCTGTGGTTTTTTTTCCCACTTTGGGGTTTTTCCACATAAAAGATTTATATTCATTGCTCTTTATTTTCATCTCATTTCATATTTTTCTGCTAAATCTGCTAGCAGTGGTATCAGAGCCACGTTCATAGTCCATCGAAGTGTTGTAGATCATGCATAAAAATTTTACAAAATGGTTGGAAAATACAAAATAGAGAAGTTCAATTGAAGCAACTTCACATTGTGGAAAATGAAGATACAAGTAATTTTACGTAAAGATAATTGCTTGGCGGCTATTGGAGAAAGGCCACAGGAGGTCACAGATGACGACAAGTGGGATGAAATGGATGGTAATGCTATTTCCAATTTACACTTGGCACCAGCAAATGGGGTTCTTTCAACTATTGCAAAAAAATAATATGGCAAAGGAAATATGGTTTACTTTGATGAAGTTGTACAAGGCTAATTCACTCCACAACAAAATCTTCTTGAAGAGAAGACTTTACACTCTTTGTATGGTAGAAACCTCATCAGTAACTAACCATATCAACACCCTAAATACTTTATTTGCTCAACTTACATCATTGGGTTATAAAGTAGATGCAGGTGAATGTGTAGAAATTCTATTTCAAAGTCTACTTGATTCATATGATCAACTCATCATTAACTTGACCAACAATGTCCTTATGGATGATCTTGTCTTCGACGAGGTTGCAACTATGGTTCTTGAAGAAGAAAGTTGGTGCAAGAACAAGAAAGATAGGTTGGAAAACAAGGTGGAGGCCTTAACAATGATGAGAGGGAGATCCATGAAACATGATCCTAACTGGAACCAAATTCATTATAGATCCAAGTCAAGAAGGCAAAAGAAAAACATTACTTGCTACAACTATGACAAGAGAGGACATTTGAAAAAGGAGTGTTGGAACATGAAGAGTAATGAAAAGAATCCTCAAGGGAATGTGGCAAGTAACTCATATGATGGTGATGTTCTATATAGTAAGGAAACTATTTCTTAAGGCAAATAGAAGCTCAATGCTGTTTGGATCTTGGATTCAAGAGCAACATGGCACATAACCTCACGAAAAGAATGGTTTTATCACTACAAACCAATCTTAGAAGGATCTGTGTACATGGAAAATGATCATGCTTTGAAAATCATTGGTAGTTGTACTGTCAAGATAAAGATGTATGATGGCACTATTTGCACCATATAAGAGGTACAATATGTGGAGGTCCTAAAGAAAAATCTACTATCTTTAGGACAACTAGATGATATTGGGTGCAAAACTCATATAGAGAATGGGATTTTGAATATTACCAAAGGTGTGCTTGTGGTAATGAAGGCAGAAAAGGTTGTTGCAAATTTGTACATGCTTCTAGGGAACACACATCAAGTGGGAGAGTCTTCTATTGCATCAACTAGTTCATAAGAAGAATCGATGATGTTGTGGCATGAAAAGCTTGGTCATATTTCAGAATAAGGTTTGAAGATTCTCTCTAAATAGAGGCTACTTCCTAGGCTTAATTTGGTATGTTTACAATTTTGTGAGCATTTTGTTGCTAGTAAGCAACATAGATTAAAGTTCAACACATCAATAGCTAAGAGTAGAGGCATCTTGGACTTGATGCACTCTAATGTTTGGCAAGCACCAGTCACTTCCCTAGGAGGAGCAAGATACTTTGTATCATTCATTGATGATTACTCTAGGAGAGGTTGGGTGTATCCAATCAAAAGGAAGGCGGATGCATTTTCATTCTTCAAATTTTTTAAAGCACAGGTAGAACTTGAGTTCAAATAAAAGATCAAGTGTCGAAGGATGGATAATAGAGGAGAATATACAAGTGATGAATTTGATGCATTTTGTCAACAAGACGGCATCAAGAGGTAGTTCATAGTGGCACACACTCCTCAACAAAATGGAGTGGCAGAATGGATGAATAGAACCTTGTTGGAAAAAATAAGATTAATGTTGAAGGCTACAAATCTAACCAAGTCATTTTGGGTAGAAGTAGTCAATACTACCTTCTATTTAATCAATCAGTCTTCATTAACTATGATTTATCTAAAATCACCAATGGAAATGTGGACTAGTATGCTAGTTGTTTATTCTCATCTCCATACATTTGGAAGTTTTGTTTATGTGATGTACAATGACCAAGAAAGATCAAAGTTAGACCGAAAGTCCAGGAAATGTATCTTCTTAGGGTATCCTGATGGAGTTAAGGGGTATCACCTATTGGATCCCACTACCCATAAGGTTTTCATCAGTAGAGATGTGATATTTGTAGAACTTAGTTTGCAGGTTAAACAAATCTTTGTATGGTTTTAAACAGGTGCCAAGGTGTTAGTACAAGATATTTGACTCATATATCATGAGCCCTGGGTACAATAGACTCAGTGTTGATCCTTGTCCATATTTCAAGAGGTTTGATGAACATTTCATCATTTTGCCATTGTGTGTTGATGACATGTTGGTTGTAGGCCTCAACAAAGAGAAAATCCAAGAATTAAAGGCACAGCTGGCTAGGGAATTTGATATGAATGACTTGGGACCAGCAAACAAGATTCTAGGGATGCAAATTCACTAAGATAGAAATAAAAAGAGTTCTCTTTCTCAGAAAAACTACTTGGGTAAGATCTTGTGATACTTCAACATGCAAGACTGTAAGACAATTTCTACCCCACTTCCTATTAATTTCAAATTATCCTCCAAGATGTGTCCTAGCAATGAAGTAGAGAGGAATGAGATGTCTCAAGTACCGTATGCATCAGTAGTGGGAAGCCTAATGTTCACTATGATTTGCAAAAGACTAGACATTGCACAGGTAGTGGGAGCAATTAGTTGGTACATGGTAAATCCTAGATTAGAGTATTGGAATAGATGCTCATCTAGCCTAGCAAAAGCATAAGCAACATAGAATGGCAAGGTAGAAATGATGGTGTGGAGATATGATTGATCCTCTATCAAAATCTCCAAGTGGAAGATTGTTGGCCATAGTTATCATGATAAATTTAGGCCATGGTTATCATGAGAAAATTAGGCTATGGTTATTAAAGTAGTGGGTGGTTATCATTAGTTATTTAAGGGACCCTTCACCAATATTAAAGGAACCTCCCTCACTTCAATTCAAATCCATTGCACATATCCCCTTTCCATCCCGCTCTTACATTCTTCTCCTATTGCATGAAAGAGAGGCTTCTTCTTATTCTCTCTCTGTGATTAAGAGAGAATGTTGTTATTTCCATTTTTGATAATAAGATCCTTCTACATTTGCCTATGGTTTTTTTCCCACTTTGGGGTTTTTCCACATAAAAGATTCATGTCCATTGCTCTTTATTTTCATTTCATTTCATATTTTGCTGTTAGATCTGCTAACAAAAAACATAGTCACTACGGTCTTCATTGTTGTATCTATTTTATCTTTTGATGGTGGATTGCTCAGGTGAGAAATGGTGTTGCAAAGCCAATTTATTTTATAGCAGGGATGATGGCAATGAAATTTTATTGTAGATTTGATGATGTGAGTCCTGTTACTCTAAAAAAATCATATGACCTGTTCAATGGCAGTTATTTCTTCTTCTTGTGCATTTGTATCCCTAATTCGATCCCTCTCACTGACTCACCTAATCCGAACCATTTTTGTTGTTGCTCCACTGATGTCCTTGACTTTGGCCTCCTCATAGAGATTAGCATTGCATTAGCACAAGACTACTCAAGTGGATTGGCTAAAAGCATGGTGGCCACGCTAAATTTCAAATGTGAGGACAACCTCAGGTAGGCCATCTACCTTTTGTGACAAAACATTAACTATGTCTTAGACAGAAATTAGTTTTGCATCAAATATTCAGCCCAAACTATTTACTAACATTTAGGGAAAATTTATTTTATGCAGCCTGGGTAGAGAGAGAGAAAAGCGAAGCAATTTCATCTCATCTCTTGCCACGTAATCAACACCATTTTTAACAACAAGGCTTAGCTCCATCGTGTGGTAGCAATAAGGCATTTGAGATTTAATTCAATTAATGTAAATGCTAAATTTATATTAACAATGGAAAGAACATGTCACAAGTTCGATTCTACTATGTAGCATTGAGTTATAAACTTCTATAAATCCTGGGGTGTAACTATGTTTCAATTATTTGGGGTTCCAACACCCCCAACAATGGAAGGCACAATAAGGAGAGGATAGTTCTAATGTTATCAAAAACATATAATTCTCATTTATGTATAAGCCATTTAAATTGATAATTAATAAATTTAATCTAAAATTTTATTACATCTATTGTACAACAGAAATGTAGATGCTATGAATTTTAAGAACTTTTTCAAGAAAATTACCAAAAAAAAATTAGATCCAATAAGATTTTGAGCAAACCAACCAAATTAGTAAGTGTAACATCTCACATCCTCCTAATGTGTTGGAATGTTAGAAATTCTAAGAAAACGTTAAATTTATCTTCAATTCTATTTTGACTACAAATTTAATGTATTCATTCTTTGCAAGGAATTTTGAGCTATCTCCCTATTTCAACTCATAAATGATGACATTTCATTTGGGCTTTCCTAATTGTATACCACTACTCATAAGTAATAGCTATTAAATGCTTTATCCATCGAAACAAGGCCTTTTCTCATTTCACTCAAGTAGAAATGTTTCTTTCCTTCTAGTTTTCTTCATTGTTTTAGAAGTAATTTTTGCTTCATTGCTTTTTGCAAACCTACTTTGGATCAAAATAATAAACACACACTTGAAGGTTTCATTTACCAACCAATAAAACTTCCTCACAAAATTAACCTTTATCTTAGGTTCCCAACTTCACCTTTATAGAATATTTATCTAGTGGACATTCAAAGATATTGTCATTATAGATTATAAACTAACAAATAGCACCAATTTTTAAGGATACCATCTCTACATCAAAATAATTTCAAATATGAAGGAGGGGTTCCAAAATGAAATTTAGAATCCAAATCCAAGTCTCACAAAAATCAAAAAAAAATTGGGAAAAATTAGAAAAAATCTATTTATAAATTGACAAAAATCAGAAACAAGAAATGTACTAACATTGATAATGTCAAATGCATCAAGGAAGTAAATGAAATATTTTTGTTAAAAGATAATGAAATTTTGGATAGGTGAAAAAGTTATTTTTAGAAATTATTAGATGAAGAATTCCCAAGAGGAGACATACAAGGAGAGGAACCAAATTTTAGTTTGGTTAATGAACTTTCCTTCTCTAAGGTAAAGGTAGCCTTATAAACAAAGAAAAATGGAAAAACTGTTGGACAAGATAACATTCCTATAGAACCTTGGAAAGCGTTGGTAGATACAAGAGTTTCTTGGTTGATGTAGTTATTTAAAAGAATTTTGAAGCATGGAGAAATGCTCAACAATTGAAGAAAACACTTTGTTGTTTCCATTTACAAAAATAAAGGAGATGTATAAATTTGTGCAAACTATACAAGAATCAAGGTAATGAGCTGTACTATGAAGCATTGGGAGAGAGTTATTTTAGCATCCCTATTAATTATCTATAAAACACTAGGAATAACTAATAGAATTGCTATAATACCCTAAGCATCTAGATTTAACCTTGATTTACTAATTAAAAGGAAACTAGTAAAATACAAAAGTTTCATTGATCAGAAGCAAAAATATAGTAGAGCAATACAATGCACCAAAATTTCAAATTACTTGCATACATAATTAAATAAATTTTATTTAAAGAAATTATAAATTTGTGTATCCAAACTAATTTAGAGATAAAAAAATTTGACTAGTTACATCATAAAATGGCATGCAAAATAGCAATTCCAACGACACTTGTTTCACCTCAATCAGACATCTAGAAATAAACATCTTCATGTTTGAAATTTACCAAATTAAATAATAAAATTAGAAAAATTAAATGAAATATTAATATATAATAAATAATATTAATTCTTCGAAACATATAGCACATACCCAATGAACAATGGTATCTATTTTTTAAATAAAGAACATTGAGGAGAAAAAATTCCCATATGCTGAAGACAAGTGTTGCTAGGAAGACCTTAATAAATAAGATACTATGGAAAAATACAAATTTTTGGAAAGGTGGAAGCTCTTCAAATTGCATTTTCCACATCTTCTTGAAGTTGCATAGTTGGTTAATTGGTTATTCCTATTTCATGTATTAAAAGAAAAATATTTATTTTAGCTCCAAAATGGGGGGGGGGAGAGGGGTGTGGGTAGAGTGTGAATTTGATATGCAGTATTACCCATCAACCATTTATTACAAAATGTGCTATGACTATTTTTACTCTCCAAATTAATAACCACTTAATATTTCTTATAAAACTAAACTAAGAAGGGGTAGTGCAACAACTAGAATAAGATGATGGTGGGAGTAGGAGGGGTAGGGTAAGAAATGGTGTGAACAATAGTGAGGTGCATTGATTCAACTCCTAAAAATATGCAACATCTTTTTACATGATTCTATTAACATTGCTATTAGAACTAAGATTTTGGAAAGATTATTCATTCTTCATGTTGTAGCTCATTCTATAGCACCCAAGCATCATGGTAGTATTATTCTCTATATTTTCCATCCAAAAAGGCTTCTAGGTAAATAGGATCTCCATTTATGGTGCTGTTGGAACTAGAAAAAATTGTAATATAGGTACACCCTAAGATATATAGTTCAATTAAAACTTTATAACTCAACATTACCTAGTAGAATTAAATCCATGACTTGAAGCTTTCAAATCAAGAGTATTACCACTAGGCAAACACCCCATTATTTATAGTTGTAATTTATGAATGTACTACAAAGACTAGTAAGTAGTAACTACTATAGGTGGTGTGTTGCCATATATTCAACCATTTTTGAAAACGTGAGACTTTAATTTTGACCTTATTTTCTATGAAAAATGTCCCAAAAAAATGTGTAAGCATGTGTCAAATTCACACACTAGGTGTGGGGATAAGATAATGAGCAAACTATTTGAATCGCCTATCATTAGCGATTTAAACTCATAAATAACACCATAACAAGGCAAAAACATGCATTGTAATCTTTGCAACAACATGTCAGAAAACAAGAATACATTTTAACCTTCCAATCATAACATTTTCTTGCAATGTCCAACATTAGAATACATTAAACATAGATGGGCTATTACAGTTGCAAAATTAGTTGATTTATTTTAAATGTGACCAAGAGGATCATCACCTAGAGGCTCAATACTTATCCTACCAAGGCAAGGTCCTAGGAGAATGGTGGTTGAGTAAAAGCCTAACTTACTTCGAGTGGCTATACCTAGGCTTGAATCCAAGTCTTAAAACTTAAGAAATAAGCACCTTAGTGTCACTTGGTAATTTTCTTAATAATGTTTTCAAAACTCATAGCATGTATATTTCTACTATTCAATAGATCAAATTGGGGCTACTTCGATAGAGCCTCATGATTGATTGGATAATAGAAATATACATGCTATGAGTTTTGAAAATAGCATTAAGAAAATTATGAAGTGTTCTTGGTAATATTTAGAACAAATCAACCAAATTTTTTATTGTAATATCTCATCTATGTCTAATGGAATATTATATTAGTAATATAGTCACTCACTTGGAATTAAACCTAGGCTAATAATGAGGTATTAGTCTAGTGGCAAGACACTTGATTTAGAAGTTCTGATTGGACAATATATCTTGGGGTATACTATGTTTTACTTGTTTTGGCTTACAACACCAATCATAAGGTACACATGCCTCACAAACTTAGCAAATATAAATAAGTAGACATACATTTCAACCATGGCACAAGAATAGGAAATTTGTTTAACTAAATTTTATTAACAAAGTTTGGTTGATTCCATATGCATTTTAACCTTATTGTGACATTATACATTTTCGTGTGCACTTTATGTAAAATTGAAACATTTGCATTTGAACCTTACTTAACAACGGAGTTGGGTTAGTTACTTGCATATTTGTGGAGGATGGTCATCAATCCCTTTATGAATGTCATGGGTTTACGGCTTGCCATTACGTAAAGTGGGGTGGCAGTGAACAAACCTTGGGTACCTGGTAAAGGACATCTAAGTTGTTATGTTGCTCTGTGACTAGGTTTCAATTGTTTCTTTAAGGAAAAAAAAAAAAAACAAATAGCATATGCATTTAGCCTTGGAAATGCCTAATTTCCCTTGCTCGCAAATTGTTTTCCTGAAACAAATCAACAAATGTTCGAACCTGTTACGGAGAAATGCGCTCCGCATGCCGGTTAAAACAACGCGGATAGCAAAGCACACACGATATTCGTGGCCATGGAAAAGTGAACGCAGCTATTTTACTTGGGGATGAGCAAATTCACGGCTATTTCGCTTCATCCGACTTCCATAAACAACATTCTACACCCAGGTAACTGAATTTCTGTACAACAGCTTTATGAGTTTATGTTTCCTCTGCCATTAACGTTAATCCTACCTTTATTTGCCTGCAATAAGCATGATGCTTTGAGTGAATTGCCCGTTTAAATCAATTCAATTACAACCAGACATGTCGCTTTAAAACCGTAGGATGGAGTATTTCTGGAACTTTTCGAAGGACGTGGTTTGCGTTGTGCCAGTCTCTGGCTTGTTTTTACACATCAACGGCCCACTTTCTCATCAAGGCTACGCACAACTCACCCCTCTAACTTTGCAGGTTCCATTATTTCACATTCTCGTTGCATGATCGTAAAGAAATAGAACGACTAAGTGAAAGTTAACAGAAGAAACCACGACCCAACATATATGGAAATTCAGCTACCTACCATATGCGAATCCGCTTATGCTTTGCAAGCAGGGCAGCCATGCACTGCTATAAAACGCTGCTACAGAGACAGCAGATTAAGCACACACAAACACAACATTGATTGATCCTATGCATCAAAACAATTGGATTCGTGGAAGCGAGGATTCGTGATTCTCAACGTGTTTGGGTAGTGTGCCTCAAGAAAAAGTGGGGACGGGTGAAGCAAGAAAATTTGCAAAGGAAGAGAGGGCATTGAATCCATTTCCTTACTCAGGAGCCATAATCCGCCTAACATATCATTTCTGCAACAACCAAAATGACAACAATAAATGAAACCGTTTTGTTACTCAATCCAATATTTACAAAAATGAAATTAAGCATCAAGCCTCAACCAAATTTATAACAAATCACTTCTGCTAATACTTTTGTTCAATGACTACCTGTGAGTAGCAAAGCTGTAGGGCCACTTGACTGCATTATAAGAAGACACAACTTAACTAAACTAGGCACAGTAACGCACCTCACCTACAATGTTAAAAAACCTTTCAGACACTTGGAAAATCGTCACTAGTCATGAGGGAAAGTAGAAACAGATTTTCAAAAAAGTTGAACAAGCATCCATCCGTCATCATGTTCATGACTCATGACCCATGCCGATGACCCTGTTTTGTTTTTTTTTTCCAGCAGAGATGAGAAAAAGACCAAAAACCAGCAATGAACAATAAACACGCGTGAATGTGTGAGTCATGGCGGAACCTTTGACGCTCCCGAAGGCAGGCGAATGCATACAAATGCAATGTTTTCCTCGCACGCCCCGTCCAAAACTTGATTTCCGTATGACCCATACTTGCCCCATACTTGTCCCCCTTCGGCCTTCGCTTACCATAGTAGCCCTTTTGTGATTTCTGTGTGTTTGTTTATTCATTGGTACTCCTTTGTTTTCTGTGGTCCATCTCATGCCCATGCCATGAATCTTGATTGCTTGCTTGACACATATGAATCTTGATTGCTTGCTTGACACATGAATCTTGATTGCTTGCTTGACACTTAACAATGAAATGAAATTTTTGGTATGATTCAGAACAGGAGAAGATACTTAAGATGCAGACATCGCAAGAACCAAAAAGGCAAGAACAATACAAGGCAAGACATTGCCTGCTTGCACGCCCCGTCCAAAACTTGATTTCCCTATGACCCATACTTGTTCCTTCGGCCTTTCGCTTACCATAGTAGCCCTTTTGTGATTTCTGTGTGTTTGTTTATTCATTCCTACTCCTTTGTTTTCTGTGGTCCATCGCATGCCCATGCCATGAATCTTGATTGCTTGCTTGACACATGAATCTTGATTGCTTGCTTGACACTTAACAATGAAATGAAATTTTTGGTATGATTCAGAACAGGAGAAGATTCGTAAGATGCAGACATCGCAAGAACCAAAAAGGCAAGAACAATACCAGGCAAGGCAAGGCAACCATTTCAATNATAAGTTAACAGAAGAAACCACGACCCAACATATATGGAAATTCAGCTACCTACCATATGCGAATCCGCTTATGCTTTGCAAGCACGGCAGCCATGCACTGCTATAAAACGCCGCTACAGAGACAGCAAATTAAGCACACACAACCACAACATTGATTGATCTGATAAAGATGAGTTCGATCAAGGCGGTTGCGGTGATGTTGTTGCTGTTGTTGGTTCTGGCAGGAGTATATGCAGCGGATGAAGATGTGTTGCAGGATTACTGCGTGGCAGACAACGCCAATGCCAAGGGAATATTCACAAACGGTGTACCATGCCTGGACTCCGATGCAGCTACGGCTGCCGATTTCAAAACGTCGTCACTGGCAACGCCGGGAACGCCGAGCAGCACATTCGGTAGTGTCATCACACGCACGACCAGCAAGAATTTGGCGGGATCCAACACGCAGGGCCTCACAATGTCCCGCATCGATTTCGCAGTGGGCGGAGTCATGCCGCTGCATTACCATCCGCGGGCGTCAGAGTTGGTGTTTTTGATGCAGGGCGGACCACTTTTGGTGGGATTCGTGGACACCAACAACAATAGCAAGCTGTTTCAGGAGAAGCTTTACGTGGGAGATATTTTTGTGTTTCCGCGCGGACTCACGCACTTTCTGCTCAACATTGGTAACACCACTGCGTCGTCCCTGTCAGCCTTTAACTCGCAGAATCCGGGCACTTCAATTTTGCCGCTGGTTCTATTCAATTCAAGTGCCCTCATTGTGGATGAGGTGTTGGCGAAGTCTTTAAAGCTGAACCCGAGGAGATCGCCAACATCCGCCAACAGCTTGGCCGTGGGGGCTGATTATGATTATGATTACTATTTCCTAGATTCATGAACTCCTTGTGTCTATCAGTAATGGCATGGAACAAGAGGACGACGTAGAGTTGTCCACCATCTTTAACTATTCGCTGCCTCCCTCCGCCATCCTGTTGTTGTGTGTCGGTTTCTGTTTTCTACTTTCCGTATGCCTGTTGTTCTTACAGCAAGGATGCAAAGCAACCACGACGCTCTCATTATGTGTGAAGCTTTTCTGGTTCCCTCACCGTATTTCAACGAAAAGCTCGATTATTGTTGGCTTTTTGTTTTCTTTTTGTTTTTGTTTTTTTTTTGCTTTTCTCAAACCCCACGCTCACATGCTGATTCAATTCTGTGCGTCTTCCTTCCATGTTTATTACCCTATGTTCACAAACAACAGTTTGTTGAAGCACAAAGCCAAAGAGAGTCCTAGTTTTTATCAAATTCATAGCTACTCTGCACATTTTAGCATTGCTTACATTGATCAAATTCAAAGCTGCTTTGATCAAATTCAAAGCTGTTTTGTGTTGATGCATAAATTTTGGATACACTAACACCTATAAAAAAAACTTGTTTAGTGATACTATCACCTAAGGTGCCTCTAATATGGATACGGAATAGTCTCAACCAGAGAAGGCTATGTGATCTAAAAAAAAGTAAATTAAATTGAAAGATTGGGAAAATCGAATAACAATCTTAAATTTCAAGACTTAAACAGTAAAATGACTACTAAATTTAAAATTCTCCCTGGTGGTCTCCTGTTGTTGTTGCTCATTGATGCTAGTTGTTGCCACTGTTTAGTTGCCTAGTAGCAGCATTGTGTATGTGCATGAAGAGGATGAGGATGATGAGGAGCACCCCAAACAATGATACAGGCATAGCCGAAATAAGAACATGATGTTGACCACTAGCAGGATCAGCCCCTATGCACCATCCGCTACTAAGAGGGAGACTTTCAACCACTAACGTTGTCATCTGCTTGTTGGCTGCCATTGATTGCCTACCAGTATTGCTGCTACTGACCGTCTGCCTATACACCGCCTGCAACGTTGCCACTGTAGAGAGAAAGAGGGTCCCACTCTAATTGTCCATTGACCACCTGCTACATGTACGCTGTCTGTGTGTGCCGTTGTAGAGAGAGAGAGGGGGAGGGCGATAGATGATGGCTACTATTCCTACTACCACGGTTGTCCGCTGATTGCCACCTACGAAGCCGTTCACGTGCTACCGTTGCACCTGTTGTAGCATTGCTGTTGCATCTGCAACGTCACTGTGTGCTCTATCTCTATTAGTTGCTATCAGACACTACGTGCTGACACTACGTGCTGACTTGTAGATGCTAATTGCTCGCAATGTGCCATTGTTGTTGTTGATGCTGCTACGCTGACTCACAGACGCTGCCATGAATATTTCTGTTGCTTCTACTGCTATCTGCTCACTGAGATGCAACCACATTGCTAACATTGCCGCTTGCTGATGCTGCTGTGTTGCCATGCTGATGTGCTGCCACGTGTTGCTCAACATCACAGACGTTGCCACTATTGCATGCTACTGACATGCACCTAACTATTGTCCACTACCAACCATCTATCATCCATTGTTGCACGTCACATGCATGCATGTTCACCTGTCGTCTACCACTGCACATTGTCTATGTCGCCTGCCACCATTCGTGTGCTTGCCACTACTCGCTTAGAGAGGTTGCCTATTCCCACTATCGGTGTTGACGTCATGATCTATCCCGGAGAGGAAGGAGGCCAATGATGATCCACCTACCATCTCTCAGTGCCCACCAAAGTCCTGACTCGTGCTAAGAGTCTCGACTAGTGCTGAGAGTTGCAGGTAGTGCTAAGAGTCCCCTAGATGATCTCCTTCCATTGTTGTCGATGATAAGGCAAGGTATCTTTAGAGATTTCTTCACCTTCTCTAGAAGTTTGATAGGGTTGGGTGGAATCTGTATGAGGAAAAGGGTTTATTTTTTGTAATTTCACTCACATGGTCATTTATAACATGTTCACCACGCTCAACCTCAATAATTCCAATATAAAGGTTAGTGTTTTGATTTTGCTAATCAAAGGTTGTAACTACTTGTTTATAGAAAGGCTCTCTTGGTATGACAATATATTTAGACTTTCCTTTAATAGGGATTAATAGTTCTGAGAAATCTAACCTAAAGAAGCCCCCCAAACTTGGCTCCAAAAGTCTTAGATAAGACCACACTATAAGTGGGTGACATGTCAACTACTAAGATATTTGTATAACATGTAAATGTAGGGTATTGTTTAAGTTGTACTTTCACTTGTTTTAATGACCCTACTACATGTATGTTAGATCCAACGAGTTGTATCACACTTCTTACTTATGGTAGCATCTGTGCTCCTATGGTTTTACATACGTCAAGTGGCATGACACTAATGGTTGCTCCATAATCTATCAAACAATTATGAACATTCTTACCTAAAATAATTAGAGTTATTAGAAAAGGAGGTTGCTCTTTTTTGCTCATCATGGAATTGCTTGTGTTTTATATTGATAACACCTTAGAAATTTTTGCAAAATGAACTTGCTTTTTGGTTGTGAGAGATTTTTCTTTAGTGGTTTCAAGTCTATGAACTATCTTTTGGATCAGATCTTTCATTTTGTTAAAATGTTAAAGGTCATATATTGAAATGTTGGCTTTAATTTTTTTCAAATCCTCAACTAGATCATAAATCTTATCTTCATCTTTGCCTTCTTGTTGAGGTGAAGTTCTTCTAAGTATAGAAGGGGTTTGGTCATTGTGGGGCATTTGTTTGGGATGGTTGAGTTTGATTACTTGTGTTATTTTGACTAGGAGCTCTTCTACTTGGAGGAGTATAAGGATCATTCCTAGTTTGTTGTTGTGTGTTGTTCATAATATCACTAAGTCTACGGTAGTGAGTTTTATGTCAATGAGGGAACTTCTTCATTCTCCATTACATGAGATATGTTTAGGACCATAATTGGGGTCTTCCCATTTTGTTGACTTTTGGGATTATCATCATATAGTGCTAAAAATTAAGGACAAGTTTTTTCTGAATGTTTCCTAGTGTTATGGAGACAACAATAATCATCATTGATTGATGTACTTAGCTTTTTAGATTGTATGGGAGCCTTGTTATTATTTCACTTCAGTTCAACTACTTCATTGGAAAGCTTTTGAAGTGAAGTTAATATCTAGGTCATCTAATTTTGAGTTTGAGTTGTAGGTTTGATAGGATTGGATATCCCATTTGGATTTACAATTTATTAGATTAAGGCTTTTGATTAGTCATCATTCAAACCAGTGTTGGATCGTAGAAATGAAGAAGATGTGGGGCCTTGAAAATAGTTATCTATAGGTTGAGTCATTTGAAGGAGAGTGGGAGTTTGAAACATAGTATTAGTCATTGGAGAAGTTGCTAAAGGTAGAGAACTAGATTACATGGGGTTACTAACGCTCAACATCCCAAATTGGATTTGAATGTTATTCATGAAGGTAATTTATTTTAACTTGATGGATTTAGCCATCACTTCTTGTATGTCTATTATGTTGGGATCAGACTTGATGCATAGGCAAAGAATGGATTGATGGTATAGAGGTAGAAGCTGAGGATGCCATGAGGTTGAGGACACATTTCATTTGGCACATAGGCAAGTTGATGAAACAATCTTAAGTTGTAGTCATAGACATTTTCCCCAGGTATTTTTCTTAAGCTTGTGAAATTGCGTGATACTATGGTCAAGCTAGTAAACTTATCAAAGTAAAGCATGAACTTAGTTTTGAATTCTTGCCATGAGTGAATGGAAGCATTAGGGAGCATCAAAAACCATTGAGTGGCTTTGCTCCTAAAAGTTCTCACAAATATTCTACATGCTATGTTGTTTTATACAATGTTATGGATCCCTAATAAGGTTTCAAAACATTTTATATGTTGGTAGGCATTACTAGTAGGGGTTGTAGGATTGAAGAACAAATTTATGTTTTGGAGTGATTTTGGGATATCGTGATAGTTGGTGAAGTTAAAGGGGTTGCTCACCATGGAAACCAAGGGTTAATTGGCTATCATCCTAGTTCGAGTTCTTTTATGGATAGAGCTTAGGAAATGTGTGGCTTGTTGCTTTCTTAACATGAAATGATGGGTAGCTGGTCGACTAGGGGCAAGAGTAGAATCCCTTTGCTGGAAAATTCGCTGGTCCACCATCCCATTGTTGTGTCTCAGTTTCTAGTGTTTGTTAAATCATTGAATTGGTGTTACCTATTTTCCGTATGCCTATTGTTCTTATCAATAAGGATGCAAAGCAACCACAATGCTCTCATTATGTATGATGCTTTTCTAGGTCCCTCATCATATTTCAATGAAAGGATCGATGTTGCTGTTAGTTTTTCTTTTCTTTTCTCAAGCACAACACTCATGTGCTATCTCAATTCTATGCATCTCTTTTCCATGTTTATTTCTTGTGTTGAATACAAAGCCTATGTTCAGAAACAATAGTTTGTTGAAGCACAAAGCCACAGAGAGTATTAGTTTTTATCAAATTCAGAGCTAACATTGCTTATGTTGATCAAATTCAAAGATACCTTGTGTTGATGTGTAAATTTTGGATGCGTAGATGCACCAACACTTGGAAAAAAATTCATTTAGGAAGACTATTGCCTAGGGCACCTTCCATATGGATACGAAACCTAAGAATAATCTTAGCTAGAGAGGGCTATGTAACATTCCAAAAATAAATAAATTTAATGCATGAACAGTTTGTTAAAGCATAGAGCCACAAAGAGTCCTAGTTTTCATCAAATTTAGAGCTACGCTACACATTCTAATGTTGCTTATGTTGATCAAATTCAAAGCTACCTTGCTTACGCTACACAAACTCACATTCTTTATGCATAGAGCACAAACATGATCATTCACATCATTAATACAACCTTGCAATGTGTTAAAAAGAACTTAATTTCTATCAAGTCTATGACTATGTTATTTGTTTCTAGGAGCTTTTCTATAATCATTATCATCATCATGATGCCTTTCCACTTGCTAACTTATTCAACTACCATCTTCTTTCATTTTTTTACTTGGATAAGTAATTTAGATTTTATAACTTGATTGTATGTGTTTTTTTAATCATTCAATTTTATTAAAAGAAAAATAAGCATTAATATGTATATAGGATATTTTCTTAATTCTAGCAAACCCTATATGTTTTGATCCACTTTTTTATCAATTCCTCTCAAATTTAATAAACCATTCTCTTCTAATGGTAGCATTTTTTAGTTTCTCAAGATATGACCAAATCATTTGAGAGAACTTATCTATGGATGCAACTATTAAACTTATTCTAATAAAAGAATAGCTGATATGATCTTTCGTTTGTCATAGCTAACATCTACCTTAGCGTCCACCTCTTTGCCACATGCACACGCTAAGCTTGATGCTTTTTAATAAGCCAACAATAACACTAAGATGGGGATCTAATGTTTCTCCAAAGGATTTTAATCTAACCTTATCTTTTAATAAAATGATCATGTAGAACTTATAAGTGAGGTAACTATGAGTAAGCACATCAAGCATAGAATATTTAATTGTCATCTTCAAGATCTTTCCTTTTCTAATCAATTTTATCAATTTGAACTAGAGATAAGTAGATGCCATCTAAGGAATGACTTTTCTTTAGAAATTTAATAATGGTAATGTTCATTTTGGCACCTATGTTTTGAGATTGTTGACCATTGATGAAGTTTGGATTCTAGAAGGGGTTAAAAAAATAGTAAATTCCACACTATTATTTTTATAAAAGCCAAAGGAATAGTTAAGAAAGGCACAATAATGTTAATTGTTAGAGTTATTAAAGTTGCAAATGTAACTAAGGTAGAACTTCCTAAAGAACTTAAGGAGTTTAAATCATTTGTCTTCCAAGAAATGAAAAAACCACCTTCCAAAAAAATGATGGAACATGTAATTAACATCTAACTAGAAACTAAACTAGCATTACATCAATTACATCAACTAATATAAGAGGGTAAGACAAGTTTTATATTCCTTAGGGTACTCTTTATTAAGAAAAAGGATAGGATTCTAAGGTTTTGAATAGACTATGCAATCATAGCTGACATTACCATGAATGTAATACTTGTCACATTAATTTTCATCATAATCTTAGCCATATTTCAACAAAATAAGTTTTGAGTTCTTTTTTGCTATTCACCTCTATGTGGAGATAGATCTTTGTTTATTTTAAATTTCTTTATATAATCTTCAGTCATTTCCTTCTATGTTCTTTTTGATCTTTCTTTTGGTCGCTTTCTTAGAATAGTAATGCAATAATCTCTTTTCATAGGCTTGATCTTTACACATGTCTAAATCATGAAAGATGTCATTTCTATAATTCATAGAGATACTCTAAGTCTTTCTCTAATATCTAGAATGTGCAATTTATCTCTTTTGAAAATAGTCAACATCAATATCCACTAAGCATTTGGTACATATGTGTACTCATTTAATCTTATGATTGTTTCAAAAGGTTGTGAAATGACTACAAAGGAGGAATGGTACATACATCTACCATGATAGATTCTTAGGATTACTTTATGTGATCTTCTGCAAATCCAACTTAAAGCCTTCAACGATTTCTTGGTTGTTTTTATAGTATAAGCATTGCCACTATTGAAACTTGTCAATTTACACCTTGATTAAGTAGGATACTAAAGCAATAGCAAACAGTAAATATAGAAATTCAATTACGAAACTAGAAGAATGCATCAAGAACAGAAGAAATTATTCTAGGGAAAGCATACAAAAACCCCAACAATAGCTTCAACTCCTAGCAAGCCTTTGAAATCCAAGTCTTCTTACTTTGAGACTTAGAACAAGCTTAGATCAAACTTACACAAGAGGGAGAGACTCAACTTGATTTGTGCCTCACACACTCTTTAATTTGATGAAGTTGTGATGATGCTAAGACCACCCAAGCATCCACTTATATAGTTATCATAATCTCATGCTTTGGGTAAAAGCCAAATTATTGAATTATAATGTATAATTAATAATGAATGATGATTAATTTGGTGTGAACAGTTACATGTTTTTTTGACATATTCCATACTTTTGTTTTTGTTATTTTCAGGTAACATGCCAAGAAAAATTTGCAAACATGACAGTCGTTCCAAAATGAAAGGGTATTAAACATAAAATTAACAACACACTTCACAAATCAACGTCAAGACAGTGTTCATAGTTATTTTTTATGCTGTTTATTGCTTGCTCGCTCTTTGAATATGGAATGGTGCTGCGAAGTGCTTTATAACAGCGATATGATGGCGAGGCTCATTGCCTTGGTGTCGTGGATTTAGTTAGTCAAGTCGTGTTGTCCTCGTGACAACAGAGGTCTTGCTTGCTCTTTTGTTTTATGTTTGCATTGCCTTATACGGCCTACACAAAATGGAATTGTTCCAGTGCTACCGACTCATCGAATCGAAAGCTTTTATGCTTCGTTGGGCACTTGACTGTGCCATGATATACCAATATATTTTAATTCTAAAGCAAGTTTGTCATCACGGTAAATCTACTAAAAATTTAAGGTATTTGCGGTCGCAGTTGTTCATGCAAATGCAAGAAGGTATTTCTCATTCGACATATTAAGTTACAACAAAAATACCCGAAACAACGCCATCATACTTGTGTTCTGAAAGGGCCTTATCGTGATTTGTCTAAATCGTCGAGAATCTGTATTGCCAAGGAAAAACATAATATATAAATCAGCAAAGGCATGAACAACATGTCTCCATTGTAGTGTAGATGGTTAGGATACTCGGCTCTCACCCAAGGGACCTGGGTTTGAGTTCCGATAACGGAATGTTAAATTAGTTAAAATTTTGGTTAATGTTTTTACTGCAACAAGCCTACTGTGGTCTGCGATGCGGCGAAATATAGCGCGACGCGTGTTTCAGTATAGTTTTTTATCTTCTGGCTTTCTCCCTTCCCTTGTTTTTAGGGAGGTTTGATGTTGCCAAGTGGAGTTTTAGAGTTTTAACGCTGATAAAGGTACATTGCTGCGTGCCTATTTCTGACTTCTGAGCCGTGTTACGCGGTCTAATTATAGACTATCGTAGGGTAGTGGCCACACAAATTCCAAGAAGAGAGGNTAAGTATAACATCTTCACATTTAAATGCTTTTATATGTCCTTTAGTAAATTGAAGTCTATTCTTACATCAAAATCAAAATCGTCACAAGGCCTTGTTGGATTTAATGCATATTCAGCCATATTTTTAATATTTAATGCATATGCAGCCATACGCAATGGGGTATTTATAGCATTCATTTTTTTAGAATCAATGGAAGCAACTGAGCATTATAAAACTCAAGAGAGCTATCAATTTCTATACCATATTTTCATAAATTACATAAATTTTTTATCTTTATCAACATAAAAGATGAAATCAACAATAGGTTGTGCCATTAGAAAAAATATTGCTACATTTTCATAAAAAACTAATACCAAGCATATAAGCCAATAAAGTTTATCAGATTTTTACACCAGAAATCCCTTACCACCACCATTTTCAGAGAGCTCTATCTGCTTCTGCGCTATTAATAATGCTCTCGGCAACAGGACATGTTTTGGACTTATGGGCTTGCTTTATAAAGTTGGGATAGCAAGAGATTCAAAGACGGGGTCTTTGGAGTTTTCGAATTTGTTGTTGTGGGTTGAGTTCATGCCTCTTGCATGTTTGACTGCAGATGTTGACTAGAGCTTCCTAAAAAGATTTGGGAAGGATATGGTGCTGAAATTTTGTTTAAACTTTGAACAAATGTATGCTTCGAACTATTCTGTTTGCACTTGCAGAGAAACAAAGGCCTGAAGCAATTTTGTACCGAACTGATTCCCTATCACAGCCGTTTACCTGAAACTAGAGACACAACATGAGATGGCCATGGCCCATGAATAAAAATACGAAACCAATCCACTAAATAAAAATCTTTTCTCTAAAATCATCTGAATAAACTAAAACGAAAAGTAAAGATCAGGTAAATCTAAGCAAAATAGGCAACTCAATTGATACGAAAATCCACTAAAATCCACTACTAAAGATAAGACAGGAACATGTTTTCACGCAAATTGGAAGAGCAAGACAGAAGGGGAAGAAAAGCGGATTTCGTGCTCACGAATCAGGATAGAGATGGAGAGAAATCTTTACAGCAACGAGGGAAAGAAGCGAAAAATAACAAATGAGAACCAAGAGCGAACGTTCAACGGAAAAATTGTGCACTAAGATTACAAAGGTAAAGCATGTAGCGCTCGCATTTAAAAAATGGAAGAAATATCATCCAAATTTTTTAAGAACAAAAACTAGAATTAAGGATGGAAGAGAACCACTCGCAATGCATGCTTACGCAGGCTCGGCAAGCCTGTCCAGATTCCGCTAGAAGTAAACGATCGATTTTCTGAAAAATATAGAATGATAAAAAATATAGAAACTGAAAAATATAGAATAATAAAGTATAGAATGATAGATGTGCAGCGCATTCTGTAAAGGTAACAACTCATTTTCTAAGCATCAACAGATAAATCCGATAAGGCAAGTCTCCTACCCAGTCACCCAAATCAAACTGGGCAGATGAGACCCCTGCATCAAAAAAAATGTTCAGCGTCTTCTTCGTCATTGCCTGCAAATGAAAAACTGAAAATGAAGCAAAAAATTTTAAAGCTAAAAGAGAACCAAAGCGTTTGGAGAGTGCGGAAGCATCAAAATCCCTATCAATGGTGGAATAGGAGGAGCGTCTGTAAATAAAAGGTATTGGACACGGATTCAATTTGCAGGAAATAGGTAAGATTTGACGAGATTTGCAGTAAAAATAGGTAAGATTTTAATCGACAATGAATGTTATGTTGAGAGTTGAAAAATTGAACCAAAAATTATAATTTACGTACCCAATGCGGATTTTACACGCTTCTGTACGCGTGCCCGAATCCACCGCGAACGGTTCGTGAGATTTTCTTGGGAATCGCGAATCTCCGGCGCATAGGTTCTTATCAATCCACCTCAAGCTAGCATCTGCTTTACAGGTAAAACTGTAAAACTTCAGCTATTCTTTTGAGGCAATGCTCTCAGCCACTTAGATATAAATTCTATCTAACCTAGTTCAACAAACTGCTTAGCACTCTCTTCTTTTTCTTTTTTTTGTTTTTCATCTCTTATGTTTCTATTCGGTATTTTATTTCTAGCCTGGTTGTTTGTTTTATGTTTGTGGAGAAGGTATTTGTGTTTGTTGTTCCTAATTGTGGGTTACTTATTTTTTTAAAATTCTTATTTAAACTTTTGTTTTGATTGAAATACAAGTTATGCATCCTCAATTATTTTATGTATTATTCTTGGTTTTATCATAAGTTCATGTGAATTGGGAATTATTTTGTTGGAGATAGGTTGGTTCTTTTCTTTTTTGGTTTCTCCATAGTTGTTTGTATTTTTTCCTATCTAAGTTGGCTATGAGTATATAATCCTCGACCAACTTCATGCTTTAAGGACAATTGGCAAGTAGATGACACTTTTAGAGTGATTAACTAGAAGAGAGTATGCCAATTGTAGAAGACACCATCTCCTACCCTAAAAGTTTCAAACTCATGTTCTTAGCCAAAAAGTTTTCAATGCCAACAATGCCTTACTTGCAACTTTTAGATAAGCACACAATTATCAACTTCCATAACAATAATTATTAACGTTGTACTCAAACTAATATAACAAAAAAATGATAACATACAAGCTTAACAACCTAGACCATAATCACCCATTTGAACAAACCAAAAACACTAATAACAACCCCTATAGTGTCTATACCATAACATTAGTAAACAAAGACACACAAGAATATAGAAGCAACAAAACACAAAATGCATAAACAAAACCTCTTGAGAACACTAGCAAGAAGATGTGCTAAAATGGACAAACAATGATGATAAAAAAACTAGGGAAATGAAACACAAAGCATAAAATAGAAAAAAAGAAAACGTAAAGAAGAGAGTGTTAATGGTAAGGGCATAAATAGTGTTGAACTAAATAATGTATTTATGTGTATGTGTGTGTGTATCCTAAGGTTGTACTAATATATCTTTGCATTTTAAGGATGATTGACAAGCAAATGACTCCTTGATGATGATTAACAAAAAATGAAAATACCAACTGCAGATGACACTATTTCTAACTTTAAATCCTCCGTTTCAAACTTGTGCTCTTAGCCAAAAAGTCATATCAAACGTATGCAAATAAGAGGAGAAAGAAGGTGCTTCTCTCTGTATACACACCTACTATGGATAATTTGGGATTATATTCTAGGACAATGGTTAAAACTTTGCTTTTGTATGCATGTTTTAAGGCTATAATACATCATAAATACTTTTGTCATTTTTAATTTAAAATATAGATGTTTAACTTATAATTAAAATATTTTTTCCCATTAAACGAGACCAACTACTAGTTAGCTGAAGTTTGCAATGGAAAATAAACTAGTTTGGCTATATGTTTATAATATATATCTATTATTTGGCAAAGAGGATTTTTTTCTTTTTCAAATTAATGAAATCCTATAATTAATTCCTTTAATAAATCTAGTTAAAAATGTCATTTCTTAGCTTAGCATTACAACGATAATTATTTATTTTTTGTAAAAAGGTCCAACCTAATGATTAAGAACTTATCAAAGGAGGGGGATGAATAAGTTCCATCTTGGAGATTGTTAAATATGAAAAATTGATAGAAACAAATGCACACAAATAATTTATGTGGTTCCCTAACTTGGATAATCCACACTTAGAGGGTTGTATCGTGCATACGTTTGGACGTCTTGCTTTCAGAATGTGGCTTTAATGCCATTAAAATCTTTAAAAATATTTATTACAATTGATGTGTAGGTCAAAGCTGGAGGTTTTAATCCAACTTGAACACATAGGTGTGACCTCTCTCAAGAGGTCCATACAACCCCTTAGGACAAAAGGAAATAGAAATATATTTAAGGAAATAGTGAACTCACTTTTGATTACCTATGTTAGATACATGGAAGAAGAATGCTACAACATATATATGGGAATGATGATGCTGTTCTACTTTGTAATTGTGATACCCAATGAACTTGATGTTCATTGCTTTCTCTATAGAATTGCATTGGGCATCTAACCTTTGCCTTCTTATCAGCTTTCATGAAATATGATCCTTCAATTACCGTGCTTTTTATGCATGAAATGTCTTGCCACAAGTCTAGTTTTATCAACTATGATCTCTTCAACTTCATAAAACTTGGCTTTAAACATTCACCTAATGTTAATAATATTCTTTCCCTTTGACCAAACATAATGAATTAGATAATTGAAAAACATAAAATACATCATGAACTTGTACTTGAGTGCCATAATCAAGAGTAATCATAATCTTACTAGTATCTTCTATTTTAACATAAGCTCTATCTTTCTACTTTAATGCTTCCCTAGTTCTGAATATGCTAGTATTTAACAACTATTAAAGTAGGAGATAGAGCTTATGTTAGAGTCATGTGGTTAGAATAGCTTTTGTTTATGATCCATGTATTTAAGCTAATTTCTTTTGACATAAGAAATGCAACAATGTTTGCATTACTTACCTTATTCATTAATGGCTTGTTCTTCCTTGTCTTGAGGTGATATTTGAGTGTTTTCAACTTCTAATTAATTTGATTGATCATGTATGGAGCCTAATTTTTTCCAACATCTATTCTTGGTATGTCCCTTATTTTTGTAGAATTTTCACCATGGAACTAAACTGAATGGTGCATATTAGTCTTACCTTGAAGTAGTGGTTTCTACCTCCTCTTGGTTGACCTCTTTCTTTGAAATTACCTCTATCTCTATGATAATATGATCTAAAATTTTGTGTGCCTTGATTTTGATACAACCTATCTTCTCTTTGATAATTTAACCTATTTCTTCTTAACCTGATATTGAATTTTCCTACTTTTCAATCATTTGAGACAAAATAGACATTATCACTTGAGTTTAACATGCTTAATTCTTCAAGGGCTCTTAACGAGGAAACTAATTCATCACTAGTATAGAGATAAAGGTTATTTATTTGATTTATTATAACCATAACAATAGAAAATCTATAGTCATTTTACAATGCTTAAATAACTTTGATAACTTTTTGTTTTATTATGTATCCACATTGATGATCATCTATGTTCCTTAAATGTTGAATAATCTCTTAAGAAAGTGTTCTAATGGCTCATCCCTTAGCATCTTCAAATCATCAATTTCATATATAAACTTCATTTTCTTGTGTTATCTATTAGTCAAATTACCTTTGCATCTTTGAGGGCATGGCAACACTACTTGTGCATATGATCATCTTTACATATATGTCTTTTTCCTTGTTTGTTTTCTTGACATGTTATTAGGGTTTAGTCAAAGAATGTACCTTTCTTAACCTAATTTCGCACTTCATTAATTTGGAATAGACTTTTTCTAAGATGGTTTTAATAAGACAAATCTTATTCTCATTAAAAATGATAGTACATTCCAGGATGCCTTTGTTTGCCATTTTTCTCTTCTCTTAGCCCTAGTACCATTTTTCCAATGTGGATGATGGATGTTATGGGCTAAAGAATGTTAACTCTAGTCTTGATATTTAGTTTTCCACAATAGAAAAGTCTTTGTGACTCAACAATGAGTTGAAGGAGGGTTAGTGCTAAGTTAGCAACAAGTTGTAAAAACTTTCCAAATCTCATGGATGAGTTCTCTTTTAGATTTTGTAGATGCTAGGACATTTCCTAGAAGCAATGCACAATAATCACAGAGCTTTGTTGTTGTGGAAAATGAGCAAGGACTTGCTAGGACATCCTGCAAAAATGACATGTAATATCGTTGCCTAGATGTTTTGAAAAGCATATAAGGGTTCCCACATTAGGGATGGGTATTGGTAAAGAAGTAAGTCCTATGATACAATTTTCAATTGACAACTTGAAACATTCGCACTAAAGGTTGCTACATCACTTCTCTAGGAAATCCATAGAAAGGTAGACCAAAGAAGGCATGGGAAAAGATAGTTGAAGATGATTTAAAGAAACTACAAATAAAAAAAAGACCTAGCTCTTCATAGAGGTGAATGACAAAAAAGAACTTTTATGTGAAGTATGGTGGCTCTAATTTGAGGGTTGTAAAACTAGTAGTGTGATTTGAGACTGGCATGAATAGCTTGTTAGGTTAAAGTGAGTGATGAGAGTCATTATGATTTGAAGTGGGACCTTTAAATTAGGATGTGATTTCAACATAACTTGATAGCCAGTGATTTCTTATTAGTCGCTACCTAACTATAACTTACAATAATGGTTGTCCTCTTGATGTGAGCCACCTTAACACATGTGTTACTCTTAGGAATTTATAAATAATAGAGCTCAAGTTCCCAAGTTTTAAAAGAAACTCACAATTGTGTCTAAAAACATGAAAAGCATAAATTTTAATCTTGGATTTGACTTCCAAGCATGAATCAATATCTATCAAAAGCACATTTGACATGATACAACTTTCATAATGTCAAATCTTAGGTAATTCAAACATCAAAGTTAAAGGATCTTGGTTCTTTCTCCATATAAACACTTGAAAATGTGCAAGTACTCTTTCAAAGGACTATATATGGGATTTAAAGAATAAAACTATTGATCACAAAGATAGATTTGTAAGCAACAAGAATACATTTTCTCAAATGCCTTTAGTGTCAACGAAATTAATGAGATTAATGTTGAATTAAGGAAAATTTGAAGAAAAGCCTAATGAAATCCTCCTTAAACTCCAAGGTAGAGATGTTATTTGGCATAAAAAATTGAGATTCAATGATGAATTACTTAGATCTAAAGAAAATAAGATGATCCACTCATTGAATGAGAGATCTTTGATGAATGAGGATGGATAAACCTTAAAACTTTAATAAACCATTGTAATATGATCAAATATATTTAGAAACATTACATGCAAACATGATTTCATATGTAAATTAGACATAGCATTGTAAAATAAACATTTAAATTGAGAAATACCTAAAAATTTGAGGGATCTATTTGAAATTAATAGGAAATGTAAAAAATCATTGTGAGATGTATTAGATTGGGAGATAATTCTGAGATGATTTGACCTTAGCTCATTGTGAAATTTTGTAAAGCATTGTGAAGGTAAAATAAGAAAAGAAAAGAAAAAAAAGATTAATTAAAACCTCGAATTACATCAGAAGCAAGGAGCTTCTAAATCTTCTTTAACATTTAAGAAATGTAATAGCAATTACATCCTCTAATAAGAGTCTAAGAGAGTATCAGGAACTCTTTCTATAGTTAAATTAGGGGATAGGTTTTCTAAGAGTAGCATATTTACATCGTAAAGGAACATTGGTCCTTTTAATTTTTCTAAGACTCTATAACATAATACAACTTTAAAATGTAACATCTAACTCTAATATATCCTTTTGAAATATGAGATTTAAAATAACTAAAATGTAATTCTTAGACAATAGACCAAAAAAACATGAAATGATGATCAATCTGATCATTTTCACACTATACCCAAGGGATGAAGAATACTTTATAAAATTTGAATGAAATACAAAGTAATTTTAATAATTAAAAAATAGTAGGCAAAAATTTTTTCATTAAACTTAATGTGAAGCTTGATGTAATAAGATACTACATAATTTTAACTAAATGCATGGTAAGAAGTAAATTTAAATCATGATCTGCAAAAAATATGCATTAAACTTAAATGTGGAGTACAATGTTAAATTTAACATAAAAAAATATTCATTCAACTTGATGTGGAGTACATGCACACATAGATGACACACATGTTAATAGCTCATCCACATAAATGATTCATGTATTAATGTAGTTGGCACCATGTCCAATCAGCACATACTTGAATATAGCATTGTATCCCTAATTATTATTGCCTTTTTTGCCTCTTTTATGCAATAATGAAAGTAACAGGTTCTTGGCTAATGATGGAAAAATTTAAAAAATGTCCTTCTTGACCTATTAAAAATTTGCTAGAAGGGTGGAAGTTTGTAGCTTTTCCAAAAAGCTAAGCTTGAAACAAATCAACATTGACAAGTAGCTTTTCGAAGAGGTTAAGTTGAAATAAATTAACAAATTTTCTCTTTAAAAGTATTCTTCTATTAAATTGAATTATCTATTTTTTATAGTCATTTTACTTAAGTATAAAGTAATTTTAGCTAAGCTTAATTCAATTTTGATTTTTGTTAATTTAAGTTTTTCTTAAAATAAAATTCAAATTTATTTTTTTGCTATCATCAATTTCAATGGAAGTTAAAGAAGATAAATTTATCAAAATTTTAAAAATCAAAGAAAAACTCTAATGCATGGCAAATGATATTTTTGCTTTTACAACTTTTAAAAAAATTTACTCTTCCTTTCAATGGATTTCATATAATCAACTTATAAATAATTAAGTTGAAGAATTAGGATGGAATAGGGTATGTAATAAATTATGCATGAATTACAAGATAGGAATATGATGACATAAACATACAGATATAAAGTTTTAAAATTGAAAATGCATGAGTTATAGGGAATATATAAAACTACATTTGGCTATAAAGCACATGTTCTAAATCCTATTAATTTGTAAGACAACATCTAGCATCAATATAGTAGGATTAAACAACAATAATCAATACTAAATGTGATAAACCAATGGTGGCAATTTGTTGATTTATGAAACTAAAAACTAAAAATAAAATTTTATAAATTTTGTAAATCATTTAGATTTATTGGACATAGTGTGGGAGTTGCAACTTTGAGTTGCATGAATTTATGTAGGTCCTAAGTATCCATGGTCTACCAAGGGTTAAAAATCAAAATCCAAAGATTGCAAGAAGCACCTCATGCTTGTTTTCTAACTGATGAGACGCGACATGCATAGTGCCATGATATCGCATCCCCTGCGATATCGCGTACGCGATATCGCGGTCCACCGCCATATCTATAAATTAGAGGTGGCACTCCCTTCATTTCCCAATCTTGGCTAGAAGTAGCGAAGCTTTGGCAGTTTGAACACGCCAGAGTTAGATTAATTTCCCATGTGCCCGCAGTAGGAGTCCTAGAGTGAACGGCTCTTTATTCGAGCAACTTTGTAACCTGAACACAAGTTGTGTACGATAATAAAGATGAACTTGATTGGATAAACCTTGCAGTACATGGTTTTATTTTGTTGTTATTTATTGCTTTCCTAGTGTGCACGAGTACGACTTGATTACGAGCATCTACGGATGTGTACGGCTAATCAAGGAATCAGCTGCTCGTCGCAACGCATGAGTACGACTTGATTACGATCATTGGATTGCTTGGTAACCCAGTAGCGTATTCCAGGATCTGCGCTTGGTAATCCCAGTGGTAGTCCAATGTGTACGGCTAGTCAAGGAATCGGCTACTCATCGCTAGGCTAGAA